>CM045460.1:14705188-14860634 GCA_024666655.1 Dascyllus trimaculatus | reverse complement strand
TGTGATGCTCTCCGCCACCTGGCGTCTGCTGACTAAACATTTAATTGATTTTAGCCAAAACTGCATATTGAATCAACGCAATTAACAGCTTGCAACACACGCAATTCTGAATACAGTCTCTGTTGTGCAGAGCATCTGACCCAGTGTTTGAGCTGTCAGTGGTGGTTTCATAAATTCCTGCCGTTCCTCTTGTGACGGTCATGGTTTTGAGGGCACCTTGTGTGGAATTACTCCATCAAATAATTAAAATCTGTAGCAGAGTGAATACTGAACTGAAGCATTACTTTATAAAATTGGCAGAAATTCCAATATCTGTCACAAAAAAAAAATCGCAATTAGATTTTTCCCCTGACACCTGCCTCTCAACTAGTCGGTTTTGTCATGCAGACCTGGCAACCCTGTGGCACAGTCAAAATGACATCTTCAGATCTTCAAAGCTGATCAGTTTCAAATGAAGAAACATGTCTTCACGACAAGCAGATGTTAATTTTCACATTTATTCTTGGAAAATCGAAGGCAGTCATGAATTCATTTTCATAATAGTTCCAGACTGATTGATCTGACATCTCTTTTTAGATCAACTCCTCCTGTCCAAGTAACATCATCATAAATGACAGTGACTGTTTCAGAAGAATTTTTAGCCCCTTTTCACTACACTTTGCTAAAAGTAATGCAATAAATCCTACATGAAGGTTGCTGTGTTTACTTTTTGTTGTTCTAACAGGAGTAGATTAAATAGTACAACCCAACACATTTCAACAGCACCACAAACCTATCCTGCAAAATTATCATAAAGTTCAGACAACGACTTTCTGGACAAAAACTAAACATTATAATGTTTATTAAAGGCAGGATTTGCTGCAGGACTGTTGTATTAGACTGCATTAACTCATTGGATCTAGTTAGGCATCAAAACAAACCTAATCTAAAACAAATGGGACTGAATGCCACATACTGTTATTTTGTCTTTTCATAACGTGTTGACATTAAGAAAAACACACCACTGTCATCCTTCTACATCTGCACAGTCAACTAAGTTATGACACACATGTTGCCGTGGATCTCACCTGAAGGCCCGGGGCTTGTGTCTGCTGAGCGCCCTGGTTGAAGAAGGCCATTGGCTGTCTGTAGAAGTCAACCCAGGCGTTGTAGTCAGGATTAGAGGTCTGCTGAGATGCAGGACCAGCTGTCTGGCCTGAAAAGGATTGAAATCACCAGTGAAGACGAAACAGGAGAGCAGAAATCCACAGCAGAGCTAAATGATCCTTTTATGCGTTTGTTTTGTGCTCATAATAAAACACTACTTACCCCAAGCTTTGTTGTATTCAGGAGCAGTACTCTGGGCTTGGTTTTGCTGACCTGTAGATCAAACAAAGCAGCTTCAGTCAGAAGACATTTTCATTTTTATTTCCCTTTATTACAAATCTTAACTGCAGCTTTCCACTCTGTTGACTTTTTGAACCCTGATTTAAAGCCCTCACATGAACAAACACTTGCATTTCTATATAAAAACACATATTTTATCAGGTGTGTGTGAACAAACTAATGAGATTTAAATCTAAACTTTGTGAGGGACTGAGCCGGACGATAAATATTCTTTTGTTCCCGAGTGACACTTGCCTAACTTCTTATAATACTGCTCCCAGTCCATCTGGCCCGTCTGGGATCCATTGTGACCTGAAACCAGACACAGATAACACCATCGAGTTACTCAGAGCGGCTTTTGCTTTTCCGCCTTCCACCTTCTGCTCTCATCTGCAATTCTGCTTCCTAATGATTTCCATTGATGGCGAATGTTGAACTTGTCTGAGCAGGAAACACATGGTTTAGGGAATGTGAGCGCCTCATCGCAGGAGACTTTGAATACACTGCAGCAACAACACTCAAAGTTCAGTCAAATTTATGGATAATGAAGCAGATAAAGATGAAAACATGTTTCCGAAGGCATTGACTACACTTATCTAGCTGGGTTCTTCATGCTGGTACATTTACTTACTGTGGTCCTGTTGTCCTTGAGGTTGCCAGATCTGAAAGGTTGTACCCCATCCTCCAGTCATGAACGTCTGAGGCCCACTTCATGCAAGACAATTTAATGTGAGTCTGACAGACTTGACAATCAAATTCTACTGAACAAACTGAAGACGTTTAGCCAGAAACATAGAAATGTATTAAAATGTGACGAAGACAGAAGTGGAGCCTTACTGTTGAGGAGGAGTGGTTGGTCCTTGGTTGTAGGGATTCATACCAAAGCTGCTGTTGCCTCCCATTCCTGGACCCTGGTGAAGAGAAAGGGAAGAGGAGGTGAGTGAGAGACCACACTTGTGTTTAAAGGGAGCCAACAGGCAAGGTCAGAGGGCAGGGGCGAGCGCTGATGCACTCCATTAAGTCCATTTGATGGATTCTTCACGTTTAACCTCTGGTGACATCCTGCTGGCCACCAGGACCACAGCAGCCCAGCTAACCCCAGCAGCTCTCTGCATTGACATGTGCGCTCATGAATATCAGGCCAGACAATGGCAGCTCGGGGAGGGGGGAGTACCGCGGGGGCCGGAGCCAGACCACCTACCCCAATTCTCTCATCGATCAGCTGGCGAGCCTTTTCCAACTGCTGAGGGGTGCCTCGGATGGAGAAGATGCGCACATTGGGGTCGGTGTTGGGTGGCGGGTTTCTCTGTAGCTCCACGTGGGCACGAGACTGCTCTTTGATGTTCTTTATGGTTTCTCCACCTGCAAAAACATCAAGTAATGGCAAATGTTTAGCAAATATTAGCATCTGTACGCAGCTTATACAAGATTTCATAGCCTTTTATGGTCTGTTTAGCACATCTACATCGCCAGATCATTCTTCCTCATGAAAACCTGGTGCCTACATTACCCAAAATCCAACTCTACCACCAACAGCTAGCTTAGAGATTCAGGTGCATCACGCTAGTAGCAGTCGAGTCGCTAGGCTCAAGCAGAGTTCAGGTGCAGAGGTCTGACTTTTTGACTTCTAACCCTGTCACACTGCCAGATTTTGCCTGCGCTCTCATCTTCAACTTGTAGTCTTCGAATAAAAGCTACAGACCATCAAGAAATACCTCTTCGGGCAGTTTATCAGGCTTCCTGCTGGAGCCACAAAAGGCTTCATACAACAATTTCGAATAGACAACAGCAATCCCCAAGACATGTAAATAGACTCTGATGAGTAAAATCTGTGGAATTCCCTTTCATGGTGTTTAAACTCGTCTGGTTGTTGAATGGCCAAACCCCATTCGCCCCACACTTTTCCAACCTCAGAATTTTGGGGGGTTGGGGGCGGCTTTGAAACATATTTGCATGTTTTTCGACAATGAAGACCACGTTATGTAGAAGACAGTAGGTCCGATTGCCTCTCTCAGAGTCAGTGAACGTATGAATGCTTCTGCCTTCAGAAATAGTTGGACTCATGCAAAGTAGTTAATTTTTCAGCATACCTCTGACTTTATATCATGCTAATGTAATATTAGATTGACTAATAACTCATTTCTGACTTATAAATAGGGTTCACATCAACATCAAAATCATAATTAAAGCTGGGAAACGCTTGATTTTT
This sequence comes from Dascyllus trimaculatus, assembly GCA_024666655.1. Classification (NCBI taxonomy): domain Eukaryota; kingdom Metazoa; phylum Chordata; class Actinopteri; family Pomacentridae; genus Dascyllus; species Dascyllus trimaculatus. The sequence continues at coordinate 14,857,060 of CM045460.1, read as the reverse complement.
CTGAAAGCCTATACATATACCTGACTTTGTACTACCATCCACTCCACGCGACATGAACGCAGCATGAGCCCAGACATTTCTTCTCGCTGGATTCGAGCGACAGAGCTACCTTACGAAAAATCTGGCATGTGTCTCACCACTTATCTACCATTCTCTTGTAACATCCATGCAAATCAGGAAACAAAAGAAGACATCTCCTGCACACCACCCCCTCCTCGGCATCAGATGCCAGCTTCCCGACGTGTGGGGAGAGCAATTACACCAGCAGGGAGAAATGAAACATAGCTGGCAGGAGAAAAGGGACAAAATTGAAGCGTATCCTCCTTCTGGGCTATCGTTTGTCTCTTTTACCCTTTTCATTCTTGACTCTGTGTTGTCCTCTGTGATGAGAGGAGGGAGTGAGGGGGTGCTGAGGGTGCTTCCCGGGGGGACACTGGGGCTGTCCCAACATCAATTACACATTTGTTCACTTGTGGCTGACACTCTGATGACCCTGGCTGACCTCCGAATGAAAACGCTCATCAAAAACCTCTCCTCCTCTCGTAGCCTATTCCTGCTGCCAACAGACTGCACATGGGCCATTAACCCATTGTCAACCAAATGAAACTTCTGCCTTAATGAAGCCATTATGAGCTCTTCTAGTCAGACGGCAGAGAGCAATGAAGACCCCGACTATTCATTTCATGGACTGGGCTGTAGTGAGGACAGATAATACGGGCCTTATTAATGAGACTGGTTTAGTGAGCTGGAGAAAAGGAGGGGATACAAAAGTGCAACTGGTGACGGCATTCAGGGCGAAGCTAAGGGACTGGTTAGCTGCTGGTGGCCAAAATAAAAAACTCTCAAAGGGCGTCGGGGTAAAATAACATTACTAGAATAAGCTTTTTATGAAACTGGTGCAAGGTGATATGATTGGAATAGCAGTACAAATAATACATCTTTTAAAATATCTAATATTTAAAATACAAAACATGTGAAATAGCCGATTTACAAGTGAGTATAGACTAATTTAATTCTAATATGAACGTTCACTTTGTCAGACAGCCTGGTTTGACTGTTTTATCACAGTAATCATTTGCTCCAGATCTGAAACACTAAACAAAGCAACAGACAATTAATCTGCAACAATACTTATAATCTCTTCATCTTTTGTAGACGAACATTTACAGATAATCACAGATTTTCAACCATGATTTATTCAGTTTTTCTTTTTCTCACTAATTGTCTTCTCGGATTTCACGAGAGTAAGGCATTTTGAGACATTTCATGAGCCAAATAATTATTTAAAGAAGATCTGTAATAGAATCTATCATGCTCTATGTTCATTCTGCTTTGTAATCTTTCGTGTTGGTTTTGTTTTACATAAAGTTCAAGCTGTCACACTGTGATTACATGGAGTCAATAAAAATATTCAAGGCAGGAAAATTTAAGTAAAAAGAGTGGGGAAAAAATCATCACAATGGAAGCCAGTTCAATGAAGATTGCAGTGTTTCATTTACTAAAACAAAATTTAATGGAAACACTTTGAGGGTAGTTTTGGTCTTTGGCTAAAAAAGCACCCCTTAAAAACATCTTAAATCCATGACATGATACCCTCTTAACCCTATAATTCACATGCTACATTTGTTAGCTCAAATTTGTAGAATAATTCCATTAGAGAAATACTTTGATGAATAAAATGAAAGATGCAGATTTAAGTTTAGAAGTAGAGCAGTCATTCACTAGCTTTTTCTGGAGCTTTAGACCAGCAAATTTTAACTTTACATCACAAATTCCATCTGTTGTAGTTCACTCACAAATGTTATTAAATTGAAAAACCGAGTAAACCGACCTCAAGTTTAGATATTCTAGGTTACAATCTCCTGAGTATAATTGTAGGATGCATGTTATGCTGTTTTGCACTGAATTCATGGCTGTAATAAAGTCTGAGCAGGCTGGTGGGTGGCTTGATTCATCAAACTCTGTGTGACTGTGTGTGTGTGCGTGGGGTCAAAACAGAGGGGCAATGGGCTGCATATGGCATCGTAAAGATATTAATCACCGCACCCTTTAAGGGATGGCTGACAGCACCCAGACCCACCGCCATCTCCACCATATTGGCCCACTTCATATGCTAATGCACAGAGAGGGGGACGCAACGCCCAGGTTTATTTGTTTCCCTCGCCCCACTACATGCACAAAAGCCACTTGACATTTCTATTGCCATGTTTTTATCTTAGGTAAAGAGGCCCCCTTCGACCCGCCCACCACTGCACACACGCACACACACACTAAGGCAACATGCATGCCAGCATACCGCACTCACACACACACACACACACACCTCCTTCCAATGCAATGGTCAATGACTTTTAAATAGCTGGCAATAGAGTGGGCATGAATAGCCAATAAGCTAATTCCTCCTATTCATTCCCTCGCTGCACTCTATTGGGCTGAAAGACCCTCATTAGATGCCAGGCAGCCTTCCACATGATTGAGGGCTGTTATTATGCACCTTTAACAATTAATGTCACATTACACGCATTATCCCCGTCATTAAGCCCTTAGTGAAGCCAATGAATGCCACTTGTGCTGTATACATGAGCCCTGGAGAGAGAATAGGAGGGTGGTCACTCACCCCCCTCTTCTCATCAGTTTCACGCAGTGGCACAACACCAAACGGCTTCCAGTTATTAAAAGGGAAACGGCAATCTGGCGAGTTGGATACACTCTTATTAAGGAGAGTTCATTTTGATGAACTGCGTGTTATTTCTCCGAGAGCAGCAAGTTGTGCCAGTGTGCAGCACAAGCTGGGAGAAGACCTCACAGCGAGACACCAATTAAAGCAAGTGCATCCAAGCAGCTCATACTTTATATACAAACTAGCAAAATATTCAAGAAAATCATGGGCACAGTTGTCCATTAAAGTGCTGAGTGCATCAACAGGTGTTTAACCCTCTGAACCAAAAGAAAAAAAAAACACTGGTAGGTTAGAAACACATGTTGTCTTTACGAAATTGCCATGATCACATCATTTATCAGAGCTACAAACTGTAAGAATGATCAGATTTTGAATTATCCAGCAGCCCTTAAACTACTCATCTGTGATGTGTCGTTCAGTTTGGATATTTTACCAAATCCAAGCTTCAAATCATGACATCTCACCACAATCATTACATTCCACTTGGCTCATTTAAAAACTTGCCAAAAAACTGTTTGCTGTTGAGCTAAACTGGACTGAACAGCAGGCTGCGTTTACACAAAGCAGAGTTGAGAAATGTGGAAGCCAATTAATAATGTAAATAGTATCTGTAGTATGCAGAGTTATAATTTTTTTTCAGTACTTGAAAATACGTTGCACGCACCAGGATTTTCCAAGTTTTTTGTAATATAAGACTCAAATATAGCTTTTTCTCCTTTGTATGACTTATGACATAACTTGAACATATTGTGCAGAAGACATTTTTGAGTTCTCTGTACTTCAAAACATCATTGTGCTGTTTGGACTTTGGTTCAAGACTTTACACTGTAGTGAAAAATGAGCCAAAAGTGAGTAAAAATGCAACAGAAGCAGAAAACGCCCAGTAACTGTCTGGGGCTCAGAGGGTTAAATCAGCAATCACAACTAAATTAAAAAAAAATAAAACATGTTCCTTACCTTTGCCAATCACCAGGCCACACTTATCAGCAGGTACTGCATATGTCACCTCCTGCAGTCCACCAGGCCCTCCCATGTTACAGTCACCTCGCCCTCGACGTCCCATTACACCACCACCAAACCCATCTCGCTCCTGTTGGGAGGGAATTAACACGAGAGTCAATTATTTAAAAAGATGCAAGAATTTTCACGCAGACTGCTTCAGAAGTCAGGGAAAAGCCTGGCATTTGCTCTCTAAAGAGTTCATCTGACCATTATTCAGCCCTGGCACTCTCCACACAGTACAGAACTTATACAAGCTGACATTAGTTTGATTTCTGCAGTTGCGCGGCATTACCTTCATTCTAAATGAACATTACAATAGCAAAACCTATCAGGGTTGTTTTCCAAATTAAAACAAAAGACCAAACATAAATACAAGTGAATGAATCCGAGTACATACCTGAGCTGTCTGAACCAGTTCGTTGATGAGGTGGACTGCATGATGGCAGTGGTCAGGTTGGCCCATCACCTGAGCAACACGGTCGGGGCTGACTCCATCATCTGAGAAGCAAAGGACACAAAAAGATCTGCAACTGCTCCAAGACTTCATTCAAATTTTTTGACAAGCGATTTTAAAACTAGTCTATAAACAGAGCAAAAGCTTGGGTATATTTTTCGAACGATCGTAGCTGCAAGGTTTACATGAGTTTCTAGGAAATGTTCAATGTTCAAACTGGCATAAAAATCACTCTGTCAATGAAATTTGATTTAGTAATTTCAAAGGAGGTCTCCTGGATGGCCGATCGTATCTGTAAAAGAATTTGTTCCCCCATTCTAATTGTATTTTGTCATTTGTCAATGGATAACATCCCAGCTATTAGTCTGAAAACACAAGACTGAATTGTATTACAACTGATAACATTAGGTCTTGTTTATTATTTTCACCTTGTTTGAACTGGATTCTGACGCCGGCATCATTCTGAATCTTCTTGATCATCTCTCCGTTCCTGCCAATGATGATGCCAACCGCAAATCTGGGCACAACCACCTGGATGGAGGACATAATTCAGGAAAGGTTACATTTTTCTCTCAGTGAATAAATATATAAACAGGCATTAATTTGGCTGACCAGCATTTGAAAAACAATGAACCAGGCTCTTACATCCAGACTGCTCCCCCCCATTTTGGATCCAAAGTCTGCTCTGCCAACCCTGAACTCTCCCTGGTCTTTGTCCCGGATGAGCTTCACCACAAGCTCACGGGCTTGCTGCAAGGAAACAAACAAAAACCAGCAAAATCTTCAGCAATATTCTGACAATAAATGCTGCATGTCAAACAAAGCAAACGTCCAGCTGAAGCTGTCAGAAGTAAAGATTTCCGAATGTACACTGAAGGCATAAAATGTGTAAAATTGAGTGTAAACAGGAAATACAGCAGCACACAGTGAGCTCTTCAGACACTGACCTGCACTTTGTGGGGATCCCCAGTGATTCTCAGGGGCTTGTCTGCTCCAGTGGGCATCGGGTCATCCTGAATCATTATCATCTGCACTCCTGTTCTCTCCTGCAGGGGTACAATCAGACAGAGACAGAAACAACCAGCAAAGAGTTACCTGGGGCCCAAAAGACCAGTGGCACTGAAGGGTGGAAATTTTGTCACATCTCAAAGAACAGGTTTCATTTTCTGTGTGGTACTGGCGACTTATTTGTAGAAGGGAATGTGTGTGGATGATTTTAAAACAATAGTAATAGTAACAACATAGTAATCTGAAATGTTAATCTAATGAAGATGTCACAAAGAAGCCTTTCTGTCCATTTGGGCATTAGTACACAGTAGTATCATTTTGACAAGAAACAGAAGACATGTCTTTTTTGGTTTCTATTTTACACCTCACAGTACTCGAGTGTTATTTTGCCAAAACACTACAAGCACAATAAAGGACTGACTTGAAATAAAATCCATTCACATCTTAACACAACAATCGCATCCTCTTTTTATGTTTAAAGACTGTGAAGTGATGCATTACTACACTGTAAGAAAAAGGGGAAAGAATCCACAGACTTTATTCCGAGTAAAAATTAATTTTAAAGTTCAACCGAAGCTATAGCATGGGGCTTTAGCTGTCTGGTTCGGCCAAAACTGCTTCAGAAGCCTTTAATTTCATATGACACTATCTTGATGCTTTACCCTGGACTGTATGCACTTGTATATGCCTTCACAACAGGAATTACTTGACTGCTAGCAAGAAGATATCCACTTGATCTGACTAACTCAGACTGCTGAAACACGCCTCAGGTGAACAAAACCCTGTAAACTGTGTCTCCCTTTTCTTACAGTGTAGTCCTGCTTTAACTGTATATGTATCCGTGTACATATGGCACCAGAGTGTTGTATTGAAATAGGTTATGATTTTTGTCAAACTATCCTCTAAATGGACCTTTGATTCTTCACCAGAGATTGTGGACAACTCACAAATAAATTCAATTTGCTTTTCCACTTTTGTTTGATATATCCAGGTGACTTGGTGGCTAATGATGGTGTATTATATGAAATAATACACAACTGGAGCTGATACCATAATAGACATTTTTTTGTCTACCCTTTTTAGTTATTGTTTAAGTACTTAAGTGTATCTTTCTACATAAAAAATTACAGACTTGCACCTCAAACAGGTTTCAAATCGTTAAAATACTGAAGTAAAATCACTTCCCTTAAGGAAATAAGTCCTGCCCAAATGCGGTTTAATATGCATAACATACTATCACAAAGTGTTTTATTACAGTGTCACTGTGTTCCATAACTGAGCAAAGCATACACACATCCGTCTTGTCTAAACGTTGAGTCTGCTCTCTTTAATATAGTCTGCATTTGCACAATCTCTACAATGATTTTCAGTAAAATGTCACAACAAGAAGAACGATGGTGGATTGCAAATGTAAGGCTGTCGCATACATAATGGTACTGTAGTGTAAAATGTGCTGTGATTTCAGAGCAGTCGACTACCAGACCTGCAATTGTTTGATGGTCTCCCCTCCCTTGCCGATGACCAGGCCAACTTTGTTAGCAGGGATGAGGATCTGTTGGATGGAACTGTTGCCGTCCATGTCGTTGTGGAAGCCTGGTCCATACCGACACTGCTCCACGATCTCACTCAGCAGTCTCTTTGCCTGCCTGGAGGGGTGGAGCGAGAGAAGCATTCGTCACCACAGTCGCACAAAACCTGTCTTAGTCACATTTCTCTTTGTCAGATGTGAAAGATGTGCTCAGGTGATTCAGTAACTGCTCATGAGATGTGAAAAGAGGTTTGAGTTTGTGCCCTGTGTCGTGACAATGGGGCACACTTTCCTAATGATCTGTGCAGTTTAAGTAAATCTGTCAAAGTTAAGAGCTGAGACTTACTCAATGTTCTCTGGGCTTCCGGTCAGTGTGCAGGGCCTGTCCAACATGCCTCCACTGTCTGTGACAAAACAGAACATTAAAGAGACTGCACATTTCTAAAATATGAAAGAATGTGTCAAACTGTATGTTCAAGTCAGTTTTCTTTGTCAGAGAAATAAAAGGACGACAACACAGACAATAAATAGAAGGTACACAAAGAATATGGGAAAGGGATTACATCAAGTGAATGAGCAGTAAATATACACATTTTTTTTTCTAGAACTTATGTCTTGGCTGTTGGTTTTAAAATGAAACTGAGCAGGCAACAATGGCACAAATCTTCTCAAGGGAGATAAATACCAATAACCTATCCAAATCTAGTTTTAGAGACTATTTCATTCAGGGCTTTTCTATTAAATGCCATTTAATCCAATTTAATTTCTGTTAATATGTGAAACACTGCATACTATCATAGAGAAATCTGATGCTTTGTCAAACATTAAGAAAACAAGTATACAGTAACAAACAGTGGAAGAGGTGGAGGATTTTATCAGCAGCTTAAGTGAAACATCAATGCAGATATTAAAATCATAATACCAGACTTGAGCTGTTCTGAAGTCTGGTATCGTATGATTGAAAAACCTACTTGGAGACTTCTCAGGATACTACTAATGCCTTATTTCACAGTCTTTTTAATGGAAATATAAATTTAGACTAGTCGTACAGTAAGAAAATACTCATGAAACTGTTCAAATTGAGCTCAATTTAATCAATAATTGAAATTCTGAAAGAATAATGCATGTGTTTAAGAGCCAAGTGAAAATGTTAATCATAGTAAATACTGCTGAAATGTTTTTGGCATATGCACACCATCTTACAACACATAACAACTCACTCTAAAACGTACTCATGCCTTTGTTGAATGTGGTTAAGTGGCTTCATTTCAAAGCCTATATACAATTCTATTTTCATTTAACATAAAATCCCTGCAAGTTAATTGTACGTCATCTGTCCCACTTTCCCCCTTGCTGGTTTACAACATTAGAGGGCAGAGGAGGGCTAATGACGGGTGGCGGTGTAACATCTTAGATGCAACAATTAACTGCTGTTAACTGTAAAAATCTTTAAATCCTTATAACTGACAAGTATTTCTGGCATCAACAAGCAACGGTAACAAAAACTCATTGGTTAGTTGAGTAATCGTGTGCATCCCGACAGCTCCAGAAGCTCCAGTTCATATTCAGCTGCTGCCACAGTTGCTCACCTAAATAATCTTACAGCAAACAATGCAGCTGCCACATCTCTTATTTACAACACGGTAAAGGTAAGAATGCCAGAACTTCAAAGGCTGCAGCTGCAAGATCCTACAAGGCTAAAACCAATTTCACTTTATCGTAATTGTGGTCCATTAACTTTCTATTAACTCTCCTAACCGTTTTGAAGCACTATATGCTGTAATTACTTGGGTAATTGGTGGTTTGGGCCAAAATAAGACACTGACTTGGACTTTTCTTTAGGTTCCAGTGTTTAGTCGAATTTAAAATGTGGTGTATTTGTGTATACTCACATATGAGCCTCATTAGTAGATGTAACATTTTAAGTTCTTTGCATGAGCGATGCACTGTTTTGACTAGAATATGCAAAGAAATACCACAAACGATATTTTGAAAGCAGAGAGATTAATATGTTACAAGGTCGTTTTGACACTTTACCAAAGCTAATTATTTCCAACACTGCTGCACACAATAATGAATACCTATCTTTTAAAGCCTCACTATCAGTGTGTTTTAAGCTTCTTCTCAGTCAAAACATGTTGCAATGTGCTGAGCTTGAACTTACCTGAAGCAATCTGGATCTTACAACCTGATTCCAGCTGAATTCTTGAGATCTGCTCGCCTCCTTTTCCAATGACTATGAGGAGGGGGAGAGAAAATGGTAGTTTTTAGCCCTTTTTAATTTAGACCGATGTCCTGAGCAGTGACCCAAAAACTGAGTAGAACGTCAATACTGAGGATTACGTGTCAAATATTGATACCGATGCTAATGAACTCAAGGGCTACTTACTGAATCCCACCATCTTATCAGGCACTTTGAAGTCTTCTGTTGTAAGAGCCCTGAGAGAGATTACGACATGATCAATATCTTGTACATACAAAAAAATACAACTGAAATTGTTAGGACTTCAGGTGATTATTAATTTCTATATTTATCAATCTGCTAAATTCTTTATTTTCTTAATTATTTAGCTTATTAAATGTTAAAAAAAAACTGTGGAAAATCCTCATTAACATTTGTCGGGCCCAAGATAACATATTAAAGTCACATGGTCCAACCTCTAAAATGTCATTATTTGTTGCTTTATTTGTTTTATATGGTAGTGAAATAAATGTTTTGGTGTTTGGGACTCTGGGTTGATAAAATATGTGAGCTGTGCTCTCTGAAACTACAACATTCATTTATGAAAACTATTTTCGGGTTTCTCAAAAAACTAACAATTACAAAATCTAACTGAGAAAATTAAAAAATAAATAAGTAATTTAATTCATTTGAATCCACAATGAATAGAAGACAAGAACAAGAACTCTGTGAGAACTGAGTTGTATTGCTCTAGAAGGGAAAAAAAAGAAAAAGAAAAACTCAAACAACTTAACTTGGGCACAGTATAAATACATATAATACAACCAACACACATTAATATGAAAGGACTACTGAGTGTGTTCTGCTCACCTTTGATGTACCATTGCACCGAGATGGTTCCCCACTGAGAAAAAAAGAGGGGAAAGCAATTAACATGTGAGAGATAATCAGAGATCATGGCTAAAAACACATAATATTTTAAACATCTGCTGAAGCGATAGCCAGCGAAGCAGCAAAATGAGAAAGAATGAGTCAGTGCTGGAAGCGGTGGGAGCAGATGGATATGGTCCTGCCAATCCCTCATGTTTGTGTCTGACCCACAGCGGGAGGCTTTCACCAGCATGGAAATCAGGCCTGCGAGTGTATGAGTGAGTGTTTCAATCAGAGCTGCTCAGAAAGAGAGAGGCAGCAGCCGGGTCAGTGACTGCTGGTCCTGAATTGAATTTTGACAGGTAGCACCAAGCAAGGGTCCTGCAGGGTCACTGGAGGATGTGCTGCCATGGACGTGAACACCTGAGTTGATATCTCGCGGGTTCAATCAATTTTATGGTCGCTTGCTCTGATTTCACTTCTTCTGGAAAAGCACTGGGGTTAACGCTTGAGAATGGAACAGCTATGAATATAAAAAAGGGAGGTGTGCTGACTTCATACAAGGATGAGACTGGATGATAAAGTGTGAGCGCCTTGAGTATTTGAATACCGTTTGATAATTAAAGGCTGAGAGCCGACTGCAGTCTACACAGATACCATCTCCCACATATTGTAGGACAACCTTGACTTAGGAAAACTGAGGACAAATTGTTGCCAACATTCACAGTGCATCAAACAAACATAAACCAGAATTGCATACAATTTTCCTATCCATGCATTCAAGGCTGAACTATCATACAAACAACTGTGACAAGATAAGAGGAAGACAGGATAAATGACTAGTGTTTCCACTTTGTGGATATGAAATGGATCAAGTCCTTGTTTTGTGTGCAAGGCACAGCAAAATAGGGTGTTTTTTTCACTACACTGCAGTATTGGCTGCTTACTACTCCAGCATGGCTCTCACTTCACAGATTACAGTGTGTCCTTGTACATAGCTCTAATGTACACTGACAGTTTGTCAACATCTACACAGAATCATAAATAACAAAAATATATCAACTCGTACAAGATGCTAAAGTGGCTAAAAAGTGAATAAAAATAAAGATGCTGTCACCAGTCAGTGAAGAGGAGTTTGCCCTGAAGGAAAAGTTTCAAAACCTTCTAATGTTTGTCACAATTCAGAGGATTAAGTCAGTATCCAGTCTGCCATGATTCAATTTTCGTCACATTAAAATGTTGTTTTCAAAACTTCAACTTTCAAAACTGTAATTTTCATTTTTATCAACTTGTCGATAATTTTCTCAATTAGCTGATTAGTTGTTTGGTCTATTAATATAGAATAAAAGTATCAGTCGTTGTTTCCCACAGGCCAAGATGACTTTACCAGTGTCAATATTCAGATGTATGAAGCTGGAATCAAAGGATTGAACTTTCCCCCCCCCAAAATTACTTAAACTGACCAATCAATTATTAAAATAGTTGGCAATTAATCAGTAGTTGACAATTAACTAAATGTCACAGCTCTGTTGCTCATATGCCTATTTTTTTTAATAATAAGTGTGACACTGCGTTCATATGATTATTTCCAAGTTGGAAGAATAACTAATTAACCAGAGCTTTGAAGACAAGACTTAGAATAAAGATGTCTTCTTTTGACAGAGCCTCAAAAACAATGAAAGAAAATGACCACAACAGCCTTTTTTGATCATTATTAAACACTGTAAAGTTTTTCTTTTTGACCATTTCCCCATTAATAGACAGGCATTAAAAAAAGAAGCAGATAGAAAATATTCTGGCTATATGGCGTGCACTCCAACCTTTTGGCTACTAGGGCACCAACAATCAATAAAACAGCTATTAACTGCTTCTAACAACCATTGCTGCAGCGTCTTTGTTAGCTGAAAATGTTGGAAGGAGAGATGTGTCAGTCACTCCTGATTGGATAATAATGAGATAGAAATTCTGTTATTGTAGCCTGATTGTGATGGTTGGAGCAAAACCTGTCAGAAAGCTGTGCAAACACTTGTTTAACAGACAGAGATAACCATTTGGTGCTGCTTCTTTCTGCGGTGGCATTGATAAATATTTAGATGAAGCAGCATAATGTGTTAAGGAGGATTTCCATGTACAGAAGTAAAAAAAAAAAAAGAAAGCGAAAACCAAAATCTAAAACACAGTATAACACAGTGGTTGTGTGTGTACTAAAGGCTTACCTCCATTGTCTAGTGAACGCTTTTGCCCTCCAAAGCCATAGAGGGAGGGGTCTATGACTGGAGACGAACTGTTCAGGTTGGGCATCTGGTCTCCTCCCATCTTGGCTGCCATCTGGAGACACAACACAGAAGGACAGATGGAATAAAGGTGAAAAGTGGATGAGTGGTGATATTATTTGAACATTCTCCATTTCTTTTCCTAGATATGATCTTGAGACAACCCTCCATGAGAAGTGTGACACTTTCTCTTTTCGTTTTGCTTAAAAGCATCAAGTTTGCTGTGAAGTTTGGCCTCAAGAAAGCCATCTGTTGTGTAGGGTGTCATCATTTTGACAGCACATGAAAACTGCACTCGGTACAATATTACAGCAGCTTGAGACGGTCTTCTACAGATCTTGTTGAGACTACTGATGGTGATGCTTCCCTTGAAACATCTGTGGTACACCGCGTCTCACGGACTAACTTTTTTCATGCTCTCACTGACACATGATAGAGGTTACAGTACATGGGAATATCTCAACCAACTGACCTGTCTGGATTTGTCAAATGATTAGTTGTCTGAAAGTAACAACAGGTATGACAGCTAGGGACGCATACTAAGAAGCTCTATTTTTCTGTCCCGGTTCCTAATGGGGTCGGTACATGAGTACTGCTAAGATTCTGGACAAATGATACTGTTATCAGTGTTTTTAAATCCAGGTAATCATCGAGTAATTATGACACAGCCGCCTTCGACAGCAGGTGATGACGTAGCGCCTGCTTGGGTTTAGTCATCATGTCAGCCTCGACAGCTATACGTTTGAAGGTGTGGGCTCACTTTAACAAAGAGACTGAAAACTCGGCTTAATGCAATATTTGTCCCAAAGTGGTTGCGTTCAAGGGGGGACACACAAGCAACTTAATGAAACTCTTGTGAGGTACTCATGGAATAAAGCTGAAGGAGAGCGGTGTGTTTGGCTGCTTATTAAGCCAAACGGCTAACGCGAACGTTGCGTCCTCCTCAGTGTAACTTCCCAGCTTAATCTCCGACACAAAACAACGGCCAGTCATGGTGAGTAGACTTGGTAAGTTTGTAGTTATTAACTCCATGAATATAAGTTACCGTTATGTCTTTAATTGTAAATAACTTTCATCCTTAAGGGAATGTGAATGGAGCAGTAGCCTCTACACGTCCAGTAATGCAGGCTTTGGCCATCATCTCTCTAGTTTTATAAATCTGTTTCTTTTAACTTTTGAGAAGCACTTGTAGTTGTGAGGTTAGCTTCTACTGAAGCATTACATGGACAGTTTCTTTTAAGGCACTTTATCAGCATCACTGTATGCATGGTGTGCTGCTAGTTTGTCTGACAGTACCTTGTTCTGCAAAACTAGTTGACTTGCTAAAGGCTTAAAAGGCAGGTGTTGAGAAAAGACTTCCCTGCTGTGAGATGTTACATGATGTTGCTGGTGTTACCCCCTCTTGTGGTAGTAAAAAAATGAATAAAACGCTAATGGTAATTTTAAAAATTATTCTTTTAACACCTTTTCACATCTTTATTTACACCAGATTACATATAGTAATATCGATAAGAGTATCAACAAATATCGGTATCAACAAGGAGTATGGTATTGGTATCGTTATCGATAAAATCCTAACGATATGCATCTCTAATGACGGCTACCTAAAACTGACAGAAAAATAGATTTCCAACTCCTTATTCAAGCCTAAAGTGTAGGAGGGTATGTAAATGAGCAAGAGGAACACCTAAATAACATATTTACTGTCAGTTTCAAAAGGTAACCGTTATCTACACACTGTTTTTAACAAATATAACAATTTTATATAAGCTTCATTCCTTGCTACTCAACAGACGTCTATTCTTGAATGAATATGCTCCTGAGCATGAAGGAGATGTGCTTCGTTTCTTTTCAGAGTAACCAATAAGAGCAGCAAAATTAATAATGAAGCAGTAATACTATAATACAAACAGGGAGTAAACACAACAAATAGAACACTACATTACAATTTACGATCTCTAACATGGATCCCACTTCCACCAGGTTTAACATAGGTTTTGCTCAGACTTTAACCAAAGAGGTTCCAATTCATTTCATGATCATTTCACAAATTCTGTGTTGTAGGTTTTATATTTGACTGTATTCTGCTTCTGTAAGTTTGAATAAAAACTTCACAATGTATCCAAGGTAGACCTGCAATCTCATGTTTAGGACAAGGCAATTTTTGAAACTTTTAAATGTACTAGTGGCAATATTAGAGCACAGCTGATACTGGATGTTGGGGCTGATGCAGAACACCATATTTAATAATATAAATTTAGGTTAGTATAGCATAACATTCCTGTATTGATATATCAGTCAATATTCATTATATATATATATATGCACATCTATTAGAATCATTTTGTGATGAGAAATACATGGGGTCACTACTTATTGTCTTTCCAGCAAAGTATTTCATTAATTAGTTAGCAGGTTACCACAAAGACACTTCTTAGACATTTCTACATTACTGCAAGCATCCTTTTCTGCATTATCTTATGTACTAAAAAAATAAAAGGTTTTTATATTGGTGCATTTCAGAAAACATGCGTATATGCGACTACTGATGAATGCAAGGAAGACCAATACTGGCCAATATAATCGACCAACCACTACATCGGTGTGACTGTAGATCATATGATGCTTAACTTTACAGCTTAATGTTAAGAAATACATACATGTGTTTTCTTCCAACTCAAAAGCGACCATAAATGTTGTCACACCAACATCTGCACAAGAATTTCACAATAGTAAATAGTCAACAAGTCTGATTAAGAAAAATAAGTCAGCAAACAAGAGCAGGATAAAACATTTCACATTTCCTTGTTTGTGCACTGTACCAAATACATTATGAGGCTCAATACTCATCCCAGTCAAGCCATGTAAAATACCAGTAATGCTAAAAGGTTTGGCAAATACTTCTTTTTAATGATCATGCCCGAGGAATGATCAATGGCTTGAACATTTCTGGCCACCTCCGACACGTTTCTTTTCATCTTTTTCTTGTAGTGATCGAAAAGTGTTCAACCCACGCACCCAACTAAAAGGAGAGTGCAGCTATTTGCATTCTACCGTAGCTAAAAACTAATCTGTATCTACTTTCAAAATGAGTCACTTGTCGATCTAAAGTAGATGCTCACATTCTGCGATGATGGACATTTAAATCTTCAGTTACGCTGCATGAGAGCACCAACAGCATTTTCCATTCCCCATTAATCTGACACCTCTCCTTCCATACAAAGTATAGCGTTTCAGAAAATTACACTAAATTGACATCTGTGCCTGACTGGAATTTTTTTTCACAATATGAAAATATAGTAATGGAAATTAGAGTCTCCCATCACCTTCAGGGATGATTATCTACTTCAGAGCCCACCAGTGGAAGCGAGAGGGGTGCAATGGAAATAAGGAGGCATAAAAGGAAGCAGGTGTGGAGTTGCTGTTTCCATGACATCGCTGCAGTTATGTGCAGTTCTGTAGACAAAGTCAATACTTAAGAAAAACGCTTAAACCTAATGTGAAATCAGGGTTTCTCCGAGTTATAATTCACTACAGGTACACGGCAAGTATCTTTAGAAATACCTCGTTGGTTCATCTGCTGTGATCTTCACAGTATGGGTGTAGGCTGTCATGGTCTTGACAGTATTGACACAGATAGTTTAGTTCCACCAGTCTGCTCAGAAAATAACTAATCCAGTTACATCAATTTTCAAGTCCAGTCAAAGCCACCACTGTTGCTACAGTATTGAAGATGTGTTGCCTTATGAATGCAGCTCAGAGTGAAGAAGCACTCACTGAAATGCACAATTGCATTAATTCAGGTTAAGTTTAAAACACGCCTTTTTCTATCTGTTTAAGCTCCCCGTCTTCACTAAGCTTATGTCTTACCTCACCCAAAAAGTGGAGATTTTCTAAAACAATGTCCACAGTGGATAAATGAAAATGCTGGCTTTGAGTTTAAGTAGGTATGTGGGAAAAACTGAGATTTTAGAAAAAAACTGATGTAAAGCCGGTCAGAAGCGGAGGCTTTAACTTATTGTCCCTCTAGAGGAAATATTGATATTGTCAATATGGTCAAACAGACGCCAAAGAGTGTCACTGTCATTAAATTATATCACTTTTGCTAGATGACATAATGGCAATAAAACAAGGATTTTATCAGCACAGTGTTAAGAGTTACTTAACATTAAGTGTTTATAGAACACAATTAAATCCCAATTTCAGATTTTTATGTACATGAGAAATACTACAATGTGAAATCAGATGCTTTAAAAAGGTACAAGTGATCTCAGAAAGGTGGGAAAGACTTAATGAGAAAATGGACGGGCAAAGAAGAAGAGATTCAGCCATCTACTTGTTAGTGATTGCACTGTGAATAGAGGTTTCTATGAAAATGAGCTGGAAATGCGAACGCAGGCACAAGTTAATTTCATCATTTAAGCCTTTGGCATGACGACTTATGGTTGTTGTGGGTCAGTGACATTTAAGAGAAATCTCTTAACCATGTTGCAATGGGTAAATGAGAGTTTAGAGTCATGCAGTCTGAGGGATTTTGTTGCTAACAGTCTGATTCGAACCGTCTATCCAACAGCAGAACACCCTCAGTGTTAAATAAGGCCACTAAGTAAACACCACTGTGGGCTGAAGTGGCCCCCAAGGTAGTTTCACTTCTTGAATGCTTGGCAAAGTTGTATACAGTAAGACTTTCCTCAAATGTCTGATTATCCAAGACGAGTGAAATGAGATTGCATGATTTGGTCTTAAGGGGGGGGAAAGGTATGTAAACTCTATATTTATGGTCCAACAACACATAATCTATCAGTCCTACGGTACAACTGAATGATATTATTCATGAATCTACTCAGTTATTTTTCTGATTTTACAAGAAATGGTGTCTTGTTTCTATTTAACTGGTTAGTGTTAATGGTTATATTTAGGATCAAGATGGGTACAATTAGTGACACTGAGACACTGCCAGATGAGTGGCTTACCGCAGAGGTGAATTAGATGAGTGATTTAATGGACCTTAACTTGATTGTGGGTTTTCCTTTTGTTTGCTGATAAGTGTTTAATAAAAAAAAAACAGAGCTGTTAACATGAAATGCACCAAAAAGCAATTTCAGCCTCAAGATTTAAATGTCAGTGGCTTTCAGTGGCTGCTCTTCCGAGCAGGGAGAAGCAGGTAACTGATATAACTGCAGCTGTAGTCACGTCACATGTAACAATGTAAAGAGCTACGAGAACATGGCCTCCACTTCCTACATCTCAGGCTAATGCCACATCAGTGTCATATGATACACTGAAAACTCACTGGATGACTTCTCTTTTCTATAGAGTACATGGTGCCACTCACATGTCATGGAATCCCAAATCAGCCATCAGCCATAAATACAGTGTGGCAGGTATAAAAAGCTTTTTTTTTAAATAAAGGTTAATTTGTGACTTATTGTGATGATTATGGATAACTCTGAACCATCAGTGTCTGTGGCTCTCAGCAATTAATGACAGACGAGTGAAACTGAAACCCGCAGACAAAACTTTTAAATCCTACTCTGTGTTATGCAGCCAACTGTTTCTCCTCAGGTGACAGCATTTTAATTCAGTGAATGACCTGTAATAAACAAGCTGTAAGCAGATATACAAACAAGTGGAGAACAAGGGGTTAACCTGAAATCCTCTAAAGGCATCATGACAGCAGCTGTTGAGGCAAAGCAATATACTTATGTTATTTGCTTATCTGAGTTTAGTCAAAATTATACTAAGTATATTTATAGTTACACATTTACAGAAAATTAGGACTGCACAACAGTGGAAACAACTGACATTGTGGTAATTTATTTTTCTCCAATACTTATTGCAATATGAAAAAAAAAACACAGGAACTTTCACTGGATGACCCAAACAGCTCAACTTGGAAAGATTCAATTGTTCTAGAATGATTGTGGTGATTTTTGAACCTCATTCTTTCTGTTACCAAAATATTTCCATAAACCTGACTAAGGCTGCACGAATATGGCAAAAAATACTAATCACCACTATTGTGATGAATACTAAGACCTTGATTATTCTGGACTTAGCGTGTCTTCCAGAAGCAAAACATAAATAAAACTGTATCTAAAGTGCCTCACTTTCTGCAAATATGCTTATTGACTGACGCTACAATTTACCAAAACAACTCATATGCAGGCTACAGTAAAAGCTAGCTATGCGGCTAACACTCAGTTACTGCAGTGCAGCCACTCAGACAGGTGTGTGACAAAAAATACTTTGAAAAGAGTGAAATAATATGTTCTAATGTCAGATTAAGCTGAAACTAGGTTCCCTGCACAATGTCTGGCTCAAAAACAGCACACCACACCCTGATAATGGAACCCTTTAACACCCACTGAACGAGTCCGCAACAGCCTGGGCCTCTCTTCACTTCATCTACACCTGCAGACCTCCGCTAATGGCTTCAGAGGCGAGCTCCTTGGTTTAAAAACACCCACCACCACATCCACCTAAGAGACACACTCCTGGAAGCCTGATGAAGGCTGACGGACTTTATGTCAGGATGTGCAAGAAGGATACCCGGCCTGGCCCATCCACTCTGAACCTTAACCTCCCTGTGGTGTAGTGGCTGGTCATTCTCTGGATGTTGCCTTCTTGAATTATGTATACAAAAGGTGAGGTCATTCTCAAATTTATGTCTAAATTTACTTATATGCATTTGTTTTTTATTGCTGTCTTGACATTAAATTACTAGTGTAACTTAACAAATAAGCTAAAGTGGTTAAACTTAAAATAAACCTTTTAACTCCTGGGTCTTAGTAATATAAGTCATAAAGATTATCAATAATAGTTCAACTATATCATCCAGGCCTATGCAGCCCTTCAGAAAAGATATTTCTGCATATCTTTATAGATATAATTTCGACCTGTAGATTATTATTTGCTATTTTATAATGTATCCATATATCTGTTCATATATTAGTGAGTTCATAGTGCTTTGGTAATTCTGTTAAAACTGTAAAACACTGTAGATACCACACTTTAAATAATGCACTTCACTGCTGCTTTTGCCCTTCTGGTTAGATACTAAACTACATTTTACCGTCTTAGTATTTTTACTCTGTGCAATAACAATAAAGTTGAATCTAATCTACAAATGAAAGGTTTAAAACATGCTCGTTTACAAGCTACACAGGTAGAAGTGAAAGTGGTAGCAACTATATGACCAAAGTCCAATTTCCATATGAGCAACTCTCGTCAGTGATATACTTATCCTTTACAGCAAACACACAGCTCTGCTTTTGACCAGCTTAATGACAGCTTTAAGTACAGTGACATGTCTGCTGTGGCCAAAACGTGACACTAAATAATATCACTTACAGAGAGGAGCAATGAAATGCTGATTGCATTTTTATTGAAATGTATTTTTCAGGTGTTTTCCAGGCAGCAATGGAAAAATCCAAGAGTGCTCGACAGGAGGAGTGGAGGGGGGCTTATTTCAACAGATGACGTTACATTACATGGCCTAACTCCAACGCTGCCTGCGAGGACACACAGTACCACACACGCTAGCTAGCTAACACCAGCTACACTCACTAACTAGTTGTTATTCTGAGCGACACACGCTACATATTTTACATACAGGCTTATTATCAAGTCAAGGAAAGGGAATTAGGTAAATTAAACGCTAGTACAGCGTGTGTTTGCTCCCAGGCTCTCAGGGTGTCTCTTTAACTGGGGCAACAACCAGTTACACTGAAGCTAACTTGGGACTTCAAACTAGCCAGCTAGCTTGTGGACAGCGTGTCAGACACTTCAGCTGCCCAGACTTCGTGTCCAAACTAAATGTTAGCTTCAGTCACGTTGTGGGTCAACCTGCGGGGTGTCCAACTTGTGCTCACAAGTCTGCAAGCTAAGCTAACTACAACTTCTGTGAGTTGACAACAGGTTGCAGTGTATCGACTTAACTTACTAAAGTAGCACAAACTTCGACACCATACGAGGCCTCCGTGTCTTGCGTCAGACATGACTTGTGTGGCCGTTTGGGCAGTTTGAACACTGACTTAACGCGTCTTCTGGCCACTGCAAACTCTAATCTGTCCGCTCAGCTATGCTGTCTCGGGCTATATAATGTTAGCATGCTAGCTGCATGAGGAGTGTTTATAGTAGGGGGTCCGGCTGCCCCGACCAAAGTCCCGGCCTGCTCCGCATGCAGACACGCTGTTTGTGGTCCGAAAGCACCGCATTCGTGTTGACTGAAGAGCGTTTTACCTGTCGGACCCGGCGTATCGTGTCTGCGAAGTCATCTTTCGTTCCGGGCTGAGCCACCGAGGCCTGTCCCTGAACCAGCTCCGCCATCATCATCATCCGCCTCGGCAGCTGAGAGCCACACTTAAAAAAAGAGCAGCACACGTGCCAAGCCGAAGCTCCGCGAGCCGCAGGATCTCGCGAGTTGATCGAGGAACTCACATGTCATGTTGAGCAACAGCAGCTAGAAAAACACCCTGACCATGACTGAGGAGGATGTGTGTGTATGTACACATAGTATGATGTATATTTTGAATATCAATATAATATGTATTCCATAATGTTTTTTATTCAGCATTTACTGAAATTTTAAATGCATTTGTGTGTGTGCATAGATAGACTCATAGATAGATACATATTTATATTTTGAATATCAATGTGACATGTAGACAAGCAGTATGCCAAAGTGAACAAATTTAGACTGTCTAATTAAATCATACCAGGCTACAACTCTGATTTGAAGAAAGAAAGAAAGAAAGAAAGAAGTCCCCATTTGTTGTTTCTGCAACATTTACTGAAATTTAAAAATTTTAAGGTGCTATTACTACAACTTAACTACAAGATAAATGTTAGACAGCATTTATTGAATTTATTTTTGACTTGTTTTTCTATTTATAAATGCATTTGTATGTGAGATAGATAGATAGATAGATAGCTAGATAGCTAGATAGATAGATAGATAGATAGATAGATAGATAGATAGATAGATTTTGATAAATGTGATATGTACACAAGAAGACTGAAGATGATTTTAGCTGTAAAAATTCATTTTAAACTGGTGGGTCTAGGACAAAAGTCAGAACTTTGTTATAATTTTGTTTACATTTAAATTCCTTCACATATTCCTCCTTCACATGTAAATAATGTAAATTCACCAATCTGCACAAATGTTCAGTCTACAGTAGCAAATAATTTAAACTAGCCCGCTAGTGCTACACTAAGCTAATATAGCTAATATAATGTTATAGGATAGGCTTAGCATAAAGTCAACTGGTCAAGCTTTTAGATAGTGTCATACTTTTAGTGCTAGCTAGCTATTGTTTTATTGTATTACATGATGGTGTACATATTTTATCAGAAATCAAGGCCAGAGTATTGAAAACTAGAAAAGCACTCAGAGAGCGCAGACCTCCACCAAGCAGCTTCAGTCCACCCCCAACACAATCTCCCAAAGACAAAGTATCCTTAAAAAAGTTAACTTTCTGGTAATCGTTCTCACACCGTAGCACTGCTGTGGTTGAGCTCGAGCGGCCGACACCCACCATATATGTGCAATGCACTTTCCTACCAAAAGGCAACACTGCAAGGCTTTCGAACACTCTCAATGTTAAAGAATCTTTGAAAAAAATCCTGGATCCAGACGCTGATCCGGATCACTCCCACAATTTCATCATTTGTTCCTTGTCCCATTTCACACATTTCCTGAAAATTTCATCCAAATCCGTCCATTAATTTTTGAGTTATTTTGAACACAGACAAACAAACAAAGAAACAAAAACATAACCTCCTTGGCAGAGGTACAAACAAACAAAAAAAACAAACAGACCAACACCAGCAAAAACATGACCTCCTTGGTGGAGATAATAAGGCTAACCTTAAGGCCAAGTACGGTGTAGTTCCAAGTAGCCTACAGTCGCTAAGTTAGCTAACCAACGGTATGGTAGCTTACCTGCATTACAAACGTAATATTAGGGCTCGTCCCAAATATACGAATATCTGAATATCCGAATATTCGTTCGTTGTGGTGGTATTCGAATAATAATTTTGATATTCGAATAGTCCTGTGCGCTGCCGCCGGGCACTGCTGGGCACCGCCAGGCGCCACCAGGCGCCACCGAGGCTGTAGTACACTGAGGCTCTAGAACGCCACCATGGTTCTAGTACGCGGACCTGCCAACTCCGGTGTCAGGTTCCAGTCTCAAAAACTCAAAACACTTTACAATAGCACAGTTTTTCAACTTTGGGTAGATGAAAATAAAAGTAGAAAAGCACTCAGAGTAGGGAAGACCTCCGCCAAGCAGCTTGAGTCCACCCCCGAACACTATCTCCCAAAAACTATCGTTAAATTAGAAAAAATTCCTGGATCCAGACGGTAATCTGGATCACTCCCAAAATTTTATCATGTGTTCCTTCTCCCATTTCACACATTTCCTGAAAATTTCATCCAAATCCGTCCATAACTTTTCGAGTTATTTTGAATGCAAACAAACAAACAAACAAACCAACGCCGGCAAAAACATAACCTCCTTGGCAGAGGTAATTATTGATGTGCATCGAGGGTCTCTCTTTAAAACACTTACTTGTACTCAGTAAGCAACTAATCATTCAACCCTGATAAAAGACCCTGTATAAATTCAAACTTGCATACTGTATATGCTTCAGCATTTGGTGTAATGGATTAGAACTTAACCTCAGGCTGAATCAACTCTTTTGTAGCTCAGTTTCAAAACCCTTACTCTTTTCATTGTAATATTTACAGAGATACATGAGCTATGATTAGGTAATATAATTAGGTTTACACTGACGTACTTCTTTTACATCTAAATGTTGTTCCTGAAATAATGTTGAAGTAGTGAAACTAAACAAATCACACCATTCCACTTGGCTAACTGAACTACCCTTATTTCTGGATTTAACGATGGCATTTGAGTAGAAAACAGCAAAGACTTCTAACGTACATCGTACAGTTCATGCTACAGATCTGGCTTTTGCTATTTATAGTTCTAGTATTTCAATGTCTTTGTCGGAATGAGAAAAAAATCCCCATCTGACACAACAAATTGAAAACTGAGGATTACTGGTCTTCTCTCCCATGCTGCACATGTGGAAACATGTATTGTTGCACATCTGGAAAATGCCAGCAGCCAGACAGAAGAAAGTAAAATTGCTGCAAATTTCCAAACTGTTTATGCAAAACAGTTCCTGCTCCATAAATTGTGTTCAAACTTCAATGAGGAAAGTCGACCGGTGAGAGCTAAAACTAATGTGTGGTCCAGTGGAACAGAGTTGCACACAGTTCAGGGTACGTACAAAGCTTTTTTAGTTTGTTTCTTGGTATCTGATGAAGAGAATAAATGCATTAAGGTACTTTTCTGCCAAGTATTTAGGGATATTAAAAGCTTTAATCTGTCAGACGTCTGTTTAAAATGTGATTTTAGCTTATATGAATAAGAGGAAAGCCCGAAACTTGAATTTGTTAAGGTATGTGCTGGTTCTTAAACACTCAAATGTCTGTTTCCCTCGAGGGTTACTGATATGCAACATGCTCTTGCAGCTGCCAGGTGACTGGATGATTGACCTCGAATTTGAGACAAGCAGATTGGTATGCTGCGTCTGACAGACATCCATACATATATCAATTTCTCTTCCTAATCAGCCCCTGGGTATGTTATCACCTCCAAAAAAGAAGCAGGGAAATTAAGTGGCAGCTGAGAGCTGTTCCCCGACCAGCAGCTCTAAATGAAGACCTCCAATTTAGCATGACTGAAGTCTGATCCGGCCCGCTAACATATTGCTACCATGTGCTGTGCTGTCAATGTATTCAAACCTGGAGGTGGCTGGGAAATCATTTTCATCGTCGAGTATCAAAGAGTAAGTCAGGTGGTGGTTGTCATATGCAGCCAGATGCATACATGCATGATGTGAGAACGGACACACGCAGAGAAACACGCACTCTTAGACAGTTATTATGAATTCAGCCTCCATCTGCTCAGACAGCCTGGAAAGTAAAGGCAGTTAAGGCAGGTGTGGGTCTCTGGAGTCCTGCCAATCAAGCAGTGGGAACGGAGTTAGTGCAGACCAAGTGTGTGTTTGTGTGGAGCTGTGGTTACCATAGCAGGCCGATCAAGTGTCACACACACATACAGCTTCCTCCCTGTCATTGTCTTGCAGAGAATAGATGCTTGTTCCCAGGGTTCACTGTGGTAAAACTGCTGGGTCAGTCGACTGGCGAGAGCATGCAAGCACAAAGTCAGCAAAGCTTTTGGTCTCTCAAGAAGAAGAAGAAAAGTTCAAGAAATCATCTACAGGAGCTGAGTAATTGATCCATTTTCCTTTCATTTTCATTTGAATGAAGTGAAAATGTGATGTTTTTGTGGTCAGGCAAGTGGAATGCATGCCCAGCTGGACAAGTGAGCATTTAGAGAGAGGAACATCAATATTGGCACACTTTTTATTTTAACTACTGAGTTTTTTTTACCTCCTCCTCTTTTCTCCTCCTTAATCTCAGAAGAGCAGGCAATGTGAAACTGTAATTGCCTCATAATTGCCACGGTTCTGCTATGGGCATAAATTTCTAAGGGCAGGATACAAGAAGCGGTTAGTGTTTCATTCAGAGACCTCTGAGGTATCCCAGCACGCCTTTCATTCAGGAACACATTGTGCATATGGAAAGAAGCAGTGAATACAAACTTGGCTGTGAACAATGATAATTTTCATATCAGAAAAACACAATAAAAAAAATCTGAAAAGCTTTTTCTTAAATTTCTTTTTTAAAAATCTGTTTTTATGATCCTCATCCTTTTATTGTTTTATTCTGTGGTCTATTGTTGGTGGTCTCATAATTCTTGCATATTTTATTCTCCATTTGTGGCACTTTTACATCTTTGTAGAATTTCGGGAAACTCAAGATAGACAGCACAAACCGACCCAGAAAAATCATGTTTTGTTTCATTCAGTTTCTAAACCTGGGGCCTAAAATACCCACAATGCAACTGAACCACTTACACTTGAGGCCCTAGATCAAGCTTTGAGAAACATTTAGCATTTAGCATCATTTTGCAGAGAGGAGGATCAGGCTACAGGTGTCTGGTGAGCTTTTAAACTCAGCGCCTCGTATTTTGTTTAACAGACAATGCAACATCTCAAAAGGCGTCAGACAATTTTATATACAACAGAAGTGAATATGCCCTTGTGCAAAATCATTCCTTCTAAGTAGTAAGAGAAGACAACTTTACTTTAGAAAGACTATGTTGAAAATCCAGGACCCAAAGTAAAACCTCAAAGTAAATACACACTGACCCACAAGTTAAAAACCTGTGATCATTAAAACAAAACTGAGTACGTCTGTGATTTCCAGTTAGCCTAACTGCATGGACATGGTCTGATTTGAAAGTCAGAACTTTCTCAGTTGTGGACCTGTGTCTTGTCTGCATCATGGCTCCACATGAAAAAGAATTACTAGAGCAACTGAAGACATCTGATGGTTTGACTTCACAAGGATGGAAAAAGGAAGCAGGACAATTGATGACCAACTACAGATGGTCCATGGCGTCGAATCATTTCTGTGACAGCTTAGGCAGTGTGAAGAAAAGCACATACTGTTAGCCTCTATGGACGACATCCAAGGAAAATACGTTCACTTGCTGTTCAGAACAAAACTTTGCTAAAAAAAAAATATGAAAAGAAGCCTGATGGATATTGGGAGCACCTTCTTTGGTAAGATGAAACCAGTAGTCCTGACAGTAAGGCATGAAGGTGGAAGTGTATTAACATGGGGGAGATGACATTTCTGGATTTGGACTTTCAGAGTTGTGCATAACAAACCTTAACCTGCATGGTGTAGCTTTCCATCACATTACTCTTTTGTGTTTTAGCTGAGTCATAGATGAGCTGGCGTACCTGAGGTGCAGTAATTGGGGAGGGTCACACAGAGAAAGGGTTGAGAACTTCATAGCTCTGCTCATTCCATTACATCTAATCTTCTAATTATGCCTATTTTTAAATGCCTTACGCAGAGATGAGTGTTCAGGGGTTAAATTATGATCTGGAGAGGAATTTCATCTAAGTTTAAAACTGCGTATGATATAACTTTCTAGCTTGATTAATAGGGCTCCATCTTACAGTATACCCTAGAAATCTAAATGCAAGTTTTGAATGGTGTTAGCTGCATATTTTGCTCATGATGAGTCTTCTAGCATACAAAAAACGTGATATGGGCAAGTTTAAAAGCTAACAGACTCCTTTTTTTACGAGAATAGGTCTTCTTTAAATCTTTTCCTGCTTAGTTGTAACTCTAACCTTCACCTTAAACTAAGTCTTCTACTAAAATGCAACATAATGGAGGATTGTTAAAATAATGTGGGCCTTCATTATGTGACTGTGTAAACAGATTGATGCACACAGAACATGAATAATACAAGTACACACACACGTACACCTATACTGTGTGGATAATTGTGTTTTTCTGGCTGTGCCAAACTTGTGCTTGTTTATCTGGAAATGTGTGGTCACAACTTTTACTAATTCAAGAAGCTACACGTAGAAATTTACTAACTCGGCTCTTTTCTGTCAGATAAAATATGTGAAATATGAAAAAAAATAACAAAGTGCAGCATTATAGTCAAATTATAAGAGATCTACTGTCAGCAGACTGAAATTACAAAATGAGAGGAAAAAAGTGCGCCTACTATAAAAAAGTAAAATACGATTCTGAGTGAGTGAGTGGGTGAGAGTGGATGAAAAGAACAGGAAGCAGGAGTATCATGATGCCTGAGAGAGTATAGCATAAAGGACAAACAAAAGAAAATCTCTGACAGGTAACATCCTGTCTTGAAAGAGAAGATTGACAGATGAAAAGGATAAACAGACCGGCTTTGCCCAATAATAGGAGAGGCACACTTCTACCTCCTTGTTTTTTTTTCACCTCTTTTCCATTTTACTTTGCAGCCTCCTCCTCCTCCACCACTTTGCTTTGATTCAGCTCTGTATCTGTATTTTAAATGACTCAATTACACGGGATCCCGCGGTGAAAATTACGGATGTTTTCCACTATTTCTCTCCACTGGGACACCGTGACCCCTCCCTGCCTCCAATAACCCTCCCCCCCCCGCCTCCTTCCTCCCTCTTTTCTCCATCCCTCTCTCCTGGCCTCTCTCTCTCTCCACCTGTCCTATTTTCCTCCTCTTTCCACCATCGCCTCCCCCCCCCCTCCCTTTTTTCTTTCTTGATAAACATTCGCTCTGCTGTGTGTATCGGAGACTGAGAGGAAATAATAGCTAAATGGTCTTGTTTGTGAGCTCTCTGCACTGGGAGCTGACAAAGAGTGTTTTGCAGGTAATTCTTCTGCTGTCACCACAAAACAAGCCACCGAAAAAAGAGTTCTTAAAGATGAGACGAGGCGCCGTTCAAACACCAGGCGTGACATAAATAAAAGCATATCAGCAGGCAGAGCTGCAGAGATGGACAGAACACTTTTTTATTCATCCAAAGCAGAGCAGTGTTGTGATTCTTTTCGGCACTTTAAACCCACAGCTTACGGGGCTCTGAGGCATTTTGAAAGTGGAATCGAGCTTTGATGTACTCCGTTGGCGCTGAATCTACTTTCAAGATAAAACCCTCACCTACTGCTGTGTTGCTCAGACTCACTGAGGTGCAAAGAGGCAAGTAATGCTCAACCAGAGCACACGGCTGGATCAGCTTTAAGGTGGCCGTACATCCACCAGGCCCGTGAAGCAAAACAAGTTCCTCATTGCATGCATACAAAGGAGGATATAGCTTCCAGGGCTGCCCAAAAGATGCTCGCCACGCCTCATTTATCGCCATATTTTGACTTGTTTTGATGCAAAATCTGTGCTGCTGTCATTGTAGTGCAGCTTTTGCACAACTGGTCACATGTTCTTTTGTATACTGAGTTTACTTTATTAAAACCTAAATCATAACACGGATTTAATTTGTCTCCCAACAAACAAAACCCTGTCACTCATATCATCTAACAATATTAGCTGTTCCACTTACACTTTGTGCCTTTAATGTCTTTAGTGTAGCTTTAATTCTGCACTCAAAAATGCACCTCTTCATTGCATTGACTGTGTTCCCTCACAATATTTGATTGTACAGGAATAAAATACTGTATTTTCCCCAAACTAAACGAATTCCTCTAATGTAATATGAAAACCAATGTATGTCCATTTTGCATAAATACACAAGGAGGACAGCTTTAAATTCTCAAGATCATTTCGGTATACAAAGGGATGATTATTGTTTTATGATCCAGTTATTGTTTTTTTAATATACAATAATTTGTTAGAGTATGAGTAGAGTACATGAAAGTTTCAAAACATAAAAAATTCCATAAAAAGACTAAAAATCTGTCAGCAAAGGTGCGAGAAAAACTCAATTAAAAATAGTGAAAAAATTTCAAAAATAGAATATAATAAGAATAACAGTAGATATATGCAAACTAATGTTTTGTTTTCAATGAAGCTGATTTAAATACATTAAAATAGTGTAATTTTATGGTCACGCATTTGTAATATACAGATTTTTTGATGTGGACATTCTCTACAGTTTTAGCCTTTTTTCTATTTGTTTCATACAGTGAGCATGGAAATTAATACTCTGTGTTTTGTGTCCTTATTATGGCAGTTTCTTTTTCAAATAACGCCAGATATCTAGAAAATAACTTTTTTTGTCGATTCAACACCCAAAAAAAGAAGTGTCATTTGATGGTCAAATCATATAAAGTATGCTATAATAAAGAACCAATTGCCATAAATAAAAATATAGATTTTTGATGTGGACATTATTGATGGTTTGGGCCTTTTTTCTAGGGTTACCATGTAAACTCACATAAAAGATGTGAGTTTACATGATATGTGTTGTCAAACAGGGAAATCTGTAAAATATCAGTTCAAAATTGTGTAAAAAAAACTTGATTTTTTACAGTGCAGTTGTATAAATGTGCATCTAAATGGGCCAAAAACTTGGTGGTGGTGGTTGAATTTGAGTGAGAAAACATTAAATGGTATATAAACGATATCACTGAATGCGTTTTGAGTCCAAGCAGAGGAGAGATATCCACAGTTTAGTTCACATCAGTTGCTGTAGTGATAACTGTGTGAGGAAAAGTGAACTCATGAGATGCATGTAAATAAAACTGTAGAGGCAGCTGTACAAAAATGACCTAAAATGACCATTGAAGCATAAAATCCTTCTGCTCCAACTATAATTTCAGAACATATTTGCAAGGCTCAGTAATGAAGGCCAGTTAAACACCCAACCCAAACAGCCTGCATACCCTGTGGTGTAATTCAGGCACCATCGGAAAACATTGCATTACCATCCATCATAACACACGCCATAACAACCAGATAACCAGCGCCATTAAACATTTAGATCATCCAAGGGATTCGCTTGAGAACAGGGCAGACAAAGCTACCAGCACGGCCACCTTGAACCTGATAGGTCCCCTCGTCCATTCAGCACCTCACAGAGCAACAGATCGAAGAACATAAAGAGTGTGTGCTCGCAAACAAACCCCAGCAGCAGACCCCCCCCGGGACAGGAGGGGAAGGGGAGAGGCACAAGGAGATAAATCTATTGATCTGAGATCAACGTGCTGCACTGGTGCCGCCCCAGGGGGTCCTGGGAAATGGAAGGCGGCGTAATGGTGCCCTATTTTCTTCTGTTTTGATAACTTATATAGACTTTGATTCAATGAAATGAGTCATATTTTACATTCATACATACACAGGACTTCCAGCAGGTCAAAGGCTCTCGGTGTGGTGGGAAACAACACAGAAAAAACCTGTTAGGTAGCCATAAAATAGATACCGAAGCATCAAATAATGAAAAAAGAAGCACTGTGTGTAGGAAATGTGCAAGAATTTGTAATTAGGGGAGTTTAAATATATAAGGTGACATGGACATAAATACAGATTAACTGATGTATTTTCAGTCAAATCTGAATGATCCCAATATTCAGACTGATTAAATAAAAGCTCACTTCATTACAGAGGAGTTGACGTGCTGTTGTCAATAACACAAATATGCTTTAGTTGTATTAGAAATATAATGATATTTTGGTGTGAGTGACCAGGAGCACTCGTTTGCTTTCTTGCTGAGGGTCAGATGATAATATCAGTACCTCTCTTACATGTAGACGTCAATATAAAGCCAGACGACTGGGAGTCAGTTAGCTTAGCTTAGCTTAAAAACTCACTAATAAACATGTCATATTTTGCTTACAACGCTTGACCAAAATGTAAAAAAATATCAGACTAAACATGGAAAGATTGTTTGTATAGGACAATTTAGACAAAAAAGGCAATTTGAAAGTGTTTTATATAATGCTTTAAAGAAATTTAAAAGAAAGGAAAACTACATTAAAACATTCAAATCATAAGAACAGAACAAATAAAAGGTTGCTTTCGTAAAATAATTTATGGAATAAGCTCTGACAGATTTAGCCACCTTTGGGCAGGTGATGCTGACTGCCAGATGGTTGTAGCTTCATATTTACCAGACAGATGTGAGAATTTATCTTTTTGTCTAACTCTCAACAAAAACGCAAACATTCAAAAATGTCAAACTATTCTAAATGAATTGGATTAAAAATGTCAAGTTAGGCAGATACATCTCAACACAGCCATGAATTCAGCTACATGAGCAATTACAGCAGGGAAACTTAATCTGGCATTGAAAAAAGGTTATCGATTCTCAATAGCCCCACAGAGCCTGCAGACTCCAGTCTGGTCAATGTTAGTCGGCAGTGGAGCTACATTTTGTTGTAACAGGAGACAGGGAAGTCCTCACATTCATTAACCCTTTTAGACGGGCAACATTGAGCAGCAGGCAAAATATTTCTATTTTTCCATCAATATTTCATCACCGGCTCAGGACAAACAAAGCCAGGGGCTCTGACCGTAATGGCCCCATCTGTCTATAGATGTTCAGCACGTCACTGTATGGGTGTCCTTTGACACCAGAAAATAGGCTTCGACATCAAGGTGAACACACACACACACACACACACACACACACACACACACAGGAACTATGGATGTTATCCAGCCTGGAAGGCAAAGTGGATCCTGCTTTATTCTGATGGTTCCTCACAGATGGTCTCTTGATGTTGCAGCAGGAGATCAAGTTTCAGGAGTGTGAATGAAGACCACGTCTGAGCTATTAGAGCTCACAAGTGGTATTTATGCCCAGTATGTGAGCCACAGAATTAATTAACAAATTGATACAACAGGTGCCGGAAACTTCAACTCCCATCTCAGCTGATTCAGAGCTGCTTCTTGTCATTTTTTACTGTGTTTATTCAGTCACACTCTGTTGTTAAAACAGGCTCACATCCTTGTATTTCGTCATAACCAGCCATCCTTGCATCCTACTCCATCCAGCCATCTACAGATGAATATAAGAAGTCTAAATATAAATAATATATTATTAGTAATCCGGTAGATTTGGCACAGTATCCTGGCCTGTAAATCTCTCATTGTTTCTGCAGTAAGAGAGTGACCTCATCATGTTTGTTAGAGCCATTAGCTTTCTACACAAACCTCCGGGGACCAGTCCATTAACCCCTTACCTGCTAAGTAAAGTAGCATTAAGTGAAACGTTGAAACACATGAAGCGATTGGCAGTTTATTGAGATGTAACTGAGAGCTCATAATACGGGCAGGAATAAAAAATAGAGCGACTGTGTTAAGAAAAGTAAGAGAAAATGAGATACGGACAGAAAACATCCAGTGATCTGAGGTGAATTTCTTTTCTACTATGTTGCTGCTGCCCTTCACTGTGATGAACCCTGGAGGCAGGTGAAGGGAAACCTCAGCGAGAAGACCACAGACAGTGGGACAGACATTATAAGAGCCTCCATGCGGTCAGCTAAGCTTAGGTTACACTCAAACTATAGTGAAGGAGAGCCACTTTGGCCTCTAATTGGTGGTAATTAACCCTCTGCGGTCATTGTTCCTGTCTTATTGTGCTTTAAGAGGATAGGTCAGCGAACATGGGAGCCTCTCCAGTCTGACAGGTAGATGACGAGCACAGATTGAATGACCACAAAATATTCTGATGGCTCGAAGACAGCGGGCATTCGCGTGGGCTTTGTTCAGCTAATTATTTCTTTTTTGCCCACAAATGAATATCACTGGTGATGACATGAAAACCTGTCAATTCCAAAACTTGTAAGGTCTGAGCCTTGAATTTAATCAAAATATTGCAAACTTGAGATGTTAAGGAAGCACTTTAAAATACGGTGAAAGCTGCGTTTGCATTTCTTGAAAAGATTAGAAGAAAGCTGCAGTAGTAATTCTTCTTTTCACTGCACATATTTTTAAAAATTATCTTGGAAATATAGATAATGCACAGCAAAGTTAATTATGTGAAGCTGAAATGTGTTTAAAGCAACAGTTTAAAAGTAAGCAATGAACCTGATCTTCTAACAAAGGAAAATATTGGTGATAAGAGCAAGTACCTGTAGATTAACACACATAAAGGGGAATTATATATTGAAAAAAATTACATAAGTTTTAACAAATTGCCTTGTTAATGGGCTATAAATCATTTATTTATTTTTTAGATATATAGATCAGCTATTAATAAACAGGGATTTTGTGAAAAGATCTGTTTTTTCCTACATCCGCTGCCTTGACAAATAGTGTTTAAACTCTTTATTATTGCCCTATTAACATTTATAACTATAAACTTAATGGTATATAACATAGTAGTGACACCAATGAGCATTGATCATTAATGAACAACATTTGTAGCTAAATAATGACCTAATGACACGCTAATGGCCCCTAATATGTTGTAAAGGATCTATAAATTTTGAGTAAGTTTAATTAATTTCATTTATTTTTACAGTGACCAGAGTGACACCAGAGTGCAGAGGTAGCAGCTAATTTGCATCTGCTGTCCCTGGGAAACATAGAGACCATTTACGAATGGAGTGGTACCAAAAAGAATTCTATACGTAGTTTTTATTCCAAACCTTCCCATATGATTAATGTTTAGCGTGGCTGCCTCATCGCCAGCAGCTCTGTGCACTTCATCTCGAGAGGTCACGGACCCTGATCCTGAACAATAACCTCCTTTGTATGTCGCACTGTTGGAGAGTGACAAGGACTTAGAGGTTAGTGGACCTGGACTCCTGAGCAGTCTTGCAGGAGCGTCCATTAGGGCTCGGCCCTGTGACGCTGCCGACTTTCATGTCGCGCTATTGTTACACAGCTCTCCCCTGAGAGGTCGACACAGAGTGGGTAATGAGGGATAATTGGTGCAGGGTCAAGGATGATTAATTCCCTTGGTCAGGTGTCAGCCAGTTGTCATACCTGGCTGGATGGGCAGGTAGCAGGTAGACAGGAGGGGAGGGAATATGAGACGAGGTAAATGAGTAAGAAGGCCAAATGGGCGCACACACATAAACCCAATAAGGATGTGAGGCTAAGAGTGGAGCTCACATACAAATCAAACTATCCCTGAAACAAACACATGACAGCTATGGCATCAGTAAAAATTCCACTGGATCATATCTTTCCAGAAACTAAGTTGAAAGGTCACCGCAATCCTCCCCCTCCAACCGCTGAAGCCAGATTGAGATTGATAGCTGTCCCCATCCCTCCGGTCTCCCCTTCAGCTTGACTGACTAATCTGAATACCTCTCCATCCATCCTTCCATTCTAACCGGGCAATTTTGGACACTGATTATCTTGCAACCTGTGTGTGCACGACAGTAAATGCAGGGGCTGGCTGGTAATTGACCAGGCAAAGACTGAGACGCCTGCCGTGTAATTGAGCGGGGGCTGAGGGGCTCTCGCAGGACTGAAAGGGTCCGAGGATTTCTCATTGCCCATTAGACCTGACAGGGGGTCTCCTTTGCCTGCGGACTCTAACGTGAGGCCCACAGCGTATGCAGCACTTCCATGCAGGACTGACACCTTTCAGCGGCATTGTGAGGGATTGTGGAGAGGCAGATAAGACAGCTGTTAAGAATGACATATAGAGTCAAGCATAAGGCAGGCGAAATCATTTCAACACCTAAGAATGTACAAATCTCCAGCACAGCCTCATTATACGGAGGAGAAAGAAAAACCCCCATTTGTTTACTGGATTACGGAGATGGAAACTCTGTCTTCAAAACTTTTCGTGCTCAAGGAAACCACTTAAAATGATTCCAGCATTCATCTCCGAGTATGTGACATTAATAATAGAGCAGTGTTAGCTGGAAAGTGAGTGAAAAATTGCTTCACGTTCTTTATATTCCCTCTACAACATAGTGATTGATGACTGAATTGAATAGTTTCACATTTTTTTCCTGCAAGTCACTCAAGAAGATCATTTTGAAAGTTGGACCGGGAGTCTAATTTGGTGAAATATATATGTATTAAAAACTGGGTGAAGCATTGTTTGATCCTTTATTGGTTGATTGCCATGCCATTAGCATACACTTCGTGAAAATTAGGAGTATGTCCGCAAGCCTATAACACGGTGAGTCTCATGATGGACAGCTAAATTGGCCTATCACAGATAAATTGGTATTGGTGTTGATGTGGTCCTGATATGTGGCGATATGAAAATGTGTCTTTACAGAGTATAATGCAGAAAAAGATGTCATTTAGAAATGGTGTTATCACGTAGTACATTTGTCCAGCAGTGCAGCTCCGACTGCATTGTTTGCAGCACATGTAGCAGAGCACGCATCACAGCTGTACAGATGGTGGTGCGGAGTAACGCGGTAGCATCACAGTAAGTTCCAAACTAGTTCATGAAATACATTGCTGGAGAGTTTATGAACAATGACCATATCGTGTTCCCTTTCAATATAATTGTAGCATTCAGCATATATAAAACTGCTATCAGAATTTTCCGCTCTGTAAAAATGGTTTCAGCCTCAGCTCCAAAATCCGAGATCTGGTAAGCTCACATCTTTCACAGCAGACTTTTGTTTTTGACATTTTTGATCTCTTCAAACCTAACAAACACTGACTGAAGGGACTTCTGAGCCACAAAAAGTGTCAAAGAACTTTTTTTTTTTTTTTACATATGCAGAACTTCCTAAAACTCTGATGTGTAAAATTCCCATTTAAGATTTTTCTTGAATATTTTAAATAATTTCAGTTCAGTGGTTTAATTTTCCTGCTAATGTTTGTTCAGTGCTTCTGGTGAGGTGACTGTTCATGCATCTTCTTTTTAGAGTGGTAGCACTTCAGAATGAGTTGAGGGTTCTGTGCCGTGATATATGGAATAATTTTGCAGTCATTTGTGGCTGATAAATGTGCGAGCTCACATGCGTATGTGCATTTGTTCACATCGCTGGTTTAGAAAAGGTGCTGTAAAGGTGACATTGTGATCAGCATGCACAACCAATCACTCACCTATGCAGCAGCCTTGAGCTTGTGATTCCATGTTAATTTTACAGATTTCATACGTCAGTAAGCATTTAAGCTTTAACGGCATCATGTTTACCTCTTTTTTCATGACTTTTTAAAACACTCAGTGCTCTAAATTTTTCCCAAAAAGCTAAAAATGGATCACACAACACTCTGTCTTTGTCTTTAAAATGCCTCCCTCCTCTGTTCTCTAAGCATGGGGACCCCATGCTGAGCAGTGAAATATACATATGTGGCCAATTGGTTTTCCTTCCATCTGACTTGTGCCATTCGAGCTCAGAAATGGCCTCATCACTTCCACTCCAGTGGCCATCAGTGAGCCGCCGTGTTCACTTCGGCCTGTGCCAAACCTCTGCAATGCTCCTGCTTCATCTGCATATTGTAAATATGATACAGTGTCCTCGGGGCAGTGGTCCCAAGAGTTAAACAGGCAGGCATTAATATATAGGCTGTCTGCCAAAGACAGGAACTATTAAACTCATTCAACCTGACGACATCTGATGCACATCACAATGTTTGCATGTAAACTGATTAATATCAATCAGAAATAATAAAAAATGATAAGAAAGAAAAAATACCATTCACTCCTTTTTATTCCCATGACAAACAATTCATAGTATTGATCAACAAATTAATATTGAGTAATCCCCCACAGTATATTCTAGAGTTATCTGTGGACTTCATTCAGGCATGATGTTACATGTTATATATTTTCTCCCTCCTCTTTTCACTACCTATGAAACGATTCAACACTAAGAGTCTAATGTGCTTTCAAGTGTGTTAGATACCCTGATGCAAATAGAACTAACGCTAGACAATAAGGAAAAAGTATACAATGGAGGCCCAAAGTTTAAACCAATTACTCTCTAGGACACGGTGGAGTGAGGAGGGAAGAAAGGAAGATGGTTCACATGACTGGAACAATCACTTCTTGGTGCCGGAGAAACCCTGCAAACGGTGGTGCTCCCTTAACCTGCAGAGGAAAAACAATAAGACAAATAAGTAAAGTAGTTGCTTTAATGCATTTGTACAGCTGTTGATGATTATTCTTAGGACTTAAGGACTGCTAACCTGACAGCATTAATCCGGATGAATCCAGAGGCATCACACGGGTCGTAGTTGCCCTGCACATCCATGCTGGTGAGAAAAAAATGTCAAAAAAGAGGCAGGTGAGCCAGCAAACACCAACGTTCAGATCTGAGGTTTAAGAGAAACATATCTCAAGAGCAACCCTGAGCTAAAGAGGAAGTTACAGGATATTCTGGTAACAAACTGATTGAAATGTTTGGCATCATTGCAGTAAACACAAGAGACGCAGAGCATTTTCCACTACTGGGATAACTGGATCATTGATGATCTGCTCTTTTGAAATAATGCTCTCATCGATCCTCCTCTGAACGCTCTTCTTTAGCACTGCTTGTCCTGAATGACGGGGAATCAATACAGGAGAATGAAAACACGCTCGCGTACACAAGCGCACAAAAGATGCGCATAACCCATTTAAAAACAATCCCATCATATCAACCGTGAGCTAAGTGTTGGGATGATTTTGTAATCTGATGTTTGTCTTTCAGTTTATCCACTTCTTCTGAAAAAAAGTAAATATAAAACTTGTGCCGGTGCATGTTGGATGTTGTCGAGGCTGCTTGTTGTATAGACATTTCGTCTCAGTGTGCGCAAGTGACTCACAAAGAGTGCCCGTGTGCTGTGTAATTACAGCAGTTTCTACCTGCAGTGTTTAATACACTCCCTTACTGAGTCCTCTCCTCCCTATGACACCCCCAAGTCCAATGTACAGCTTGCACTCATTCTTCAAAAGCACTTAGCAAAAGAGGAAATTGCCAACAAATGATAGGATAAACACTATAAAAAGAAAGGCCGACAACTAAATCATCAACTCTCAATACAAGGCTCCCTGCCCGGCACCTGAACACCATTATGAGTGAGTGGCCACAAAGAATATGGCATTTTTGCGTGTGTGTGTGTGTGGGCAAGCATGTGATTGTGTATTCCTTGAAGAAACCCTGCAGTCTAATTGAGAGCGGAGCCAGCCGAGAGCGAGGAGGGTGACATTTCTGTCTCAGATGGGTGCGGTGACGGGCTGTATTACCACTGTGTTAATGACGCCGTTTACTGTTGCCCACGGAGAGCCAACAGGATGTCAGCGGGGGTTTCGTGCCTAATCTGGTCTGTGTGTGTGTGTGTGTGTATATGTGTGTGTGTGTATTGTGGCGGGTTTTCATGTGGCGGCAAGAGAGTGTGTGTGCAAGACTGCTGCTTCCAGGTGTATCAGTGTCAGGTACATGTGTACGTCAAAGTTAAGATAACCCAAGTAAGCCTTTTAACAAAAATAAAAAATTATACAACAGTGGATTATCCCACTTAAACTATGAGCCCTTATCACCTACTGAAATGTTTTACTAGGCAGTCTTCTTATAGATATTGTGCAGCCTGACTGATATATCAGTGAGGCTGATATCTGCATATGTCATACATATTGATATGAATGTGAATTTCAGCAAAGTTTTTGTTTTTCCAGGGGCATTTTATTAGACACTGGAGAGTCAAAAGCTGTTGAGAGTTTATACTGAATAATTTAAATGTTTCTATATTTACAAGTATTTGTGATTTATTTAAAATAAAGGCTGTAAAGTTTATTATTTATACCCCGACAATGAGTCATTTTGCTGCTCTCTTTCCCTTTCTCTTTGTGCTGCTGCGCACAAATAAAGGCACTAATTGGCCAAAAGAAATGTAAAATTAGACCCCTGTACCAAACATATCTTCATTAACAACTCAGCTATTATATAAAACTGAGGAATTCTTGATAAAAATGTCTGTTTTTGCATAAAACAAAATATGAAACTATATGATGGTGTCTTCGTTTATTCATATTCATTTTTGCACTGGCATCAGAAATTGAGTAGTGGTCAGCTTCCAGTTGGCTTTTCCATTTGAACAACAAGTCAACAAAAAGACAAAGTCATGGCAAACTGTGTACCCATGCAGAACTAAGGCAAGTATTATCTACCCTGTCGGTCGTTTTAGGTTTTTTCAGTCAAATACTAAACATTTCTGTCCTCAAATGCTTCTATTTGCCTGATATTAAACAGAACACTCACCAAAAACAAACAACTCCTCTCAGTTTATCTGCGTGTTACAAAGTTGTGAGTCACTGTGTGTGTGACTGCACTCGAGACCTATTCGTGACAGTTTTTTTTCTTTGATATTTCTAACGAGCCCCTTTATGAGGAACCACTGAGCCCATCTGTCAGAGGCCCCGAGGACTCCGTGATGCTGCAACACAACACTCTGTCACGCAGATGTGCCGTCCCAGCAAAGAAATGTGTCTCTACAAGATGAAGTGTCAAAATCAGAGCATATGAATGTTTTTAGCAATTTGTTGGTTGAAAGAGTGCTGAGTTGGAATTTATCTGGATGTTGACAGAGTTAAAATGTTGAACTGAAAACAGAATATTACTCACAAAAGCCATAACAAACCAACATGGATTAAAAGAGCTGAATGAATGCCCTATCTGAGTACAGTATAATCTCTATTTATTGCTTTCCTTCTCACGGGCTCAGGGAACAGAATATACACTCACTGTATTGATGTTTATCAGGCTTTTTCACTTGTCTAAGGAACTGAATGGCTGACTGTGTGAGGCATATTTTTTGTCTCTTTCTGACCTGCTTAACTAGCATGACACCCTGCTACTTTCCTCTTAAAAGCCCAGTGAAATCACCTCTCTCCTCTGGCTGAAAACACCATTAGCTCTCTGACTCTAGGGTACAACTGGAGTGTGTGTGACTTAAGTGGAGATGGAGAGCCATATGGAGGGGTTTTTACTTTGGTCAGTGCTGAGCCTGCCCAGAGGGCATCAGGGGTCAGCCTTCTGAACAAACCCACTGTTACCACAGCTAAGAGGCCACGGGGGTGTGGTGGTGGGGTTAGGGTCGGGGGCTGCCCTGCAGGAACTGAGTTTGACACTCGTCTGATGTCTTTGTGAAGCAGGGTCGGTTTAGTATGTCGATGTGGAGGTCATCAGAGAACTTGGGCAAGCTGACCTGATGACAGGCCGACTGGTGAACATGTGGAATAGCAGCTCTGTGCCCAAAGCAGCCACACACAGCTGTCAAGTCAGAACAAGCATCAGCTTTGATCCGCTGACACACGGCGGCTTCTATTTTACAGCCAAACTCACACTGATTTTAGTTTTTCTTCTGTTTACCTGACCAACTCTTCATTGTACAGAGACTTGGGTGACTCTCGTCCCAGGATGTAGACCTGACCCTTGAAGACAGACAGCTGTACTTTGCCCTCCACGTTCTCCTGAGACTTGGCTATGCAGTGTCGCACAAAATCACACTCTGGACTTTCCCAGAAACCTGTAAAAACAGTAGAGTTGTGAAGGTTTGTTTACAAGCAAGATTTCAGACTCTGCAGTTTTTTTCAGTTCATTTAAACACAGAGATGAGACAAAACCTAATGCTCTTGCTTGTATGACCTATGAAAAAGTGCTGTTGGCATTCTTATTTACCACATAGTTACTATATACAGACCTGTGAAAATGTTTAAAGCCCGAAAATAAAGTGAGCATGTTTTCAAAATTTATTCTCCAGAGAACTTTTATATATCGATACATTTAATACAAAGCTAAAAACCTAAATCAAATTGAATATACAGTCCTGGCAGGTCAGCTGTTCCAAGCACCTTAATAAGTTGTGACGGCATATTTGTGAATTTCTGACTGTCTCAGGCGCTTCTTCCTCTTCATGTTATCCCTAACTGACTCCATGATGCTGGCTCAGGATTCCTTGCTCTTTTTGTTGCTGTTCTTTTGTATTTTGGTGTATATACATTATAAATGTTATTAATTGGACAATGGCAATTGGACATAATATACAGGATTGATCAAAGAAAGATGCTCCTCCTCCTCTGTAAATCTTCCATTAGTAGCAGCGCTTGGCTCTGTTTGATTCCCACAGTTCTCTCTTTTCTGAGATATGACTCTTTCTGTGCTTTTGGTCTAATTTCAGTCCCTGGTGAAGTTCATGCACCTCTTTCTTTTCTCCCATTTTGTCGACCTGGACCATCAGTCTCTGAGACAGATGGGCGAGAGATGTGTCTATATGTTCGGAGGTCAGGCACGCCCCACTCAGCAGGGGTCCTCCTCTCATCAGCGGCTGACCTCCACCTCATCGTCTGGCCATGTTCAAAGACACAATCCTTCCCTGCTTTCACTCCTTCTAAATTGGCACAAGGTGATGGCCAGGACAATTGCACACAGGCCATGGCTAGATTTAATTTTGATCTTTATGCATCTGCATGTCACTTAAGTCTCTGTACGGTGGTTATTAGGGAAGATTACAGGATTTATCAGCATCAATGAATGAAAATTAACCATTTGGCCTGTTTCTTTCAAAAACAATGACACATTTCATCCAACAGTGCTGTCCTAAAAGTACTGCTTCCTTGATTTAAATAATAAAAAATTCCAATATTATTATGATGTGAAACCAAAAACACAACTATACATCTGTTAAATGTTGTGTATAAAATGTCAATGCTCAAATCTTAAAATGC
The DNA here is from genome assembly GCA_024666655.1 of Dascyllus trimaculatus. Taxonomy (NCBI): domain Eukaryota; kingdom Metazoa; phylum Chordata; class Actinopteri; family Pomacentridae; genus Dascyllus; species Dascyllus trimaculatus. The sequence continues at coordinate 14,816,074 of CM045460.1, read as the reverse complement.
TATTTAATGAATGTGTTATTTATTTGACCACCAATCAGTTGTGTACTTTCCTCTTGTCAAATGCCTTCTGTATCGGGTGCTGTGCGACTCTAAATTGCTGCAACTTCCCTCATAAAAAACTGTTTGGGTAAATAGTGCAGTAAACAGATGCAGGACAGGTGGGTTGTTAACATAAGCTCCACTACCAGCCTTCTGCTATCTGCAGAGTTATTAATGATTTAAACCCACAATGGGTTTAATCTCTGCCCTGCTCCTGAAGGTAGCACCTTTATGTGTGTGTGTTTGCTTCCCGTCTCTGGAGGGTATAACTGAAGCGGCCTAGCAGTCGGTCTGTAATGGCACTGATCCTATTATGTGGATGAAGGTGCAGGGGACTGGAGACGGAGCAGAAGGGAGGATTAAGATACCTGAGCCAAGAAAAGCTCGCGCACACATGGAAACGTACTGAACGTACAAGGGCGTACGGACGCATGTGGCACGTTTAGTTCTCTCTAAAGCAAAAGTGTAACAAGCACTCACCATTGTAGACAAGTTCGGAGAACCTGATACCAAGTCCCTGCTTGATCCTCCGCACCTCTTTGTCCATGGTAAAGGTCTCAATGTCTAAATGGGCCTTTAACAGAACTGTGCCTCCTGGGGTTTCATAAATCCCTGACAAACACAGCAAAAATAAATCAACATTACATAAATTAACGGAACAGTAGGATTTTAAACAGGAGATGACAGATCTCTAATAAGATCTATGCACCTTTATCAGACTGAATGTAATCTATCTTGTTGTTTTTATGATTTAGACCCAAACAATGGAAAATTGAGTGTGTGCAAAACATGGAGCAGAAAAACTGGTTAGGTACACATAATTTCCTCAAATACATTTTTTGTTTTTTTGTTTTTTTACCACAACCTGTAGCATTATAATCTTCAAACAACATCTATTGGCAATGAAACTACAAGCCCGTTCCATCTAAACTAACTACAAGCAAACAGCTCTATTAGTCATCAGCCGTCTGACAGACAGGCCTTCACAGAGCTCACAAAACATGGATGAGTCTGTCCTGGGTAAATGACAGGGTAGGGGGCCCCTGCCAGCCTGGAGTCTGGACCAGGGCTCTGCCTACCCTGCAATTTACCCCCTCTGGACAGGGAGGGAGGGGTGAAGGAAGAAAAGATGAGGTAGATGACAGGAGAAATGAAGCTGTCACTTAAATGTCAGCTAAAACAAAAGGAGGGCAGGGAAAAACGCTACGAGACAGATCTGACAATAGAAGAAGGGAGCTTTATCAATGACAACCATTTTTGTGAGAGCTGAAATTTGGAGAAACGGTGAGTGCTGTTTCCCCATTCAATACGTGGTTCCTCACATCATCTGTCAATTTGAATGGTAGTTGCACCTTTTTTGATTCTAGCCTAGCTGCCAAGCTGCCAAAGAGACTTTTCACTACAGCCAACACCAGACTGCCGAATCTCACAGTTTGTATGGTGTGCTTCAGACTCCAAAACTCTTTCCTGAGATTTAACAGATGAATGTCATTTCATCTTTTCCAATCTGGTGAGCAGCAGAAATCAAATCCATGTGACCTCAAATACTGGCCCTGATCTGAAAAAGGAGAAGCATTTACTTTGTGCTGGCGGGCAAAAACAAAGCTTACTGATGCTGCTAATTGTCTGAAGCCTCAAAAGGTTTCCACCTGAGCTAGAATGGCTTGTGGGTTTTTGGTGATCCAGGGCCACAGAGGGCACATAGGGACATTTCCGTTGGCTCTATCAGATAAATAACTTAAAACTGCCCTCCAACTCAACTAGGCTTAAGTGCTTCAAAAGAGAGCTAGCTTAACAGAATGGAGTAAACAATGAAACGCTATCTGGTTGAGCTCCAACCTCCTGTCCAACAGTGGCAGTTTAGCTGGGCCTAAAGAGATAAAATCCTCAGTGGTTTTCGAGGTTTTAATCTTTTACACAGTTACTGCAGGTATGCTAACCCTGCTGCAGGCCTGCAGGGGTTCAGGACAGGAATTAATTCTTCTTGAGCCAATTCCCTCTGACCCTTTGGGCAAACAGAGCAGAATAAACAGGCGACACATGTAAATAAATACCGTAAGATGGACTGAAAAACACAATGAGTAGATTTTAAAATGAAACAGTTTGCTATTAGTAGTGGCAAAATTCTTTAAATAATTTCAGCTGATGAAAATAAACAAGTAAACACATTAAAAATGCTTCTGATGACAATTTCAGTGGAGTTTGCAGCAGTTTGACAAGAGGCAGGCTGTTCATCAAAAGAAGAGGCTGCTTTTGATAGGTGCAGCTCCATTGAGGACATCACCGGCACACAGGTCAGAGGCCCGACAGCACTGTGACAGGTGGGAAATGTTTGTCGGGAACATGGGCTGTTGAATGCTTTGTAGCACAGTGACAACATTCTTGACAAACCATTTCAATCCCCTCCGCCTCCCTGACCCCACACAAATAAATATGACCCAACACAAATAAGTATGACATGTTCGCCCATTCGATCCCTCCCATCATCTATTGTGCTGGCACAACTGCCATTCCAGAGGAGACCAACATGTCCACTCAATGGTAGTTATTCAACCACTTGGGCACCTTGTGCTCCACCTCTTCCTATTGCTTCAGTGGAGGAAACAGCTTTGATCTTTTGTTCAGCCGAGGGGAGAGAAAAGTGGGCTTCCCATTTTCCAATTTCTACCTGCCAAGTTGCGCCACAGCCACAGTCTGCTGGCCAGTCAATTTGCCAATCATAGCACATAGTGTCGTGGGGGAAGAGGAGTGTGTGGATGTGTGTGTGTGTGTGTGTGTGTGCGTATGTCCATGTGAGTGCGTCATGCAAGGCCAGGACAGCACACTGATTTTGTATATTTACTGCAACAACACACGTAGGGAGCTAACAAAGGACCTTTTCAAGATGCCTGTTGATGCCAAAGAAAAAGAGACAAAAAACATCCCCGTGTACAGATATGTGATCGACTGTGTATTTGTGTGTATCCAGTGGAGCATGTGCACCTTTTTCTTATTCACAGTGTGTGTGTTTTCTGTATGCGTGTGCATGCATAAGTGAATGGAAGTAACTTCAGTGTCTATGATTTCAGGTGAACCAGAGGAAAACATTTTCTCTTGAGGAGAGCGTGCTTGCCATCCAGCCCACTTTTATGGAAGCAGAATAGCAAGTGTGACAAAGAAGCACTCATGTAAAATAACTGCAAATTGCATGAAAGCCCTGGCTACTGAAAGGAAGGCTTTTGAACGGATGCAAAATTAAAATACTGAGAGGTATTTTAGTGCAAGTACAAATATATCCATCTCACTGCATTTACAGTGTATATCATTGAGTAAGTGAAGACGCCTGTCAGACTAATTTAGCACAAATGGAGAAAATGTCATAACCAAGACAGACAAAACAAACTACAATTTTTAACTTTACCTCGGGACTTCATGCCGATGAAACGGTTCTCTACAATGTCAATCCGGCCCACGCCATGTTTACCTCTAAGAAACAAAAACAGGTTCACTGGACACACACACACATTCATTTAACACTTTATTAGTTTAACCAACAAGAGGAGGCTTCAACATTAAGGGCCCTATTATTGCAGCTCAACAACCACTTTAAGCAGTGCTCTGACATTTTGGTAATTCCCTGACTTTCAAAGACAATGTGCATCTGCGGGGTACTTTAGTGCCCAGTGCAGAACGTTCAGCATACTGGTGGGAGGGGAGGAACGAACAGGTGAGGGTTCATTCAAATGTGGCGACTTGTTGGTGGAAAATACTTGCTAGACTTTGCTCTAGGAATAGATGTTCAGGAGCCACGTCTGTTTCTTGCACAATGTCAATCTGCTGTTACTTTGGTGACAACAGCATAATTCTTTAATAGATAAACTATTTAAAGACAATATTCCCCAGTCAGTAAATGTTTTTTAAATCAGCATAAAAATGTGCCTCTATTGTGCTCAAATAAAAATGCCAGTGTTATCAGATCGCATTGATGTATAAATTAATATGTCATTTTTTCAGAAACTGGTGTGCATAGCGATTTTATGCTGTGAGAAAAGCTTCTCCTTCAGTTCATAAAGTTCTTGTAGCCAACTCAAGTCAGTAAGACACATATGTTCATACATCTGCAGTCCTTACTGAGAATGCCGCGGCAGAGCGCAGTGCCATTATGTAGGATATTTCACCATGTTTACCTTAATAAATGACATTTAAATGGCAGGTGGCAGTGACAAAAAAAACCCATTTATTATTGCATGCATCAAACTGGTCCTTAATTTTGAACTGGTTGTCAATCCTGAGTGTGTCAGCGCCTCCTTTACAGCTTTCCTTTTAGCAAAAGCACTTCATTCTTCAAATGCATTAGAGTACTAAAGCCGTTGTGACATATCTTACTGTATATGCGACTGCTTATCAAGTAAGATACAGTACAATTATACCTGAAAGAGCCTGACATTATGCCTATCAACCATACCCTCATATAGATGCATGCATTAACATTTGTTGTTGTTTACTTCTGACATTGTACAAAGTAAAGAGAAATCCTTTGTCTCTGGTAGCAGATTTCTAGTGTTATGTCTACCATTCAGATGATAATATAATTTCCTGGAGAGACCTATTTATCTTTGTTAAGCTGTTGTTGTCATGCATCACTGCAGTTGACATAGATTTTTCTGAGCAATTAGACCGGCTGAGAGTAAATTTATAAATCATGAACCAACACTAAAAAATCCAATTAATGAAAAATACTTATATTTCCACCTTTTTATTGATAAAAGGTGGAAATATACATTGACTATAAACAGGCTCTTTGATTATGTCCTCCCCTTTTTTTGAACAGAAAAGCAGACAAAATGTTTCAGATTCATCAAACAATTCAATGCCAGTTTTTGTCATAGTTAGTGCCAATTAATTTCAAATTATGCACGTTATAAAGAAGCAGCACTAACATAAGCACATGCCCTCTACACTCTGAGGTTAATGTCTAAAGTTAACAACGATTCCCCTTAAAAATAACTTGAGAAAACAAATCCCCATGCTCAACATCATCCTCGAAACTCCAAGGCAGTAGAGGAAAATAGATTCTTCTGCGGTATCGGCAGGCTCACCTTTGGTACTTTTCATTTATTTTGACAGTTGGAAAGCAGAGAGGGAAGCAAGAGTGGAGGAGACACAGGAGTAAAAACTGGTGGTATTCGATCCCAGGCCAACAGCGACACACACTCATCATTACAGAGGTGGTGAACTTAACCACTGCTCTACCTCTAGGGACGCTTACACGCTATTCTGATAGAGAGACTTACTTTCACTGGATTTATTACAACAAGGCACACATGGAAGGTACTTTTTCTTTTAAATAAAGAGCGAAATGCTTACCCAATCTCATTGAGGTATGAGAAGATATCCAGTGGAGTGTCTTTAGATATGCTTTCCTTCACATTGATCACCTTGACAGGCACTCCTAAAGGAATAAAGTGTAGATTTTAAATTATTATTTTATACCAACACATAAATATGAATAATAATAATAATAATGAACTATACATAGTGATTAGTAGTAATATTGGTATATATGACTTATAATGCATTTGTGATCCATTCTCTGGTAATGTCTATTTGCAATAAAATAAAGCAATGTCACAATCTACTTTGCAATTTTATGTTTCAGATTAAAAAAAACTAAACAGCAACTGATGTAACATTTTGACTTCACAAAAAGGTATGCTAATCATTTTCATCAGTGATCTAAGCCGTTAGCTATTCATCACATGACTGAGTTTTTTTGTTTTGTTGTGATGCAAGAAACAACAACTGAAAGCAGATAGCAACTAACTTAAATTACTCTTCATATTCTGTACATTTCCTAAAACATAGTACAGACTGGTTGCTCTTTGAGAACAAAAGTAAATTTAGAGAATCCATCAACACATAGCCCACAAGAACAATATAAAATGTAACTTTTGCACAGCTTAGTTAATCAATAACAACAAAAAACTAATGAAAACATTAATTTCAACTGATTGAATTGGCAAAAACAGCAAAGTGCTGATCAAATCTGCTGACAAGTGCTCATTATCAGTCAGTAAAATCAATAGTCATCAACTAAAAGTGAAAACCTTCACAAAAGGAGATGGTGAGAAGGGCTAATAAATTCAAAGGCTCTGCTGATTTGAAAGCTGTGAAATTGTGGGCAGGCCTTCACCTAATTCAATTACACACGCAGCTTTGTTACCCAAACTCTCTTTAGCGCTGAGATTTTTTTTTTGCGCCACTGAGTGTGGAGTGTGTGTAGAGACACTGAGTGTGTTCATGCGCATGTGCAGGAGACAAAACCGCCTGCAAATCCATCACCCAGCTTCCTATCCTCTATCTCTAACTTACTGAGAACTTCTCTTCCAAAAAAAAAAAAAAAGACACCCACGCTCAGTCCGCACGCTTCCTCTTCGAAGCCACTTAAACCAAGTACACATCAATCACTGTCACAGACCTGCTTATTCATGGCCTTCAACAGGGAACACGGGCCAAAGGTGGAAGTGAGGAAACAAACAGAGACACGAGTGAAAAGGAGAGTGTGTGTGTGTGTGTCTGTGTGTGTGTGAGTAAAGGAATATAACCTTTTAAAGACTACACAAGGAGGAAATGAGAAGAAATCTGCTGCACTCCCCATCCCTCCAGTGTTGAGCTCTATACATACTTATGCATGCTTGCAGTTGTCAGTCAAGTAGCTTAGAAGAGAAGAGCAGCACTTCTGGTCGCCTTTCAACCAGCGTTTACAAAGCCTTAATAGGAGTGACATGTGAGGGACTTGACAAATTTTTTTAGACAAGGGCTTTGTTGATGGTCCATTCTCATATCGCGGGAATCACGTTGGCTCCCATGGAAGAAGAAAAAAGTACCTCCCAGAGCAGGAGAGGGCAGTATGATGGTGCATTCTTAAAACTGCGCCCCCTCCCAGATATTTAATAATTAGATTAAAAGTTCAAATAAATTAACTGAGTGTCTGAACGTGGGAGTGTAGGGGCTCGCCTTTCGTCCCTGCGTTCTCTTTCTCCTCGCTCTCTCCATGTTGCGGGTTCTATCATTCACTAAAGGGCTCTTTTTCTACTCATGATCCTTTTCTTCAGTTTTTTGCAGCCTAACAGTGCAGACAATGGGAGTGCAGACACAGTTGTAGGAAAAATTACTGCTTTACATTTTTCCTCTCTGTCTCTTTTTCCTCCTCACTTCTTTGGCATGAAAGGAGGGAGGGATGAATTTTTTTTCTTAAAAAAAGGGAGAGGAATGGGGAATAGAGCGTTTGACGGGGGAAAAGGTTCCTGTCGTTAAATATTCTTTTTTAATCAGTGAGAAAACTTTGGTGAGAAAGGCAGGGATGAAAAGGTGGGAGGGGGAATGAAATGAAACATTCTTGTGCTGATCTTGTGCTCAGAGGGAGGAGTAGGCTTGGGCCTTTGTGTGGACAACTAAAACAGCTTTTGTCATAGGGCGCTCAATAAAGGCACTGAGAATATGTGTGAAAATGGAGCGCAGGGCCGCAAAGAACCCGCGAAAACAGACCAGGCTTTACTAGTGCATCACTGTTTTACAAAAGCACATCTCATCCCCTGACACCAACCAACTTGTTTCATAGTTAAACATCTCTTTGGGAAGCTGGTAAAGTGAGATGGGAACACTGTTTTGCTGCAGTTCTATTAAGACCTGTGAGGGCCATTTGAATTTGCACTTTCAAAAAAACACTTTTGGCATCTTTAGTGACTGCAAATATTTCCACCAAATCTTCTGAACTCCCCTTAAATTGCATTCACAGCTCATAAAGCCCAGAGAATCTAGTGTCTCTTATCTGATTGATGTTCTTGTACTTCAACCTCCACCAGTGATCAGGGTTGAAGGGACATCTGTGCCATTTGCCTCAGGCCTGGATGTGTCTTGCCATTTTCTCTTTGCACAAACATGCGACACTTTCTACTATTCAGTCTGGCCCTCTTGGCTATATATCTAATGAGCGTTTCTCTGGCCCCTCAGGGCTCAGTGTATTAGCTGGAGTTAATGCTTCCGGCCTGTGTGTTCGCCCCTGGGCCAAACATGGCAGCTTTGGACCAAGTAATGATGTGAAGGGGTTTAGGATAAATCTGGGTGGTCAGAAGTGGTGATAAAGTGCAGCCGGGTCAGCCTCAGAGCTGTAGCCCTGCGGCTATGACCCTCACTGTTAAGTAATAGGAAGAGGCATGAACTGAAGCCAGTGAGTAAAGGACAACAACATTTGCAGATGAATTATAGAGGCCCAGAACTGATACCATTCAGTAAATGTCTTCTCATGTGTGTATGCAGCAAAATGCATTGGGGTTTTATGGGTGAAAGATTTCAAAAACAAAGCTTTGGGATTTTCAATTTGGAGTAAAAACACTGTTTGAGCCCTAAAATCTTGACCCAATGTGGGGGCAACCAAACAGCCAAGACCACATGGGTGCAAATGTCAGCAGTGAGTCCTCAGCTGGATTCCTGGTAAACCAAACCTGTACTGCATGTTTTCCCCTGCTCTCCTTCCCCATGTTTCCTGCTTGTCTACACTAGAATATCCAAAAGCAAGAAGAAAAAAAAGAAGATCCTGACATGATTCAAGCCTAAATGCAAAAGACTATTTACGAATTTCAACAGACTATCGCAAAATCTATTTCACAAAAATGACTGAAAAGATTAGTCTTATGTCTGACGTTTTCATTTTCATTTCAGTTTAAGTGGAAATACATTTCTGATTATCAGTTTTGTAGTATATGAAGTGCATTTTCATTAAATCTAATGCATAAGGTCAAATGAATAATGTAATTTCTGAAATTACAGACAAATACTTCAAATTCTTTGATAACTAACACATTTTCATGTCTGTATCAAACATTAGCCTTTAGAACTTGTGAGGTTAAAGACAAACACAGGCTGACAATTAAATCAACAGGTGACACATTCTGCTAGTAACACACAAACCGTTTTTGAACTCTATCTCCAGTACGTCCGGTTCATTGGGAGAATCTTCTGGGTTCTTGGTCATCCGGTACAGGTTAGCAGGAGCCTGGCTCTGCAAAACACACAACATCACACACTCACTGTGGCTATTTCAAACACTTTATTATCCTCGATAAATAACTGGGACCTTCTGAGACCTCATCAAAGAAAAAGAATGTGGGGACTATTGTGTGAGGTGATAACAGACAACTTGAGACGTGGCGGGCAGAAGAACGGAGAGAATGATGCGTGAAAAGAAAAAACCTGAAAACAACATCAGGAGTTGAGTGTAGACAAAAAAATCAATGTTCCATTTTTCTCCTCTATTCGGTTTCATTTTTTCCGTGTGGCCCTTCACCACAGGGGAAGGAGGGGAAAAGCAGGATGCAGTGAGAGAGAGAGAGGAAAAGGGCAAAAGAAAGAAATGACTCACGTCCCTGAGAACAGTGAACATTTGACAAGTCAAAAAACACCTGATACTATGACAGAACCTATTTGAGCAACAGCAAGTCTTCAATAATATTCAGCCTTTCTGTGAAAATCTCACATCGGCCAACTCTATCATGTGTCTGCAGTTCTCTAGCTGGCTTCTCATCTTCCAGTTTTCCAGCTTTGATTTTCTGAGTGACGTTTTCCTTCTGATTTATTTTCAAATGAAGAATTTTCCTAAATGGGCAACACACAACAAAGCCTTCGAGTCCGCACCCTAAATTCGCTAAAGTTGTCCTGAGTGACAGACATTTGTCGTTTTTCCAGTTGGTGGGAGCCGGGAGCGATTTCAGTGAGTCATGGTTGGGACCTAAAAGAGCGTGGCAGTCCTGACGTGTCCGCCCAGCGATGTGCCCCTCCAACAATTACACAGCATTAGGCCAAGACGATGGCCAATGTCTCCTGAGCTGAGGCAAATTGCAGGGGGACTATGCAAAATAACTACTGGGTGCATTTAAATGGAAAGCTTTACCAGACTCTAAATCATCATACAATAACTAATCGGCATCCGCTTGCCGCCTGTCAGTGAAGAGAAAACGAGCAGCGCAATCACTTTCCTTCCTTTTAACTAAACACCAAAATTGACTGGGAAGGCGCCCGACTCCCTCTCCTTTATTTTCTGCCTCAGTGCCCTGAAAGATGCCAAATGAGAGCGAACAGGAGAGGGACAAAATGACTACCCTAAAAAGCCTTTTGATGCTTACTCTTTGAGGGGGGATAGACGGAATGATTTTTTTTGCTGTCTTTTCAACCTTCAAATAAAAACACAGTGTAGAACATAAGAGCCATCAGGTGGAACAATATTTATAGGCGGTAGGTCGCTAACTAAGAGGAAAACTTACAAGTAATTATCTTTTTTTAACAGATTAAACATTAATTGCATCCAGTTTGCTTTTAAATCAATCTAACTTTCTGAGTTTAAAATGATAATTTTGCTGTTGTATGAGTCTTCTTTGCCTATAAAACAACAAAAGTATTAACTGCACCGTGGCTTAAGGAAAGGCACTAATTATCAATTAAAAACACTTTTTAAACATACATAAAAATTCAGTAATTCTCGAAAACTCATGCATGCTCCAACAATAAAAGCTCAAACTTATAGACTATTGGATACAAAGGGAAAAAAGGAAATGTAAGGGAATAAGGTTGTTTCCAGTGAGCGAGAGATCAATGCATTTCAATTCAAACCCCCTGCAGGTGGACCTGTCCCAAAGCCGTGGCCCTGAAAGAGAGGAAAAGGTAGAGATAGAGAAGGCGGGGGGGCCAGGGGGTATTGGTGGGAAATGGGGCGTGAAGCGCACCATCATGTAGCACAGAGCAGCTCCTTTGGCAGTCTTTGCTTCTGCGATATTGTTGTGCTAAACGTGGCCCATACAGCAAAGAAGGAGGCTGACGCATGAACTTAAAGCAAGTAAATTTCTATCTTTCCACTTATTAGTTGCCTCATTGGTTTTCAATCAAAGCCGGAGGGGCCAAAAGACGTGGAGGTGGCAGGAGGGAGAAGAAGGGGGAGGAGGAGGAGGAGAAAGGAGAGTTGGCGTCTGAACATCTTTGGCGCAGCGGTTTGGAAATGATGCTTAAATCACCACGTTTCAAGTCTGTTCTTCTCTTTAAAATGCAAACATGGCAAATTGAGCCAAGTATAAAACAATATGCACGTGATGCGATGGAGACATATTTATATTCTTAACACCCAGGATGTCTTGGTTAATGTTAGACCCTCAGCTGAATTTAATGAGGACAATAGGCAGTTCTCCATAAAGCTAAAGCTACCGTGATGCTGAGGTGGACACAATAAGCTCTCGCTAAGTATTACAGGTCAGGCCAATCAGACCTGAGGGCAGCGAGGGCACATGACAAATGCTGACCTCTTTGCTTCAAAGCACACATTCACATGTATACATACACCTACAAGCCCACTTCCTACCCCTACAGGCAGCCTTCTGACAATCCATCTTTTCCAGCAGGCCATGCAACCAGCAGCAAACAAGTTTTCATTTCCCCTAGGTGAGCTGAGCTTTGCCGTTTCGCTCCTTTACCCCTGGTCAACACGAGCAGTGGCCCATTGACTCCCTGATCAAAGAACAAAGTGGGCCCGAGGAAACTCACTGACAGAGGCTATAATTAAGACTGAGGTGATGTTTTAATGACTCAAGACGAGTGTCAGGCTGCCTCAGGGTGGGCTCCGACTGCTCATGTGTGGACGGACGAAGAGAGTGGAGAGAGTGAGGAAAATGGAGAATGTGGATGCATCCAACAACTGGCATATTGTTAATCACATTTGAAGAATGCTACAATATCTGAAATACTAGACAGTAATTAAATACTGACCTGTTAATGCCAACTAGTGGTTGATATACAGTAGTTACAAGCTTCTCTGACATTATTTGACATTTTACATCACAACTACACCATGTATTATTGTATAGGACAATTTGGGAAACTCAATTGAGCAAGATTTTAGATATTTGTTTTTTTTTCTAATCGTTTGAATTAATACAGAGCAAGTTATGTAAGAAAATCCTGTGCATCCAGTACATTCAGTTGTGCAATTACTGCATTCATTGGTCAAAAAGAAGCAAAGATCTTAAAGGTATGGCCTTTTCAATGAGTAATATGTTTGAATGAAAAGTAAAGAAAAATCTCTTAAAGTTGAATTTAAGACTAGAGCATGATTTATTTCATTCTATAACAACCACTAAGTTAATGCAGTTATGACTTGCACACCAATAGTAGTAAATGTGACTGGATAAATATGGTAACAGCTAGCTGAAGTTGCCCCGAGTGCATGTCTTCACATAGGTTAACGCTCCCAGATGGAGATGAGTAAATGAAAAGGTCTCCAGGCCATTGTGGTATGGGCTACATGGTTTGGGGTTATCAGGAAGGATATAGTGTTAATCACAGAGTAACCTGAACTCTGCTGACTCTTATCTACAGGAGAACATATGAGCGACCATTTGGACATTTCCTAATCTGACAGTGTTGAGCAGAGAGGGACCATTGTACCACAGGTGGGGGGAGTTGTGGCGTTTGAATAGTTGAGGTCTGGCCTCAGCCTTTAGGGCTGTAACTGGAGGAGAGAGAGAGGCTGATACACAGAGGAGATACTTAGAACAAGGTGACTTCTATCAGATGACCTTCGAGGTGGATCAGAATCTGACAAGCCAGTTTGAGGATGTGGGGGAGAAATTGACTTTGTTGGTTATTTTTGGAGTTAAATTTGCATTTATAGTCACTTCTGGTTTTAAGTAGCATTTAAATTAGCGTTTAATCTTGAAATTATACTTTGTTGTTTTTGTTGTAATGTAAACCCTGACCTCAATTACCAAAAAAAACTTGGAAAAACTCCAATTGCTAGAGGGGTTAAGAAGTTGTGGCTACTGAAATTACTAAATTATTACAGCTCTTTCAAAGTTCAAAACATCATTTTGTTCCCGGGGTAATGTATTCAAATCCTTTTACCACTTTAGATCTCTGAACCATAAATATTTCATTGTATTTCATGCCATTAATTGATTCAATATTGGAGTAAATGGTCCAACACAAAACCCCCTGAATGAAATCAGTTACACAATACTAACATGATGCATCGCTATGCTATTGAGCTGGTTCATCTCATTCTTTTCAAAACATTTCTCCACAGGACGACCACTAAAGAGGCAGCGGAGGGGTGGGAAAGGGACAGAGAAAGAGAGTGAGAGATAGAGGTCTGTGAGTTACAGTGGCCCTGCCCCTGCATCTCCACTCCACCAGCGCGGGACCCCTCGCCTCCATATGACACCCCGTGCATTGGGGACTCATCTGTCTGGCGCACTGTCTTTGTACTTTACTGTTACTGGTGACATTTTGGTGTCACGGTGTCATGATGAAATGGCTCCCCTCCCACGTCGCAGCCTGCGGCGGCGCAACCAGTGGAACAATGAAGTCCCGAGGAGTTGGGGCTGGAACTCAGGAGGCCCCAGCTGGGTGCAACGCCCTAACCCTTCCCCCTCCCAGGCTCCCATGAAATCGGGAATTAGTCGAAGCGTTGCTGACGACAAGTCAGTGTCTGTGTGTCCCAGGCTCTTCCCAGGGCCCGGCGAGGACCCGGGGTGAAGAGAGACACAGACACAGACACAGCAACCAAGGGATGGGAGCTTTGGGGGTCACTGGGGGCAACCTGTATGTACTGCACTGACCTCCGACCCATGCAGAGATCAAACTCTTGTCTCAGCCATGGCACTGTGAGAGAGTAAGTCGTGTTGTGTCGGATGGAGCTGGCATGGTCAACAGAAAGTAGAGCAGGCTTGCTGCTGTGTCACTCCAAGTGTATGATGCATTTAACTAAACAAAAAGTTAAATATTTGTCTGTTAGCAGCAAGCATAGTATGCTTGAGAGGATGGCAAAAGAGATGTTATACTGTAGACAACAGTAAAATGTACCTTTCTGTGCAGGTTGCCAGCGTTGCCATATTTGTCTCTGATTATTCACTTTCATATGTTAAGAACAGGTAGTAATCTGAAAATGGCATTGACTGAAAGATGTTTATGCAATATGTCGTACACTTTGAGATGCGCTCTACAATGTATATTTGTTTACACCTGTGCAAACTGCTGCCTCCTCACCAGCCTTTACTGTTACAGGATCTTGAATCATAGTGTCAGTGATTAAGGTTATCAATAAACCCCCACGACAATCGGCACTGTCAGTGAACATATAATTGTACAAATCAATTTAAGGCAAGTAGTTCGGATTACAAAAATATGATGAAGGGACAACATGGACAATCACAGGAATGATGTGGCACTTGTCTCTTTTTTGTGGACACTGATGTGACATCGAGAACTTACCTTGGGATTCTCCAGGATGCCAGACTCATAGCTGTATGGGAACATAATTTAGTTTAGTATATTTCTGACTGTAAAGAATGAGACTCTGAAATAAAAAGGAAAGAAGATGTATCACACCAGTCCGCCCCACCTTATATGCATCAGATTTGCGTCCATGCTCCAAGGTTCCCGAGGAGTGACGGGCACTGGGATGCCATGTTTCTACAGTTTGATAGACAAAGCATTTGTTATTTTATACTCTGTCTGTCTGAAAATTAACTTCAAATGGGAGTCACAAGAGAGACTTTTACTGAGAGTTTTACTTGTCTACTGAGAAAGTTCTTAATGAAAGGAACCAAGAAAACTATGTCAAGCAGCTGGTTTTTGGCGTGCTGTCTGACCAAAATACGTCTATTTCTCCACACTGCTTTTGTCTTCATGATTCCACAATGAAAATGGTAAAAACAACCAACAAACAAAGACATTTTGGTAAGTTTAAAGAAAAAGTTTCCAACTTAGTGTTTTAAAATTGCGTGATTCTACAAGTACACCCCAAACCAGTGAGGGAGAGGTGTTGACAAAAACATCATGACCACCCTCTAGTGGGAAAAACAGGTCAGGACCACCATCAGATGGGACTGTGGACTGCCAGGGAATGTGTGTGTGTGGTCTGAGTGCTTTAATCTGACACTAATGTTAAATGTAATAACAAGTATGAAAGAGAGCAGAGATGTAATAATAAAAAAACAGAAATGTCTTTTTTATCATATGTATCTAAACTCAATACGTATTGGTAAAGGGATTTGTGGTTTTGTTGAAAATATATTGAGATTTTGTCAACATATGTTGAAAATAGCTGTTCATTGATCCCAGGCAGGAAAATTGGCTGGTTTCAGCAGCCCAAGAGATAAAGAAAGGATAAAAAAAAAAAAAACATTTTCAAAAAGAAATAAATCAAAATCCTTTTATAGCCAAATGAAGATACAACATAAGTGCATCAATGCATTCAGTGAGTGGGAACCAAATCTATAAAATAAACAGAGTAGGAAAACTACACAACAAAAAAACCTTTAAAAGATATTTGTGTTATCATGGAGGCACTACTTTTTCTTTTCTCTTTATTTGCTGCTGAGAAAGCATTCTACATTCTGGGGTATGTCAAATGTTCACATTGTATACTTAAATGTACTTAAATGTTTATCAGTGAAGAATTTAAACATCATTATTCTTTTTAAGACAGAACTTCTTCTGCTGGCAGCTTTGATAGGGATGCTTCTCATTTTATTGTCCATTGTATTGTGAATCAGTACTTCCAAATTGGAGTTGATGGACTCATGAGTAGTTAAAATATGGAAAATGAACATAAAAATATGTTGATGGAGTTACCTGTGCATATTCCATCAGGTCTGTTCTTCCCCGAAAGCGGCTGTAAAACTCAGGGATCCTCCATGGTGAAATAATCTGAACAACACAAACCAGAGAGAAGGAGATTTGTCCCGGCTGCACCAACATTACTTCACGATAGGGATATACAGTGATGTTGGCACCTTCACCGGTATTGGCCGATAAAGGCTCTAAAGTGAAATATCAGCATTAACCTCAAATAAACATTGACAGGCAACGACTGTTAGATTAAAAGTTTTTAGTGAAACGTTATACAAAAATAAATGTCATGTTTTACAGAGGCATTGAAGTAGTTTTATTATTTTGCCCAGTGATGGTGTCTGTTTGAAAAGCATTGTATTTTATATTTGCACTTGCCAGGCAGCCATCATGAAAGGTAGACACAACATGTAGAAAAAACACTGTAGCACCCACAGTATTTTATATATATATTGTGCCTACTCTTCATGTAGAAGAAGGCAGACTGATATTGACAAAAATCTAATATTGTGCATCTCTATTTAACTGTACGATTGCAAAATAATGAAAAAGTAGACTCACCTTGACCTCAGGGTAGAGGGCGTAGCATGTGAGCTCAAAGCGTATTTGGTCATTTCCCTGAAAAGTACAAACAATAGTTCAGCTCAACATTAAACAGTTTAAAATCAGATTAACTGAAAGTATGGACAGGAAGGCTGCAGCTAACAATTATTTTTACAATATTTTAAATTATATAGATTTGCTCAATAAAGGGTCAGAAAACTGTAAAAAGAACCACTTGCTATTTCCAAAAGCTGACATATTGATAAAATTAGCTTTGTGCAACAGTCTCAAATGCAAAGATCTTCAATGTTGTATCAATGAAAGCTTAAAAATTGGCTTCAGTCACTTATTAAAATAGTTGCAGATTACTTTGCTGTCCAACAGTTAAGGAAATGCTTGTCAAACTATTCAGCTGTAGCATTCAGTAGGGTTAGCAAGGGCAGCAATGTTTGCATGCTTTGCTTCCTACCTGAGTGGTTGTTCCTATAGTTTCATGTACAGCACTCCACCTGTATTTCTACCAAACATGTGTGAAAAGGAGCTACATTTTCTAAATTGCACTTACGAAAAAACGATCCAAAATACAATAATAAATAAATACAGGAAAAAAAGACAGCTGGAGATGATTGACTTTATGGTGTGGTGTTTGTCTCCACCTACAGGGGAAATATGGATGCAGCATCTCAACCAATGAGAAAGCAGTCTCTACTTTCTACTCTAATCCTGAGTGGAATCATAATGAATTTGACTATTTTTAATTGAATTGTAAATGTATTGTACTTAGAGCAGCTATATGAATGAAATGACAATGTGAACAATGCGATCATCCTACACATTGTTATCACCTGACACTTCAGCTCTACTCAGTTGTTACTGAGTTTGATTATGATTTTACTTGTTTTATTCTCAGGGTCTCACCACTCTCATCAATTTCAGCTGCAGCAGGCAGCAGTTGTCACTGTACATATTTCTCTGAGGAGTTGATAGAGACCAAAAACAGAGCAAGATAAGAGCAAATATTGTACTTAAAGTCATCAGGTAGACACAAACACAACTCAAAACTAGTGTTCATGTTCCTCTGTTACAGTGGATGCATAAATACGCAACTGTTGAATATCAAAATCATCTTAAAAGGCGATACGTCACTGCTATCTGCACAAACTGTTTACTCCCACATACCCCCAAAAGTCTGTTTATTGCACATTTTAAATATGAGAAACCAGTTTAAATAAATCTGATTTCACTGGAGGCAAATTCAACTTGTTTCTAAAATTAGATCATTAGGACAGACTGTCATCTGGAAGTGATCAGACTGGATTTGGTTGCCCTGACAACAATAAGGTCTACAGTGACTACATAGTTGTTTTCCTTACAGCAGACAATTAATTTTGGCATATGTCCACGAACTGTTGTTTTTCAGGTTGTCCTCCACAGTGCTCTGACAGTAGCAGCACAGATTCTGCTTAGCACTCTCAAGTGGATTTGATGTTGTCGTTGTGTACTGCATTACATTGCGAGTACCGTAAAACACACTGAAATCCAGTTAAAGTATCCAGAGCATCTGGTAGAAGTCTGATTGGGAGTGCATTTCAAACCACCTCCACATGTGGTTTGGATCAGATTGCATAAATGTTTAGATGTTTAGACTTTATAAAATAAATGTAGATACAACCTGAATTTACCAAAAAAATATACATTGGGCATTTTAGTGCAAACAAAGTCAGAAAGCTGATGTAGGTAGCATGTTTTTGGCATAATTGGGCAAAAATCCCATACTAACTTTGAAGCATATTGTGATTCAAATGATCTAAAAGGAAACTAGACTTCTGCGCCTCCTCTTGGCAATGTTTTTAAGATTTAAAAAATCTAGCCCGTGATGGTAAATTTTAAAATCATTCCACGCCAACTCACTTAGGGCCTCCCAGCTGAGGTCATGGATTTTCTTGAAAAAAAAAAATCATGCAGAAACTTCTACCTAATTAACTTTGCAAAATCCCATAGCTCTACTCCAAACACATTTTGAGTTAGGAATTTTTGAAAATAGGCCCTCTGTGTTAAATTTGATAACTTCAGCGATTCTTTTCTCTAAACCCAAGTCAAGAAGCAAGAAACCTAGAAGTAACATTTGCTTGTGATCTTAATTATATACCACATATACACTATGTCACAAAAACAGCATTTTATCATTTAAGAAATATTTCCAAAGTGAGGCCGTTTCTCTCTCTGTGCAACACAGAGAGACTAATGCATGCCTTTATAACCAGCCCGCTCAACTACTGCTATGCCCTCCTTTATGGTCTACCCAAAAATACAATTAATCGGCTACAACTAATTCAAACTCTGCAGCACAGGTTCTTACTAAGACCAGAAGGAGAGCACACATTACACTTATTTCAAAATACGTACACTGGCTGCCTGTTAGTTTTCGTAGTGATTTTAAATTCTTCTATTAGTTTATAAGGGAATGCATGGGCTTGCACCAGATTATATATCAGGAATGCTTTTGTTTTATGAACCAGGAAGGCCCCTCAGATCTTCAGGCTCCTCTCTTAACTGTTCCACAGAGCAGAACAAAAACATCTGGCAATGCCACTTTCAGCCACCATGATCCAAAACTGTGGAACAGCCTGCCAGAGGATCTAAGAGTTTTTATTTCTTATATATATATATATATATATATATATTACTCTCATCTTTTAATCTCTTATTATTTTAACTAATATTATTTTAGGACACCATGTGCATTAGTCTCCAAGTCCCTGTTATGTTCTATGTATTTTTCTGTAAAGCACTTCGAATGCCATTTGATTTGTTTCTAAAAAGTGCTATATAAATAAAATTTGATTGATTGATTTGATTGGTTGAATGTCTGCTCCACAGAAGCAGCTAAACAAGTCAGAGCAGGTCACAGTCTGACAGTCAACCAGCTCAACCACACATTACAGCTCACTCTAACTCTCTAATTTATGTATTAGATCATTTAATGCACAGGTTTACCATTTTTTGTGTATTGTTTCTAATTATTTACTGTGTTTTGTTCCCTCTAAAAAATAATACATGTTTTGTTTATTCTGTAATAAACTAATAAATGTCAGATTCTTTCCTTGAGGCTTCGGTAATATTGTCCACATGACTTTGATGTCAAAAAAGCAAAATTAACTGAACAGAATTAAACATTTCATAATATCTAATAAATTGAATCCTGGTTAATCTAAGTCATGTGCTCATCTGGTGAGAGATACTAAATTTTGCTGTATGTGTATAGATTTCTCCCTGCTGGAGCTTTAATAACAAGAGCAGATGGAACATTTGTCAGCGTGAGGCCTGCACAGCACAGAGTATTAGATGAATAAATGTTGCTGTTGTCATTTACATTTTTTCTGACCAAATGGATAAATCCTGTGCTGTTATTTTCAGGAGAGTTTAGATACTTTTCTACCTTACAAAGCATGAAACTAAAGTTTTAAACCCATCCAAACAAAAGCATTTTATACATGTAAATAGTAGATATAACAAAATACCGAACACAGTCAAGAGATCACGCACACATTAAGCAGATATTTTAAGACATGGTAATCTATCTTTCTTTAAAATGTAATGAAAAGGCAATGTGACCCTACAGAAAAAACAATGATGAAAGTCTGAGTAGAATTCTGGCTAATAGTTATCTTTTTCCCTCATGCTCAATCATGCTCATCAGACAGGCATCCAGCAGGGCTCCAAAGTGCAAAAGTGCATTTCAATTTTAATTTGAGGTGTAGAGATTCAGTTCATTTAGCTGGTGATTCATGCAGTGTGAAGAAAAAAGTGCAGGCAATAGAAATCGTAACATAACAGGAAACTTCTACTTTTTTAATGAATGGCTGACTGAATATAAGAAAATTACACTTTCTGAATGAAGGAAAATACAAATGACTTCAGGGAAGGGTGACTTTTTACTTACGGTTGCAGTTTCATTTAGGAAAGTTAATGTTCAAACACAGTTCAAACACAGTTCTACAGTTTTACCTACAGTAACCTAGTTAGCCAATTTGTGTTTAGAACAGGCTGTTTGGGATGTCCTAGTGGATCAGTCACCTTGCTTATAACCAGAATGTGCAGGGCTTAATTTCAGAAAAGAAAACTGTTTTCAGTTTTATTTCACAGCTCTGACACCTGTGTTTCTATCCTAGCTTTAGAATAAAAAAATGTGAACAATTTTGTTTTATCCAGATGCTGGAATTCAGTTATTTTTCTTCTACAGGATGCAGTTTTATAGACTTGTATCTGATTTACCTTTCCAGTGGCGCCGTGGGATACAAACTGGGCACCCTCCCTGCGGGCAATCTCGACCTGACGACGGGCGATGCAGGGCCGTGCTACAGCCGTGCCCAGCAGGTACCTGTCCTCATACACAGCATTGGCCTGGACTGCAGGCCAGATGAAGTCCTCCACAAACTGTGAGCGCAGGTCTTCAATGAAAACCTGAAAAGAAACAGAGGCAGAGAAACAGAAGAGGGCTTTGCGTTACATATTTGATTCAATTCATCTCTGCAGCTTTCTCTTGTGACGAATATTTAATGATTTATATTTCCCTCCTAGGAAAAGAAATAACTGTTCACCACAGAAGGGCTTTATGAGATGAATGAAAGGAACATTTTTCACTCAAGAATAAAGAATCCACTCGTTTTGATTCATTACAGTATAATTTGACACTGGAAAATTTGCTTTCGGGAAGAGCTTTGTCATCATTATTTTAAGGCAATGGAGAACATTTTCAAAAGCATTTATTTATTGGTGCATCCAGCTGCTTGGCGGCCGTTCTGACAGTCAGCTGGCAAAAAGCACTACATTCATGAGCTATGATGCTGAGATATCAAACCTGGGGAACAATTCAAGAGCAAATATGAACAAAAATAAGAATTTTAAAGATTTTTTAGTACAATATCTCTCATACTCATCCGAAGCAAAATCACATTTCATCGTCTCTCACCTTCTTCGCACCGAGGCTTTCTGCCTTTTTCCGGGCTGCTTCAAAATCTTCATCTTGTCCAATGTCGGCCTGGATAGACACATTCAAAGTGATGGAATTTAAAATTCACAACAAAAACTGCATCAACACAATAACAAATCAACGCTAGATTTACTGACTTCTGTGGAAATAAATGCATAAACACACAGGCACATGCCGGTGCAAGAGTCAATTTCGACAATCCACCATCTTGTCATTCAGATCACATCCATTGAGGAGCTGTAACTACCTCGTCACAGCTGAAATCAAGCACGAACACCACTTAAGGGCATGAAGAGGATGTCAGATCTCCTGAGCCGAGCAAGGGAACATTTTTCTAAAAAACTGATCAAGTAAACACAACTGGTATATCTGCAGTGCAAATATTTAAGTATGCTGATATTCTGCCAGATTATCATTTTAATCTCAGAGTTTTCTAACCATACATTCACAGTAGATTCTATAACACAAATCCTTTACTTCTAATGTCTAATGTCTTTTCTGTTAAAATATACTAAACAGAACCTAAGTTTTGCATAAATAACTTGTGAATCATTGCTGAATATCATTTCATATGCACATATCGGCACGTCAAATTTAAAAAATATGACATTTCTGCCTGCTTCTTGGTTCTGTGTTCACTTTGTTATTTTGTCATTTCACGAACCGTTGCACTGGATCAGAGCCAAAGCCAAAAAGATTTGGAGGGCTGCACCTCACGCACCACAGCAGTGAACTATAGACGATCACCCATCCCCCTACACTGACCCACAAAACCACTGAATGAAGTTAGACAACAAGAAAATGTGCCTGCTGTGCACTTCTGACCGGCCCCAGGGTGAAAAGTAAATCCAGTGAGATTTGCGCTTGCATTATGAAGCCAAATCCCATGGTTTCCATATAAGCAGGACTGTAGCTCTGACAGGGTTTTATAGGGATAGCTAACAGAGAACTCCGATATGTCAAGTCACAACAAGCTAACCCTAACAGACTGAAAAACATGACATGCTAAAGCAGATGGCTCAGACGAATAAAGCCACCTGTTGAGCTGCTGTGCTCACACTTGTGGAGAAACCTTACCAAGAATGTGATGACGTCGTAGCCTTGTTCCTTGAGCCACACCAGGATACAGGACGTGTCCAGTCCGCCGCTGTAGGCCAGAACCACCGTACCTTTAGACATGATGCAGGTTTTCTCAACAGATGGAGAAACTGTGAAATGGCAGCAGAGAAAAAAAGGGCACTGAGTCACTTATATCACTTATTATCACCTTGTTGAAGTGGAAAAGACAATATATAACCAAAGTGGACTTTCAATCTCAAATCGATTTGTGCCTCAAAAAACTGCTTATTTGATTAAAGGCAGGTGCTGAAGCTACAGGTACTTGATCGAGGCAAATGTTTTGGCATTTCTTGATTGTCGATGTGGACAAACTCCAACATGGGCTCAGCTTCTCTTATAGGAGCTACTTATACTTCAATACTAAACACTGAACTGACAAAACAAACAACTGAAAGATGCGACTATATTCTGGTATTTTAGAGGATACATGAGTAAATGACTTTTTAGATAGTTAGTAAAGCAAACATGTAGCAAAATGGTCTTCAAAACCCAATTTTATTTATACACAAATAGCTTAAAATTGAATTTCTGACTTTATTTACCTTTCTAGATGCAACTTGTGTTCAATTTTAATAATTTTTTTCCATTCCAGCATCAACTTGTTATTTTAATTAACTTGCCACACATTTATTCAGCTTGGAAGCAAAAGTCAAGGTGTGAGCATGGATTAAAGAGGATGATGACATCTCCACAAGCGGTTTCTTCACATCCTTCAATCAGTGAGGCTGCGGTTTGTAGAAAAATATGTTCCCGTTAAACTGGTTCCCTCTCACCGTGTGCGTCTCAAACACACAAGGAACGAAAAATACGAAATAATCTCACTTTCGGGTACCATTTAAGACTATCTCACGGCACAGTGCTACCAGAAAATAATATTTCACTCGAATTTGAGCAACGTTAATAAACAACAAACGTATAAACGTTGGTACGTCGCAAAGCTTTAGCTGCGCGTGCCAGCTAACAAGTTGTCAAGCTAGCAGCGATAAAATTTAAGCTAATTAAAAAAAACAACAACACACAAACACTTTTGGTTATTTCTGGTATAACTTAGCTGTTTTCACCGTATTTTCCAACAGCAAATGCCACTTAGCAGTTGAATTAAACCGACGAACCAAAGCGGTCGCTGTAACTGCGCGATTTTTAGAAACTTGCGCTGAAAAGTAAAAGCATAAAAGCAGGTTATACTCACAGAAGAGTGGTTGTGTGTTCGATAAACGGACGATTAAGCTGGTGTCCTTCCCTGAGGGGTCAATGAAAGCAGCAGCAGCAGCAGCAGCAGCAGCAGCAGTGAGTTAAACTGTGCTGTGTGAACCTGAGTCTGGTCCTCGTCACGTTGCGTCACCAACAACACACTGAGCTGCCTGTTGCTGCTTGGTTCATTTTAATAAAAACGTGTTCAATCATGCAACACAAAAGCAACCAATAGAGTAGGAAATGAATAGTGTATGTAAACTGAAATATTAAGACCAGCCAAAAGCCACTGAAAACATGTGGGGATACCCTGGGTTACATGGCCCCCACTAGTATTTCCCTCCTGACCATTTGATATACAGTAATCCCTCGTCTATCGCAGGGGTTTAGAGACAGACCAAATCTGCAAAGTAGCAACCTTAAATATATATACACTGGCCACTACCAAGCCCAGCAAATTACAGTAATCTAGCCTTGAGGAAATGAACTGCAGTAATTACAGTCCTCGTGTCAGTCAGAAAGAAGATGGATTCAGTTTAGTAATTATCCTTAGCAGGAAGTAGCATCCTTCCACAACAATATTAATTTGTTTGTCTTAAGTCAGAGCTGACATGGGCTTGAAACTTGGCTGTTAATGGTTCAAAATGGCTGCTGGTGGCTGTTGTTTAGTGAAGGTACTGAGACCCTCAGTAAGTAAAAGTACAGAAAAGCTGGAAGACACCCTGCTGAAAAACTCAGTATAGACAACCTTAAGATGGTTGTCGACGGTCTTAGCTGGTGTTAGGCTGGTTTAGTTGGTTTACCAGGCTGGATTTACTGGTGAGGCAGTTCTTGCTGGTTTGTCGGTATAGATGGGCAGCTGGTTACCCAGTCAGACTAAGCCAGTGTGTGTCGGTCAACCGAATTGGTCGGATGGCTAGCTGGACTGATCAGCACAACCTGGCTGGGACACTGGCCAAGCTGGTAAAATGGCTGGATGGCAGCCAGTTAAACTGTCAAGCAAGTCAAACAAGCCGGTCCCTCTCCTCCATGAGGAGCAAAACAGGTTAAGAAATGGAATTATTAAAATGTATATTTTTTAGAGGATTTGCACGGACTGTCCCAATGCCTGTGATCCATTCACCCCTTGAGAAATAACACAAAATATGTAAAATAAACTGCTTTTGATTTTTAAAATGATCAAAACAAACAAATGAAAAAAGTGATACCAAAAACCTGGATAAAACTGAAACTGTATGTAGTATCTTCACAACTCAACATTTTCAGAAAGTCACCCTGCTGAAACCCCCCACCCCCCCAGCATAAACAAGTTACGACAGTCACGGGTTTTAATGGTCACAGTGGTAAAGTTGGACAATTTTTATTGAGGACAGGCCAGAAGCAATGTTAGGATCTTGACACATTAGCGATTTTTTGCCTAGTCCATAAATCCTTACATTTAAACAACTTTATAATTTCACCATTTTACATTTATTTCAGTGTAAAACTGCCAGACACCGTGCTCTAGGCAAATCAAGTGAGTGAGATTTACACAGCTCATATATGTAAATGTGTACCTCAGAAATGCTTGTTTTCATAAGTTCAATTCAATAGTAATTTGGGTGGCTGACCTTTTAAATAGTCCTAGAGAAGAGGTGCAGGTGCTGGTGAGGAGATTCACCAGTGAAGTCCCATAACATCATGTTATGATACTCCAAATATCTAACAATATTCAGACCAAGTCTGTTAATGGTGTGGCTGCCAGAAAAAATAGAAAATAGCCTAATGACAACTGTTGACACTGTGAAAACAAACAAACAAAAAAAGGTAATCAAAAACATTAAAAAAGAAAAACCGTAGCATGGCTGTCTGACAAAAAACAAACAAAAAAAACCCAAAACAAAGAAAAAAACAGTGGAACACCATAATGTTAAAATGTAAATGTAAGTGTAAAATGGTAAAAGCAGCAACAAATACTGGTAAAATTATATGATTTAAAATACAGTAAAACAGTCTAACTTTATAGTCACATGTTGTAAAAGAATGAATTATTCTTTGTAACAATAAATACTTTTGATGGGGGCATTATTCACTGTTTTGGCCTGTTTGTTTAATACAGTCAACATGGAAATTAATACTTTTTTATGATTTAACAAGATATTATCTCTAATTTAACAACAGGAAAAATCTGTAATAGTATGATTCTTGATCAATTCTTACACTTACTTTCTGATGTTAATAATTAACTGCAATTTCACAAAACAAGAAAAATCTGTAAAATAACAGCAAATTGTTTAAAAACTTAAAAACTTTCACTTTTTACAGTGTAGCTACATGCAATTTATGTTAGAGTGGGTTTTCATTGATGCTAGGCTACCTGTTCTGTATCTGTCTCAGTGTGTTTTATTACAGCTCAGTGGCAGTGAACTTCTACCACACTAGTCCATTAGAGGTCAGCATTTGCTCAAAGTCACTGACACACCTACTGTATGTACAACTCACACAGATGTTTTTATTCTTATGCAGATTACATTAATTATGGCAAAACATACGTTTCTGCCATTTTCTGAGCTGTGACATTTAATCTGTACTCACAAACTCTTTACTACACTATACTGCCAAAAGTATTGAGACGTCTGCCTTTACACGCACGTGAATTTTAATGTGGAGTTTAATATGGAGTTGGCCACCCTTTTGCAGCTGTAACAGCCTCAACCCTTCTGGGAAGGCTTTCCACAAGGTGTAAGAGTGTGTTTATGGGAATTTTTGACCATTCTTTCATAAGCGCATTTGTGAGGTCAGGCACTGATGTTGGACTAGAAGCCTGGCTCTCAGTATTTGCGCTAAATCATCCTAAAGGTGTTCTATCGGGTTCAGGTCAGGACTCTGTGCAGGCCAGTCAAGTTCCTCCACACCAAACTGGCTCATCCATGTCTTTATTCACGTAGCTTTGTGCACTGGCGCGGAGTCATGTTGGAACAGGAAGGGGCCATCCCCAAACTGTTCCCACTAAGTCGGGAGCATGAAATTGTCCAAATTGTCTTGGTATGCTAAAGCATTAAAAGTTCCTTTCACTGGAACTAAGGGACCAAGCCCAAAGCAACCTCACACAATAATCCCCCCTCCACCAAACTTTACACTTGGCACAGTGCAATCAGATAAGTAATTGGTCACTCCAGAGAACACGTCTCCACTGCTCTAGAGTCCAGAGGCGGTGTGCTTTACACCACTGCATCCAACGCTTTGCATTGCGCATTGCACTTGGTGATGTAAGGCTTGGATGCAGTTGCTTGGCCATGGAAACCCATTCCATGAAGCTCTGTACCACTGGTCTTGAGCTAATCTGAAAGCCACACCAAGTTTGGAGGTCTGTAGCTACTGACTGCAGAGAGTTGGCAATTTCTGTGCACTGTGCACCTCAGCATCCGTTGACCCCACTCTGTGATTTTATGTGGCCTACCACTTTGGGGCTAAGTTGCTGTTGTCCCAATTGCTTCCACTTTGTTATAATACCACTAACAGTTGGCCGTGGAATATTTAGTATTTACGAAATTTCACGAATGGACTTCTTGTACAGGTGGCAACTGATCATGGTACCACACTTAAATCCACTGAGCTCCTGAAAGCGACTCATTCTTTCACAGATGTTTGTAGAAGCAGGATACACGCCTATGTGCTGGATTTTATACACCTATGGCCATGGAAGTGATTGGAACACCCGAAATAAATTATTTGGAGGGTTGCCCCAATACTTTTGGCAATATAGTGTATACTGCATGTTCGTGCTGCATCGCGTGGTTCGTTGGTGTAGGATTTATATTAATTTGATTAGTTGCTCCACAAATGTCCTTCAACCTCTGACAACATAACAACAGTTAAAAAGTTTGACTGAGCCGGTGACTTCATATTTTTGAATATTTATTTCTTCCCCATGAACTTCCAAAATCAAAAAAACAAATGATCAAAAATACAATATAAACTTCTGAAAATCAATACACTGAATATCTTTTTCTTTTCTTTTTTTAAGCTTTTCTTACACAGGGCAAAAAACACTGAGCAAAGACAAAGTCCAGGCGGCTAGTGACTCTGCTTAGTCCTCTTTGCTTTTCTAGATCGTAGAATATGGTGTTTCACAAACGTTGAGTCTCCCCCCCTTATTATCCCCGATCATATACAGTTCACTAGTTAGGCATTTGCCAAAGACGTACAGTACAAAGTGCCCAATAACAAGTCCTGGAGCTAATAACTGTGTTGAAATTTTCAATCAAGCACGACTGCAATCCATCACTTAGTATACAATGTACACGTCCCAACCCCGAGTCGACTCCCCATGAACAAGAGTTGTCAGTCAGTTGAAGGTGTACAAATGTACGAGAAACTAGGGTGCTGGTGGAACGAGAAAAAAAAGGGAAAATGGGGAGAGATGAAACCTGGAGAGTCGAGGCGAGTTGTTGTCAAATCAGTGCCAAAGGTCTCTGGACTGAGTCTCCGACAATCCATGATACAATGGTCGAAAAGATCAGCATCCACGGAGAACCCAAACTGCTGAACTCCATCCAATTTACCAGTTTCATTCAGAAAATATTAAAGTTAATCTATGATAATTTATGGCATAACACCCGCAATGAATTATTTTCATCCCTGCTCTGCGCACAGACAAAATAAATCTTTTCTTTTACTTATCATCCCTTTCTTGTTTTCTTCGCACTTTGAGATACACGGGCGTTTTTCATTTTTGCCGTCATGAAAAAAACAGGACACACGAAATGTTTGGAAAAAATCTGCTATTATTGTGTTCAACTAAAAAGAAAAAAAAAAAACAGCAGTAGGGAGAAAAACAGAAAAAACT
Organism: Dascyllus trimaculatus; assembly: GCA_024666655.1. Lineage (NCBI taxonomy): Eukaryota > Metazoa > Chordata > Actinopteri > Pomacentridae > Dascyllus > Dascyllus trimaculatus. Next base: position 14,787,710 of record CM045460.1, on the reverse strand, counting down.
GTCCACTGATGGCTGAGATGGCGTCTCTGGATTTGGCCAAATAAAAAAACCAAGAAAAAACAACCTGTGTACCCTGGTGTAACTGGAGGAGAGGGAGGGTCTTTGTGTCCCGGTTGGTGGGGGAAGTTAGTGGTGCTGTGCAATCCTCTCACCTTAACCCCCCTTTTGCCTACCACTCTTTCTTTTTCTCATCCATGGACACTCCACCAGGCCCAAGTGCCACCACCAGCAGCAGGCCGCCGATGACTGAGGTGGTCTGGAAGAAGTCATACTTGAGGAAGTCGTGCATGGGTTTGTAGGCGGGGATGGTCCAGAAAGCATTGAAGTAGACGTTAATGGCCAGAAGCCACACGACGAGGGTCAGCGCTGCTAGCTTGGTCTTGAAGCCAATGGCCACCAGGATGATGAGAGCAGTCCCCACCATGTTCTGCAGGATCTGTGGAAAAAGGTACAGCGAAAAGGTGAATGATTGCTTTAAAATTATGAAGATTAATTAATACTATATGCTCAATATAATCTTGAGAAAAATAAATCAATATATGCAGTTATTTAATTAAGATAAAGCCTCTTTTTGCACATTAAAAAAGAGGCTGTTGTGAGTAGTTTTAAACATCAGTCATGCATGTAAAAAGAGGAAACTGTCAAAACTCAGGAAAGTGGCTCTTTATTGAATACTAATTTAGCTAACTTTCATTTTGTTAATGTAGATAACCCATTTAAAATCTCTAATGAAAGAAATGCACATCTTAACGTGTTTGCTTGTTTGACTTGTTGATTTCAGATATAAAAGCTTAAGACTAACGTGCTTCCTAGAAGCTGACTCTAGAAATCCAGTGAGGTTCCTAAATTAATTTTAAACTGAAGTAGAAGTATTTCCATGTGGTAATAATAGTTATAAAAACTGACCAACCATGGAGATGCAACTACATGTTCATTTTGATGGATTAAAAAATATATGCAACATCAAGGTCTCTGCAAATTCTCTTAAATTTTGTACTAAATTGAATGATGGCTACCAGCTGGAAAGGTATAGAACATACTTGGCAGTGATGTTTAGTACATATGATGTGTGGTCCTGTGTCTAGAACATATAAAAGCACTCTTGCATATTTAAAAACATTTTCTGTCCTGGCGACATGGGCAGTTGGATGCTGACCTAGATTTTATGTGTCCAATTAAATGTGGCAGCAAAGGACAAGTTTTAAGGTCAGGACTTCCATCTGTATGAACAATTTGCAGAACATATGGGTGCTTGACTGCGTCAGAACTCACAGAGAAGAAGCTGGAGTCAAAGTGTAACAGGGTCATGAACATGAGCACTAGCAGTACTCGACCGCCCAGCTGCATGTACTGCTTCGGTGAACTCTCTCCCATAGATGGGACTCCAGCAAACATGCTCTTCCCTTCCGAACGAGACTCAGCCAGCAGCAGGAGCAGACCTCCTCCAAGGGCCAGGTTTCTAGGGGAGGGGAAAGAGGACGGTTATTTTTGCACAGCACAGTCAGACAAGCAGAAAGATATGGCTGGTGTCAGCTGAAGCCTAACTGTTATCATCTGTTAACAATCTTATTATTTACTGAAATTATGCTCTGTAGCAGGGTTGAAACTACCTGGTCTTCTCTTGTCTGCTGAGTTGCATTAAATGTCAACTGGTAGTCTGATATAACACTGCTTATTTAGTTTGTCAAGAAGTATGTAATTTTACTCTGAATAACTTGAATGTTTCATCAATTATCACAAATGGAATCTTTCATTTTTCTGTCCATCTAATTGTTGATTATAGAACTGATATATCACATTATACTCTGACTGTAACCTAACAACCAAACAACCAGCACACAAACTAAAAGGACATAATACATAAACAGAAATCCTCAGGAGTAGCACTGTATTTACCAGATTTCTCTCCTGGCTGATGACTCATCCAGTCTGTCGATGTTTATAGAAATCACGGGTCTTGTTCACAGTGATCATAATAATGGTGAGCGTTGGTGTATGTATGAAAACTAAGATGCTTTCTGATATACTGCCACTACAAGAAAATTAAAGTTTCCAATGCTGTAGCAAATGATCCTATTTTTCTGAATGATTAAGCTTGTTCCAATTAATGTGAAATTCAAATCTGAATATCAGAAATTACCTATCAGATCAACAACTAGCATGTGATAATAGCACTCTTCTGACTCTACAGGCTGCCTCATACCTAATACACTAATTATCCATATGTATACTTGCAATTGAAACAATGGAAAGGTAACAAGCAGTGACCAGGTGGTGCAGTTAAAATTGTAGTATCCCAATAAACACAGCTTGATTGCTGAAGTCTGTGTACTTTGAACAGCATATTTAGCACCGACTGCACTGAGCGACACTTACCTCATCAAAAATTTAAGGTCCCATAAAATGCTGTATGCAACAGTCTGGTAGGAAAAGATGAAAACATATTAAAGGTCAGACACAGTTACTTATTGCCTGTATAGAATAAAAATGTAAATGTAATACAGTCATTCTCACCTGTAATGCTATGATGCCAAATAATCCAAAGCAGGCATACTGTACAAAATTTCTACTAAGGATGAGGACACAACCACCTGTTAGGACAAAGACATCAAAGAAAAGTTAGGGCTACTGACTGCAATCCTCTTCATTTTATTGTCTTCTTATAATCATCTTATCTGAATTGATCATAATTATTCATTTGGTTAAAATCACTTCAGCAAATAATTTGAGTAAGAGACCAATTTCACTAGTGCTGTTTGTGCACTTCAACACATTCTGTGTTTTTAGTTTCAGGCCTATAAAAAAAGGGGAGACACATTTATCTGCTGATCGTTTTATTTGGCAGGCACAATATGTAACAGGATACGTCCATGGATTTACAGTAAATATGCTGAAGTCTGGCTGTTACCTCCAGCACTGAAACCACATTAATCCCAGGAAACAAAAATTCCAACGTCACTTGTCTGGCTTTATTGATGTCTAGTTCCTACATGACAAAAAAAGGAACCTGACATGTACCTGACATGTTCTGCTCTTGCAGAAAATTCTTGAATAAATGCATCATTGACATCAAAATGACCAGTTTCAAACACAGATGGCACAACTAAAAACACTGCGGCACCAAACCAGGTATGTGTACATGTGGTCTGCCAGTTGTCTTCCTTCAACAAATTTCTATAATCTGTATTTCTGTTTACATTTCAGAAGTGAAGCGTGTTGTGCTGGTTTTATTTCGCAACTTTCTGCAAACTGCAGATAAGATGTGGTTGAAGTGCACTGGGTTCTCTCATTTAACCTGTTTGTCCTTTGTTATGAATTAGTTTCAAAGTCTCAGACTGCAACTGAACTTCAATTTACACTCAGTTGCAGGTTTATTGGTTACACCCAGCTAAAACTAATGCAATCTAATCCACCAGTTTTGCAATAGGTTGTTTCTTCATGAACTGAACTGCTTTATAGTGGTACATCAGTTTTTTAGCCAACAAGGTAGACAGAATAATAGAAACACCTGTCAGCAGAACAAACACAACTGCATTCAACTGCACCACAAACTGCAGCCTCTGAAATGATCATACACAAAAATCAACGTCTTTCTAAAACCGTTTCAACAAAACTGAACATTCGAACCTTCATGAAGGAAGATTCTTTGCAGGTTTGTTGTGCGAGATTGCATTTGCCATGGGTACTTAGGAACCCCGTAATGTATTGAATGTATGCATTATAATGATGCATTTTGGCTTTCCCACTTCAAATATGAAGGGCACTTAGCAGTTTTTTTAGTCTCATGGCACTGCTAGCATTAAAAATGTCACCTACTTCAGTAAGGCTATTTGACGTGCTTCTCTTATAATTATCAGAATTAATGTCACCCACCTTTCACATAATATAAAAAACAACCGTAACAGGTCGTCTCCTTTCTTAAGCTGAGCATGCACTGTCCCTCATTCACTCACCCAGCTGTCCGATGAGGTTAAGCAGCACAAAGCATGTAGCCAAGAAGTAGCCACAGCTCCAGGTAGACTCGATATAGTCTCTCTGCTCGTTCCACTGGAACCACATGCGGATCCCGTCTTCGAGGAAGGTGCTGATGAGACACAGACGTGCCAGGTGGGGCAGGTACTGTTTGGTTACCCGCAGGAACTTGGAAACAGAGAAGAATAATTACTAACCAGAAACAGGATGATCTGAGGTCTACATAATCATGAAAAGTTGCTGTCTTTCCCGTGGTGAATCTGAACATGCTTAGAGAGGAAAAACTGAGAAATGACAAAACTACATGACCAGGCTATAAATGACATTATAAACAAAAGAATCCTTTTAAAACAACCTATAAAGTACTGATCTGCGAACAGTCCAACAGACCATAAAGTCTTAACTGTGAGGGAAAGCAGGCTTCAAGTCTCCTACTAATTATCATTTACACTACCAATTACAGGGGTGGGAATCAACCCAGTAGTCATTCGAATGTAATTGTCATTCTAAGTAAATGTCAAAACAGTAGCCATTGAAGCAGAGTTAAAAAAAAAAAAAACCAAAGAAGTCCTGTTGACACATATGGATCCCCTTGTAAAATAGCACACCGGTCCCTGAAGCTATGGCAGTCATGCTTGCTACCTGTGGAGCGAGTTTTTACAGTTTTACCAACTGCAACGAAGTAGAACAAAATGTACATCAGATCTGGTCTCTTTCTTGTCAGTTGACCCCTTTTTTTAGAGAGCAGTCACAACGCTTCTCTATGCATCTATGCAACATTTAAAATAATTAAATGGGACGTGATAATCATGGTCATTGATCACAAAAGCGCAAGACAGCAGAACATGTGCAGGGTAGAAGTGGCGCTGTGGCCTAAATATCTCAAGACAACAATAGGGCTGTGGTTTTCTTGTTAAAAAACCCAAAGGGCATCTTTTTGTTGGCAAGTGAACAATGCTGAACGTTCAAACAAAAAATAATCAACCCTTGGCTCTTCTTTCAAAATTCATAGCCAGGCCTCCAGATACTACAGTGACACAGTGAGGCAGCCGTGACCTGCCCCCTGCTCCGCCTCTTCAGCAGTCCACATCAGCACAGCCAGACCTCAGCAGCCTATCAGCGTCCACCAACTCCCACTATGACTGCTGTGTGGGACATGAATGGGCGAACTTGGAGCCAATCTGAACAAGCCCAAGATTGCTGCAACAGCCTAGAAATAGACTAATCTGAAGTGTTATGTCCGAGTAAAATTGGGGCTCAGTACTTACTAGTGAAGGATGGGCCCCCTAAACTGGGATTCAGTGAGCTTCTTAAAAAGCAAACAAACCAACTGTTGCAGGCATATGTGGCTTTTTTGAGTAATTTTTACAACACACAGCACCCGTGATAGGAGGGTATAAATCAATTAGGTGCTATTAGATTAGGGAAGCAGTGCATTTTCAGGGATGTGGACTAGAGTTCAGTCAACATAGCTGCCATAAACACGACTCGATCCGACTCAATGACTTGATTTGTTTGATTTTACAGCACCTTCCTAGGAGATGGCCAACTATACATCTATCCTGCTCTGTAAAAACAACACACTAGCACAGATGTATTTTATGAGCCAGTAACTTTTCAAACAACACAAGGTTATAAAACAGGATATAAAAGCAAATCTCTGGGGTATTTCTGCAGTCTGCACACCAACATGGGTCACAGGCAGACCTGAAATCTGATCTTGACATCCCAGCTCACCTCTCACAGACCAGTCACACCAGCAGTAATAGCAGAAAAGGAGAAAAGCAGTCGTGGCATGTGAAATAAAGTGAAAGCAAGGTTCACATCCAGTTTATGGGTGAGCTGGATGGTGGGGTACTTCTAGCAAGGCCACATGCAGATGCTCAATCCAAGAAAACCAGATGTTTTTTAAAATTTAGAGATGCAAAAGCAATGCTATGCAATTAGAGTGCTAATACACAACATGACTAGCAAGTGTTAGCCAATAACTTGGTAGCTTAGCTAAGAGATTTCACAACTGTCTAGCCTGGTTGACTGTGACACTGTTAATAAACCGATAGGCTACAGACTTGCTAAGAAGCTGGAATAATGAAGTAACTAATCAAATTTATTCCTGTCTCAGCCGAAGTAGTCACTGCCAGACGCCAGTTTGATTTCCAGTGAATTAATAACGCTATCAAATCCATCTTGAGACACATGACAGGAGCTGACATGTCAGGCATTAATCATTCCAATTAAAACACGTGTAAAATTCTCTAATTCACAGTCAAGTTAATACAGTTGGGAAGCTACTGTTGACTTGCAGGAACAGTAATTAAAATGTTGGAGGAAAAGCTCAAGGGCTTGATGCCACTTCATTCTCCACAAACTAGTTAGCAGCTAGCATGCTAACAGCGGCTAGCCGTGTCAAATGCAGTGCTAGGACTGAACTTACCTGGTCTGCCACGTCTTCGGCTGTGTTCATAAGATCCTCCTGCCCCATATTTGACTAATATTACAATTTGTAATATCTAAGGCTTCAGTCGCAACACAGTCTCGGTGTGTTGGATACTTCGCAGGCTGCGCTCAGACTGTTCCTCCCCCCGTTATTTACTTGAAGATTTCCCGTTCGCCTGGACGCAGAGAAAGGCCGCCTCCGCCCCACAATGCCCCGCGATTTGACGAGCGAGACGGAGCCCCCCTACATGGTACTGCAACCGCTGCATGCCACGTATACTGAACCGTGCAGGGGCTTGACACAGATACCCGGCATTGTTTACGGCTTTACACAAGTAAATAGGCGCAGGTTTGTGTTCTCCAACACACCGGGTGTCATCTTTAACAAAAACTGTTGCACATGTTGGTGTTCCACTTTCATGATGCAGCCATTTCTCTGTACGTCTAATTCACCCATCCAGATTGTAAAGATGCTGATGCTTATGCCTGTTGAAAAGTCTGCAATTTGGTCTCTTTAAAGAAAAAAAAACATATTTACCTCACTAGCACTACAAATAATAATAAAAGATATGAGAGTGCACTTAAAACGAATGCTGCTGAGGTGATCATCAGTTAAATATCAAATTATTTAACACGGTATACCCTTATAGGAATCACATTACTTCTAAGTTTAACAGTAAAGTATTTGCTCTCATAAAATTTAGATTTACAATATTTAAAATACATGTCCCATAGTAAGAACTTAATGGAAAAAAGTCAGTATACTTTTCAGTACTGACATTCAAATCTTTTATTTTTTCAATACTTTATATGTCTGCCATTATTTTGAAATTATGGATTATTCTGAAATTTGATATTCTCCAAATTCCTGCCATCAATCATATTTTTTTTCAGCTGCTCTTTGAGGAGTTGTGCTACTTTACCTTTCTCTTTAAAATAACCCAGAGGTCATCTTTTGGATCAACTCAAGCAACATTCTTGTCCTGGTCATAGTTTTCACTTTTTTTCCTCTTTATATATTCTTGTCTGATTTTGGCAGCCTGCTTTGGATCATTATCATGCTGGAATATTCCTCTTCTGCCAAGTTTCTTCAGACTATGAATCATCTTCTCAGACAGATTTGGTATATCCACAGGAATTCATGGTGTCACCTATAAATGTCCTTAATGTGCTTCACTGTCAGGACTATGTATTCACTGTGGCAAGGGTCATATCAAATATTCGGGACCTGTCCGAACCAAACAAATCTGTCTTCATCATCTTACCAAAGAATGTGTTCCCAGTATTCATAAGATCTCTTTTCATGTCCTTTGGTATGTAAAGTTTCATCTTGCAAGTATGTACCAAAGCACTAGCAAGGTTTTCTTGGATGTCATCCATTGAGGTTGATATTAGGCAATATTCTTCACACTGTCTAAACCATCACAGAAACTCTGATTTCCATTGACAACTCCTCTGCCAAGTCTAAAGTATTACCATCTGGTTTTTCAAAGCTATTTTCAGCAAGTAGCACACTGTCCCGTTATTTTAGGAGAACCACTGCCACTCTGATCAGTGATGCTACGGCTCATTCTGTAGCTCCTGATCACTGCTGCAATGGTGTTTGGTCACCGATCGCCCTGTATACTTTCCTGTCCTTGTGAAATCTTACAATCAGTTTTTTTTTCCAATTCCTCTGGCAAATCTTTTCCATTGGGAATCTATGATGCAGACATGCACGCAGTCACAGCCTATAGGGTCAAAACTGAGAAAGTTCTGGTGTTTACATGTCATTATGTAACTATGTTCATACTGATTAGAAATCGCAAATCTACTTAGTTTTGTTTCAGTGATGACAAGGTTTTTAACTTGTGTGTCAGTGATCACAGGTGCAATCACTTTAATTACACTGAGTTTCTACTTTGGGGCCTGAATTTTCAACACAGTCTTTCTGAAGAATTTGTTTTTGGTTGGTTATAGGAAGAAATACTCTACATTTAACCTTAAAATGACACAATTATTAAGAGGAAACACTGTTTTCAATCATTTGGCATTTAAGTAATAGTTGATGTCTAAATAAAAGTATCCCATAGTTGGAAATATCTACATTTGAGATAGGTAAAGTCATTCTTTTGGGCTCTTTTCAGGTGATGACTGCAGTGACGGTTGAAAAAAGACAGACAGTGTTTGCAAATTCAAATGGAGCTGTATTTTATACTAGTGCATTTGACTGCAAACCAGCATACATAGCTTATCCAGTCCAAATGAGGTGTTAACTTTCACAAACATTTCCCATGTCATGTAAACCAGCCTTGTTTGAACTGTGCAACATGGAGACATGGAAAATAGAAAGCTGTCAGAAATCAAAATCATCCATGGTTATGGATGTTCAAAGGGCTTAGACACCGAAATAACACTCCAAACTGGATGTCCATGTTGTGTCCTGACAGATAAGCAGGTATAAAAATACTGTACAGATGTGGTTTTGCGTTTTATTTTCCATTTCGTTTTTTTCCTTGTTTCTTGCGCCCTGATTTCCAGTTGTTATTTCGGAATTTCTTCTGAAAACCACCACCTTGAACCTGAAAGACATGCAATAATGTTGGTCAATGACAAATGCCACTCCAGTTCTACGTAACAAGATTTCATTGCCACTAACTTATAACTTGATTTCAACTTGAAAATGTCATTTAAAATGTATATTCTACAGACCTTTTTGCGTTTCTGCGCCACCTGCTTGTCCACCTCCATTTCCTCCTCCTCCTCATCCTCATCTGTTTGGAAATCATCTTCCTCTTTATCATTTTCGCCCTCCATACTTTCTTCTGCCGGGTTTTTTAAACTGAACATAGAAGCTGTGGGAACATAGGACACAGTGTTACAGCACCGTAGAACTGACCTGTCTGCATCTGCATATTAAGACTTGGGTACAATTGAGAGCCAAGTTCTAAAGCTTTTTTAGTCACATAGGCAGCATACACCAATCAGCCACAACATAATGACCACTGACAGGTGAAGTGAATAACATTCATCATATTGGTACTATGTGGTGTTCTGCTGGAAAACCTTGGATTTTAACATCCATGTTGATGAGACTTAGACACCCAAATTAGCATTGTCCTAGAACAAGCACACTCAGTCATGCAAACGGAAATCCCAAATGTCACTGTCCTACCCCTGCAGGAAAATGCACCCCACCACATGGAAAAAAAAATCAAACAATCAGGAGCATGTTAAAGGAACATGACAATGGCCCAAGGTGTTGATTTGCCCTCCAAACTTCCTACACCCCATTCTGATCAAGTATCAACAGGATGCAGTGGAACAAGTTTGATTGACAGAGGCCCCACTGCACAAGCCAGAGTACCCAAAGGATCCACTGCCAATGTCCTGGTGCCAGACCCAATAGGACACCCTGAGAGGTCCTCTTGTCCATGTCTAATGGTTCAGAGCATTTTTGAGCACATAAGGGGGACCAACACAATATTAGGCAGGTGGTCATAATGTTATGCCTGATCGGTGTATTTCTTTAACAATAAATTCACTCATGTGCTGCTTTGCCTGATTAAACCCTGGATAGATGGACCTCCTTGATACACAGTTGAGCGTAGCTGTCTTGATAAATAATGACAGAGCCGTCTAAATGGTGTGTGTGAGGGATACTGACGAGGGTAGAGATCACTCATGCTGTCTTCTGAGTCACTGTGATCCTCCTCACTGGACGACGGTTCCCACATGTTGTTTCCACGTTTCGAGGGCTTCTCCCGACTGAAATCCTCTCCAGTATCTTTGGGCCTTTTCTGTTTCATTCTGGCAGGAACGTATTCAATCCCCTGCTTCACACACTCTTCATCTAGAGCAGACACAAGACAGACATATCAGTAAGCAAGCTGACAGGGTGCACTTACAAAAACTCAGGTATCTTTTATGTTTTTTTACAGTTTTAGAAATAAATATTACACCACTGAGACCACTGTTTTCTGCCTCTTCCAGTGCAGTTCTTGGTGGAGTCATACTAGGTTTTCTTCTTATGGTTGTAACAGACAGCTGTTTTGCGGATTCCTCTTTGTTTAGCACCAAGATGGCTGTCTTCTTGTCATTTTGCAGTTCTTTTAGGCATTTTTTTAGCTGTAAATGTTTGGATTATCTGTTGACTTTACAGTCATGGACAAAAAATGCTTTATCTGCCATCTGGTCTGAGTTTTGAAATGTTTATAGCTTCAGCACATCATATTTTTAAACTTAATTAATTGCAAATATTTGATTTATGAGATTTTTGTCTTTTTGAAGGTGCTGTAATTTTTAAACCATCATTATAAAGAGTTAACAAAATTATTACTGTTCAGGGCCTGTTGTATCTCACAATTATTTCCACAGCTGTATGTAAGTCAGTCTTACTTTGATTTTGGCACTTTTTTCCAGCTTAGTGTCATTATTTCAGGGATCAGTGAGCAGCAGCAGATGTTGAAGTTCATCAGAATGAAAGTAAAACTCTGCATATCTATGAGCATAGCAAAATCATAAAATATGTCTGAATAGGTCGGTGAGAACAGATTACATATGACTGTGCTGAGCAGAAAATTCATAGCATCATCTGATACATCAGATAACTTTGATTTCCTTCCTGAATGATTGCTAGTTGGGTTTTGTATAACATCCTCAGTGTTCAAGAGGCATAATATATTAATGTGTGTGTGTGTGTGTGTGTGTGTGTGTGTGTGTATATGTATAGTAAAAGTGCCATGTATATAGATGAGGGATCCACTGACATTTAGAGAGGGCTTTCTTGAATCGTTTTCCATTAACATGTCTGAGGACATGGTGTGGCTGCCGGTTGAGATGTCTGAGGGTCAGTTTACAGAAGAGCTGATTGCTGGAAAACAGAAAACAAACATCAGAAAGTACATTAGAAAGTGCTGTTTAGCCTCTCAAAGTCAGTATATTTTTTAATTATGTCATTTTCTTGACAAATACACTATTATAATGACAAATCAAACCACAATGAGTTTTAATACAGAAACATTTGTGGACAAGTAAAGATCTTACGGTTGCTTTGTGCTTGGCACAACGTGTGGCTCATACTGGCTGTAGTTGAACTCTGCTGCTGCACTCAGTTTCTCATATTTCTTCCCCTTTGTGAACTTCTGCAGCTCCGTCAGGTTGCAAGGAAACTCGTGGCCGTTCAGAGTGCATTTGATCTGAAGATAATAAAGATAAATAGGTGATATAGGTGATGCATTAGGTGGTGTTGATCGTGTAGATTAGCTTGGAGCAACGATAAAAGTGTCAGTTATTTAGTTTTGGTCATCACATCTAGCCATCACAACATCAAGCTTATTATGTACATTAGCATACAGCTAGCATCACAATGTAAGACTACTAGTGCTTTCCTTTTTATATGATGTAGTTTGCGGGCTGACCTTTTTAGCATCTGTAAGCTGAAGAAACGGGTGATTAAGTAGAAAAGCTTTGAGATCCGCAGGTAATTCATCCATAGCTTGGAAACACTTCAAAACAGGACATTTAGCGTGTTAATCAGGCCACCCCCCCAACAGGAAGCTGTCCACACGTGGGCTGACTGCGCCGACTCTGTTGAATGATTTGGCGCCATCCACTGATCACAGCAAGGATAGGCAGCCTACACGCAATGATCAAGCTTTATCCCATCATCATGGCAGCTACCACGCATGAGCCATTAATTTAATCATTATGAAAAACAAGAAAAGATAGAGGTTTTCAGTGGTGCTAGCAGGGAAATCGATGAGATTAACTGAGCAAAGAAACATAAACATGTGTAAAACTGTACACAATAAATCAGAGACACATCAGTGTATTTTAATATGTGTAGAATCGGCTCTAACTGCTTTACTTTTTGAGCCCAAGTGCAAAAATAAACGCTAATAGGCTCAAGTCAGGCGGTCGCACGGAGTCCAGTCAGCTGACTGTCAGTTCTCTGTCAAAGAGCCTTTAAAATAAAGAGAGCTCACTCTGCTCGTATTTAACGAAACCATAAATGCAATTTAGATGTAAACTGCAGAGGAAATTAAATTAAAAAGCTGGACCATGCTCGAAAACAGGCACAAGAGATAGTAAACTAAAACAGAATCGTAAATCGTCTGTGGTGTAGAATTGAACATGCTTTTACTCACCCATCCATCTGATAAGTAGCACAGAGTGAGACATCTGATGTTAACTAAACCCCGCCTACATTCTCCCAGAATTCCTTGGTGCAATAAATAAATATTTGACGTTTGCTAAAATGTCAAGTGAGCTAACTAACTCTGTCTGAGAGCTTCTTCCAGGTATAATATCTGAAAGTGGCGTTAAAGTAGACCCCAGATACCACACGTCTTGTTAATTTAGTTGAATTTGAACAGTTTCTCGTACAGGGCCTGTACTAATGCTAGTTAGCTAACTGGCTAGCTTGACAGCATAACAGTAACGCTTGCTAGCTTAACTGTTTTGTAACAAACTTAAAAAGCGTGAATATTTAAACAATGTCTGGACCAAATGGAGATCCAAACATCTGCGCTGACGACGGTATCATTAACGACGAGGATGAATTTGGCGACGAAGGTAACGAGTGTTTGTCCATTCATTGTAATGTCAATGTTAATAATTACTGCAGTAAAAATGATGGTAGCTCTAAAAGTAAATTCACTGTGCTGCTCTGGCGGTTTTGGTCAGTGAGGCTATTTAGGACAAAGCCTACATTATTAACCATGATTTGATCTAGTGATTACGTAGTGTAGTGGGTTTATGATATGTCTGATTAAAATGTGTATTCAGCCAAGTTTGATGTTGGTGTACTGTAAAGCTCTTGTAAAGTCATTAAAAAGAGCTATATTATAGAACAGATAGCATCAGTTCTATTGTCTTTCAACATTTCAGCTGGAGATCTTCGTTCAAATCCACAAACTAAACTCACCTGCAGAAATAAGATAAGAATTCTGTTTAAAAATGCAACATCAAGCTACGGGTATATGCTGTTAATTAATTTAGGATGCAGCATTGGTCCACATTTGCTGTCTGTTTTCTGTGTTCTGTTTTTGTTCTGTCTGTTCTGGCCATTTAGAATTGAAATCATAAAGTTACTGATAAGTGTAGCGAGTCAAAAATGGGTAGTTTTGACAGCATTATTCCTGTCGAAATTAGATTGTACTGTAGTTTGACATGGATCACTGTACACAGTAAATCTGCTACTATGATGCAGACAAAGGCAAATTTGGCACCTTCTCTACCAAATTTGGCAGCGAAGGTGATGTGTCCATTCATTACAATCAATGCTAATTATCACAGCAGCGAAGGAGGAGGTCAGTCCTAAAAATAAATTCACTTTGACACTAAAATAGTGTAGTGAGTTCATGGGATATCTGATTAAAATTTAATTCAATTAAGTTTCTTAAATGTAGGTCTACTGTCTATTGTCTGTTTCAGTAAATTAAAAATATAAATAGAAAAAATATACATACAATATAGGACAGACAACATCAGTACGGCTTGGATCTTTGTTCAAATCTGCCAAAAAGTAATTTGTTCAATACTGTACTGTATAAATAAGATATGAACTGTGGAACTACTGGTATGTGCTGTTAAGTAATGACAAGAGAAAGACAAGAACGGGCTGTTGGCGTGATTTATGCTGGTACATCAGTAGGGCTGTAGCCAGCCAGGAACTTCAATATCCACATATCTAGCTCTAGACAAACATGTCCAGCAACCTGATCCTGTCCCCAAAATGTCTGCTGACTTCACCAAGCCCTTCAAGAGGAGTGGTACAACATTTCACAAGCAGCATTGACAAGCTCTTGCAGATGTGCAATTCTTAAGTTGTTTGTGATTTCTTGTTTATCTGCCCATTATCATTTTCAATATAGTGCATGCTTTGGTGTTTCATTACGTCCATTCTGTTGTACATATGCTGTGCAACAGAATGGACAACAAATACTTACTCCTTTGTTTTAAAAATGGACAAAATGTAATAACCTATTAAATGCTGCATTTATATTTTTGTTCAGTATATATCTTTTAGTTTCTCTTTATGATACAAGCTCTTTACAAAGCCTGACAGAATTAACTAATCTATCTGCTGCTTATCCACAGAGTACGTTGCCATCAACTCGATGCTAGATCAGATTAACTCCTATCTTGATGACCTTGAAGAGCGCAATGATGCACTTAATGGCAAACTGCATGAACTGTTGGAGTCGAATCGACAGGCCCGTCTGGATTTCAGGGCCCAGTTGCTCGGCTCCCCTGGCCAGGAGGAAAACTGTCCTGCAGGTGGTGACTCCTCCTCACCCAGCTGCAATGAAGACCTGAACAAGGATAATGAAGGCTCACAAAAGACTGAGAAGGAGTAGGTCAATAAAAAGCTGGGATAGAAATATTTATGACTCAACTCCTGACCTCTGTGTGTTGGACTAGTGGTCGCTCATCTGCATAGTCATACCTGTCTGATTCATCTATCAATTTACATTCCTGTCAGCTGATGCGTGTATGGCAGTGATGTTTTACATCTATCGCTGCAGTTCTTCTTGTTTGTGCTGATGTGTGGCTCATGAGCAGATCGATCTACAGCAGTTTCTCCTACAAGCTGGACATACTTAGCATTTCATTGCAGACTTGTGAAGTTAAAGTCAAATGTATTGCAAAGTAAAAAGCTGTTTGCCTGTGTGAAGAGATTTGTTCAGGTTGATATGGGAGAATACTCCTGTAACGCAAAGAAAAATATTTAAAGATTTTTTAAAAAGTAATAAAAAAGACAGCAATATTTTTTGAACAGTGCTCAAATTCCAGGATTATGCTCAGATTAGTCTGCTCCTAAAAATCAATTATGTTTGATGTAAGTAAGAGGTTTACCTTTTCTGGAGCAAGAGATTTGAATACTAAATTCCTGATGTGGTCCCGTCCTTCATAATCTGTGCTACTGTCTTGTACATATCAGTACACCAGTCAGTCCTCGTTAGAAAATGGGGTTAACAGTCAAACGTCTTAATGTATTCCTGGATTTACCCAAGATCCATTTAATGTTGGCATTGAAATAGCTGTAACTACTGTATTATCCCATAAGGTAAATATGTAACATTCCCATGTCTACCAGCGTATTGTAATGTTTGATTTGCAGCAGCTACACTTTGTTGTTGTGTTCCTTATAGGATAAGTTTTGTCAGTGTCTGTATATATTAAGTGTAAGCCATGAGATATAACAATGAAGTTGAGAAAGTGTGGGAATTGTCAGACATTTTAATATAAATTAAGATGACTCCCAAACAGAAAACAAACATCCAAAAATACATTAAACTTCCAGCAGTTAGAAAACATCACCTGTTTGTTCATCTCAATTTGTCAGTAGCTGAATAAAAATACAATAAGAAACATACAGCTTTGTTTGAAATTATCCTTTACATGTCCTTTTCCTCTCCCTCTCCTGCTCCATTCTGTTTCAGAGCTTAAAAAGTACACTTCAGACCATGTCTTGTTCCTTCAGAACATAAAACGATACTAATCATGTGACAGTTTGCCACGATGACTACGCGAGTTGCTACATGTGTCAGCCAGTCCTTTTAAAATATCCTTCTCTTACATGGAGGATGAAATGTTTCCAGAACAGCACACTGGTCATGCAGGAGGAAGTGACACATCCAAATTCACATCCTAGTTGTGGCCTGCAAGCTGTGAGATGCCACAATCAAATCTATTATCCTTTCCTATAATCTGTAACTGGAATCATCTACTGTATGTTACTGGTGCTTCAAATGAGAGTTGAAAGTTTGCAAGGATTCTTTACACTTCAAACACTTCAAGATTTTTTTGAAAGTAATTTTGGACCATTAACTCAAATGCATTTCCCTCTGTCCAGTGTATAGCAACTTAAATAATATTCAATGAGAGGGGGGGGAAAGTAAACTGGAGTCAAATAAACACCCCTAACAATATTGTTGTGCTGTGAAAGCTTGTAGAAGCATTTTAAGTCCATTGAAATATGGAAAAACAAACATCCATGGGCATGCGACACCAAGTGTGATTTTTGCATAAAATCTCTGTTGGTGCCAGCATGATCCATTCTATGCAAATGCTTCTATATTTATGGATTCTGAGCCTGAAGCAGCCTAAACCTTCCAAGTGTCAAAATATGCAATATGCGGAGACAGCGCATGCAGCCTTTTGTGCACATGAAGGGAGTAGCTCATGAATTAGATCCAGTGCCTGATTAAAAGCAGAGGCCTTTTATTTCCTGCTCTGGACAAGCTGATGAAGCCGTCAGCTGCTGGTCTTTTAAGAGCTCCCATAACACTTCAAGAATACACAATAAGACTCTTTTCATATGACTGCCTGCAGATGGCGACAGGATTTTTTAAACTCTTCATTATACAAAAAAAAAACCTTCGCTATTGCAGATATTAAGCCAATAAGAATGTGTGTAGAACGGTTTTAAGTGAGAACGCTACAGCTGCTGACAACCTTTTCATGCCCCAAACACCACAACAACTTGAACCCAAAATGTCAACTAATTAAAACAAACAAATGCCCTGAACTGAGCTATGATCAGACTCAAGAATCAGCATTTCTCAATACTCAAGCCAAAGTATCATTTCAACACTTTAAAAAAAAAAACAAAAAACAAAAAATGTCACCTGCTCAAACACTTAATTTAGTTACATTCTACATTTCAGCTCGCTAAAAGCGTGTGCTACGTGGTTAGCAATATGGAAAACGTCTCCACTTTACCATCAGTTCAGTCTTCTACACTTGAACGTTATATTAACAATCAATCATCTAGCTAGCTGGAGAATTAGCAAAAGCTGACAATGAGCCCTCATCAACCCCCTGATCCTTGAGGATAGCAGGGTGGAAAATTAACATTTCAGTGAACCAGTCACAGAGAACATCTACAAGTTAGCATCTTTTCTTGAACCCAGCAACATTTAAAACATGTTTGTTTAGGGGGCAGAGCATTGACAGTGATTGCAACACATTTTAAACAAAAAAAAAAAATGCTGATTTAGCAACAGCCAAGTATTGAGATGTCATACCACAGCTGTCATTTGGAGATATAGTAAAACTGTATTCCGCCTTTGTGATCCGATATCTAACACCATGCCCTAATTCCACACTACATACTACTTGTACACATCATAAAGTATATCAAAGTATACGTATACCTGCCACAGTGGACTGTTTTTGTTTACAGTATCAGTCTACAGCTCTCTGGATTCAATCGTAGTTATAGTAAGGAAACAATATAATACCAATGCATGTAAAACTATGACTTTGATATGATACTGCCACTTCACAATTAGTCAACAAAATGTTTACCCAGGGATGCAATATTTTTGCTCCATTAGCTGGGAAGTTCAAAAATTTCGATTTTTAACCACAAATGTTTTATGAATAAGTCTGCATAAAAAAACATTTGCAGTACTGTGAATACGCTACTCACAACTTACTTAAATGTAGCATGTAGTGTGGAACTGTGATGCAGCATTATGCATCCATGTAATGGGCCATTGCAAGGAGCTTCTCCTTATTAAAAGACAAATACTTTCAATTTGGGCAACATAAATGCATTTCTTTTTACTGATTGGTAAATACTGAAAAGAAAAGGGTTGTTTTAGATCAGATGCACATACTTCATTATAATCTCATTTTAATTGTTGTACTATGAAGGTGGAGGTTGAACTACGCAAAACATCAGTTTCAAGCTCTGAGCCTTACCAACAATCAATAATGTTGACCTGTATTTTATAGCTGTTAATTTCCCACCCTGGGGGAGTAGTTCACATGACAAGTCCTGTTCCACTGTGATTCACCAGCCAGAGTCTCCCCTAATTGTTGGTGTGTGTTTATTTCTGACTTTCCAGCATGGAGAGAGGTTGGGCTGTTGACTTCTTGGTCTCTGTTCCATGAAAGCACCTCATCTCGTACACTCACATCCTTTCCTGTGGTTGTGATTGTACCAGGTTTTTTTCCCTTCTACATTGTATCTTTGACTCAGCGTTTGTTTGTGGCTCTCCCTGACCTACGTTTGGGTGTGGCTTTTGCCTTCCCTGTACCATTATTTTTACGTGGGCCAGCAGGACCTTCCTTCTCCTCCTCTTCATTAGCCTCCTCATCAGCAGCTGCTGGCTCTGAGTTTGCCTCCTCTCTGCTGCCAGCAGGCGGCTCAGCAGGACTCTCCTGAGCCAAAGACACCTGGGATGTGTTCTGTTCCTCCTCGTGATGGAGGCTGAGGTCTTGGTCTGCGTCGCTAGTGCTGGTCGCTGAGATGGAGGTGGAATCCTGTAAGGTCAGTTCAGGTTCTGCTTGTTTCACCTCTTGCTGGTTTTCTTTCTGCACTTTCAGTCGAGTGAGTGTGATGATGGGGTGCTTGGGGTTTGTGTTTTTTGCGGAACCTGCATCATCCGACTCCAAATTTTCATCTGAACAGTCTGTGGTGGTTTCTGTTACAGGCCTGAGGCTGTCTGCAGCTTGGAGAGATTCTCCAGAGGATTCAACAGATTCACCTTTTTGACTCACCAACACTCTGTAGCTCTAAGAAACAAAAGCAGAAAAGTACTGCAGTGAGTCTACAGACATTCCTCAAGAATAACAAATTTCATAGTATAATAATTTTCCAGTCGATTATTGCATACAATGGCCCCTTTATGAGCACAAATGTACTTGGATTGAGCATTATGCAATCAATTAAAATAAAAAGGATGCATCTTTTCTATGCTGAACACCAGTATCATCAACATAGTTCAATTTAATCTTGAAATACTTCAATAAGTACGATTTAAGTTTACTTTCATTTGGGCCACAGGTATTTAGTTATACCATCTAACCACTAATTGTCTGTAAGGTCATTAAAAGCTCACCTTGAGGTTCTCAAAGTGCTTCAGTGATTTGCAGTGGGTGTGTGGAGCAGAGGATTCAAAGTTGTAAAACTTGTTGCAGAGTCTGCAGATAAAACCTGCAACTGGAACTAAAAAACTGGACCCTGTCAGAAAGGAAATCAAGAGTCTCACTCCAATGTGATATTTCACAAAAACACAGCAGCAATCAGTGAAAAATCTATGAAAAAAGTTGGTCACTAACCATAAACTGTGTCAGGGTCGTACTGCTCGTCACTGGCCATGTCGTTTAGGGTCACTTCTTTCAGGGAGGACCAGCCATCCTGTTGCAGTAAAAATGTTACTTTACAATCTCAAAGTGATGTTAAACTTCATAGAATGTTAGGTTGTAATTTTAAATACAAATGTTGCTGATCATCTCTTTGGAGGAAATTATAAACAACAAATTATATTCAAATCACCTGTCTGTCTCCTTGGTCTCCTTCATTACTCTGTCTTTCCTCTCCTTCCTCCATCTCATTTCCTTCCTCCTCTTCTAATGAAAAGCCATCAGTGTCTATGGCCGTCAGCTTGGCAAAGGCCTCACAGCCCTTTTCCTGGAGCTAGTAAACATTAGCAAACACTTTGATGAGGTTTTATTTCATCTTTACCTCTAGGAAACACTTGTTTATGCTTAAATCAGGAAGATAAAACACAGATATATTTTCTACCTTCTGTCTGTGCTCCTGTGACTGTAAGTGCTCCAAAAACATGTGTGAGGTCTTGAAGTGTTTCTTGCAGATTGAGCAGGAGGACATGTCTATTCTACTGGCAAGCTGGAAAGAAACAGACGACAGCAGATTCTCAATATATTAACAAGAAAAGCACGTTTTTAAAATATATTTTGTAATATATCTTGCACTCAGCATGCACAATATTTAAATGTGCTTATCTGTAGTAGAAAGCTAGAAGTGATTACTTTGTGCTCCTCTGTGCGACGGTGGTCCGTGATGCTACTGGTAAAGTGAGTATGACAGGTGGCACACCAACGTTTCAAGTCTTTCTTCTCTCTGCAGAAAACACAGACCATTAATGTTAGAGAACATTAGTCATAAGACTCTCCTTTTAAAACTATCCTTCTGTCTTTTTAACTTTCTGAACCCCTCAGGGCATTTCCTGCTACTGTAATATTTTCACTCGCTGTGGACTCATTTTTCAAAGCAATACAAAGTCCTGCATGGCAAAAACACAACCATGGCTAGAAATAGACAATCTCAAAATATTTCATTTGTGCAGTCTACCAATGTTATAATGGCGAAATAAGAAAGAAAAAGCAAAAACATGATTTCATTTGATTAATTATTTTACAAAAAAAATGTAAAAAAAGAAAACCTTGCAAAAACTCGCAATGGCTTTCAAAAACAAGAACCCAAGAGAAAAGCCAAGATGCATTTATACGTATTTTAAACTGACCCATCTTTGTTTGCTCCCTGTAGAGACTCCTGCACTCGAGGCAGCAGGGTAACCAGGCAGGCATTGCTCATGTGTTGGATCTCCATCATCCTTTGCTGGTGAGAAATACTGTTCATATGACTCCTGAAGTTCTGCAAAAACAGAGAGGAGAGAAGGTTAAAGGCAGAAGTAGAGAGTTATGTAAAATTATTTAGAATTTTCTGTATACACTACCAACAAAGATGACCTACATTTCATTATGACTGTAAATTGCTGTATGTTGGTGGTTATGTTCAACCTACTTGCTGGTTATGGCAGGTGATGCTGCAGAGGTAGCAGTAGAACTTGTTGGAGCCCTCTGCTACACCCTCCTCTTCTTCATCCTGGTTGTCTGGTGAAGCTAAAGGAGCATCTTTGCCCTGTGAAGTCTCTTCTGCTGGTA
The DNA here is from genome assembly GCA_024666655.1 of Dascyllus trimaculatus. NCBI lineage: Eukaryota > Metazoa > Chordata > Actinopteri > Pomacentridae > Dascyllus > Dascyllus trimaculatus. The sequence continues at coordinate 14,766,614 of CM045460.1, read as the reverse complement.
AATTAACCTGCTGGTGTTCCTCACTCTGCTTGCTAGAGGGAGATGGGGCTGACAAACAGCTGTGCATCTACAGAGAGGAATCACACATCAGATGTGATGCACATTTATTTGATAGAGTAATGACAGACATACATTGAAATTTAGCAAATATTGCTAACTGACATTCAACCAAATATGATTTAATGTTGTTTTCAATAATCAGTTATATCAGAATCATCTTTCAGTTATGGGCTCCTCTCACCTCAACAGCTCTGATATCTTCAATTGCCTCAACAACATCTGATCCCCCTGTGGACCCTCCATCCTCCAGAGCAATGCAATCTGGGAAAAGGCCAGAGGACAGAAACATGCAGTAACTGTTCATTTCAACAGAGATTAGCTAGTTGTCACCATGTATCACCTGACCCTTAGGTTTGTGTGCTTTACCTTCATGCTGAGTGTCCTCTGTATTGCTGTTACACTCTGAGGAAAGAACTTCCCCATCTGTATCTGGAATAGTGACAGTCTCAACAGCCCACTGTTCCTTCGGTTTCTCTGACCTGAGAGAAAGAAATAATGAAAAATGTAATAAAGCAAAAAGTACTTCTGTTTAGCACAGTTCCCACAGGGCCATCTTTAATTCTATGAATTTCAAATAAGCAAGTAATAACACTTTTACATCCTTAATTTTAGTGGTCTCAAGTGATAGAAAATATCCACTGCAAAACACTGCAAACATATTTTTGGTCAGGTATTTGGTATTTTCACAGATAACAGATTTTCTAGAGAAAAAAAAGCAACTTCCAAGCTCAACTACTTGCAGTAAAATATGGTTTCCCCACCCCTCTGTCCTTTGCCTCTTCACCACAGGTCCTTCAAGTTGCTCCTCAGTGATCTGAGTGGGCCCTTCCACTCCTCCCAAAGCACCATCTGTGAGCAGAAAATACAAAACCAAAGGCTGAAACACAAAAAAAATATTTCCCACTAATATTCTCAAAGTGTGCATTCTTCATACCTTACGTGTACAAGTCAAAAGTAATACACCATTCAACTCATGCTATATCCTTCAATGCTCACATTCTGAACAGCTAACATGTTTCAGTGCTGGCTGAATTACAGCGCTACCTGTCTGAGTCTTGTCAATGGCTTCATCACTGGAACTGGTGGATGCTGCTGGTTGGTCGTCTGTACTCCCTGCTGCCATCTGCTCACTGTCTCTCTTCCTGTCTGGCTGGCGAGCTGCAGCGTCCTGCACACACAGACGAATATCAAATATACTATATATGAACACATAGCAAATTAGGTATTGACAGAAAGTACAGATTTTTCTAAAGCACTGGATTTAACCAATTCTGCATCTAAAATCAGAAATAGCCATATTCCGCCATTCTGATACATTAAGGATCACAAATAATTGATTCTTGCATGTGCAGGTTAGATAAATTATGCTGAGTTCCTTTTCAAATTTACTTGATTTAATCAGATTAGCTAAAATCACCTGACAATTTTATGAGCCTGTTCAAGACTAAAAGCTGTCTTACTTTACTCATACCACTTCCTTGTGGACATTAAAACTAATTTATCCTACTCTCACGAAGGTCTGTGATTTAACATTACTTTCACAAATTAATCATCTATTTATTATTTCCTCAACCATTTGTAAATATTATAGAAAACTCTCATCTCAATTAGCCAAAACCATAAATCCACAAATTTACATTGCGTTTTTCAGCCAACCAAATATCCAAAACCCAAAGATATTGTAATAACATGTAATACTGAAGAAAATTTAAATATTAATATATGAGAAGTTGAAACAGAGTAATTTCATACATATTTGCTTAAAGTAATCAAAAAAATACAAAAAATGTTCCACTGTTGTGCAAAAAAAAAAAAAAAAAAAATCACACAATAATCAATGCTGGTCCTTTTCGGTGACACATTTCTTCATTAAAAGTAACCATAGCAAAAAATTGTGAAAACTGTTCACTGTGAATCGTATAAGCTGGAGAGAAAACCTCCATGCAGCTTATAGTTATTGTAATGATGCTGTTGTAATTACCGTGGTAAAGGTGGAAGAGGCAGAAGGGGCTGTGGTGGTGATGGTGTTGTTGTTGTTATAGTAGCGAGCGTGCGGGTGGAAGGGTCGTGCGGCTGGGAAACCCATCATCGGAGACTTGATGGCCATGCCCATGGGTACTGGCCCGAGCAGGGACGACCTGGCCCCTGCGGTGAAGAACTGTCGGAACTGCTGCCCGCCCATCCCAAAGTTCCGCATGTTACCTGTATGACAGTAGGTCATAAAAAGAGATGAATAAGTAGGGAAATAAGAACATTTTAAAAAATATAGCACAACATATCATATCTATGAGAATGAAAAATGGAAGTTCTAGTACTTCTAAAATTGAGCTATTTTGTCCTTTTATAGGTGCTGCTGTCCTTAACAATAATCAAAACTGTACCCTGCATCTGCTGCATCAGTATGGCACCCTGCAGCATAGGATTGGGGGCGATAATAGTCGTCTGGGTCGCCTGGCAAAGGTTGACCATCCTGGGAGGAGGTGCTGTCTGAGGAGGAACGGGAAGTGCTCTGGGCAACAAACACAGAAAACAAACATGCAGCATTATTTTATTCATTTCATGCATGTCCATAACATTTTGCAATTAACTAGCATCCTGATCATGACAATAGTTAGTGGAGAACAAAATGAAAGTTCTACTTGACACATGCACACAAAAGTTCTCTCCAAATGCCAATGCAAGCTGCTCAGACAATTATGAGTACTATTTACATATTCTTTCTTTTCCTCAACCTTGTGTTCTGAACCAGTCAGCTTTGATATAGTGTATAGCATTTATCAGAAGCCATCTTCCTTCCATATCAACACAAAGCAATTTAGATTATTTAAAGTACATAATTACAAAGTATGATTATTCGATAAACATGACAAAAATACATTTATAACAGTGAGGAATGCATTTCCTAAATAAAGGCCTATACAAATTATTCCTAAAGTACAGAATTACACAAGAATATTAAAATAATAAGGTTCTAAATAATGAAAGACTGGTTCACCAAATGGTTAAAGTAAATATGAACAAAAGTCTGCAGAGATTCTCAGTAAATATGACCAAATAAAATGGCTAGTTGCACTAAATGATAGCACGGAAGAAAACAGAAGCACACCACTCGATATCGTTTTGATAAAACTAAGTTGGCTGCGGCTTTTGTTCATCCTCAGAATACGGACAACAAAAAAGGTAAGGGCATGCTTCCTGAATTTTAAAAAGGATTAAAAATAGTGAAAGAAACTCAAACAGCTAACTTGACACAAACCCATGTGGTACTTTATCTTTAACTACAGGTGATTAAATTAGGCTCAGACTTTGTTTGCATTGGTTGTCAGTGTCAGGAGGCCTGAACAAAGGTGATGTGATTATGTTTTTGGTCTGAAGCCAGAAATCTTTCAACAGTGTTTTATATAACAGGCAGTTTGTAAACACTACCTCAGGGCATGGTAGAAAACAGAGCATAGCACTAGTTCAACTTATAATACATATTTCACAATAAATAAATAAAAAATCTGAAACCATCAAAGTAGTTTTGACAGGTGGTGTTGTGACAAGGCCTCTGGCTCAACCACCACCGGTTAGCACATCTGTGAACAGGAGGGCCCTGCGTAATCCCCGGTCTGGAGTTAACGGGCTTACCGCGGCGTCTGGTGGTGATGGGGGACATGGTGTCCCGGAGGCGGCTGCGGCGGAGGAGGCGGGGGCTGCTGCTGGAAAAGTTGCTGTAGCTGCCGCAGGTGCTGGTGAAACTGTTGTTGCTGCTGCTGCTGATGGATGTGTGGATTGAACATCTCGGTCTGTATTTTCCTCTGTTACGTTGCACCGAGTTGTCAGACCCGCAGGTGTGAGGTGCCAACGTCTGACACCGCTTCAAAGATAACACCCCTGGACCGGAGGAAGAAAATAGCTTGTGTGATATCGTGCCATGCTGTTAGAATAACTCGATGCTGTAAAGACACACTGAATAACAGATAGCACCCCCCGAGACAACAGGTCGCTCTCGTATTTCATGATGACAACTGGCTAATGTTAGCAAGTGAGCTAACAATAATTTACTTTTTGGTTTGCTATGTTTACTTTATTTTTTCGAACTCAGCCAACGTTATGACGACTACAGTATGTTAGTCACTTGTTTTTGCATGAGGGCAGAGTGTTATTACAAAAACACAAGAAGTATTCATTTTGAATTCGTAAATGAAGTACAGCTACACCTGCCATAAAATGAACGAAGCTAATGTTCATTAGCCACCGCTCTGTTATTGAACCCAGTGAGTTAGCTTAGCCTAGCATCAACTAGCTAGTTAGCCCACACATAAACCAGACGCGCCTCCTCAGGAACTTTCTCCGTTTTACCTTTAAACCTCCAGCAGTTGCTGCGACGGACTTCTCAAAGAGAAAAGAGGCAACGGTTGTTGATTATTCGACTAAAATCATCGCTCAGAGTTGAATATTTGCTTTCACAGCCGCGGTGCAACTTGCATAAAGCAGAAACCCAAACCTGCTGAAACCGGTCGACGCTGCCCCCTAACGGCCGTCTGGAGAACGGAGGAAGATCGACGTCTGCATCATAAACAGCACTTTTAGGTAATGTAGGTTTATTATTTTTAAATAAAAATGATAGTGTTTCCTTCACAAACGTTTTTAGCTTGTGGTTCTACATTTTACACTTGTCACGCCTGTCAGCTAATATAAAACAGTAGTAGTGAACGAAGTATTCAGATCCTTTACTGAAGTAAAAGTACCAATACAAAACACATCCTGCATGAAAAATACCATCTAGGATAATAAGCACAAAGTGTGTTTAGAGTATTAAAGTAAAAGAACTGGTCTGGCCTCTTTGACTGATATATATGTGACATGATTAAATCATTAATAGTAAAGAATTAGCACTGGTTACTGTTGTAGCTGCTGCAGGTTTTGCTAGTTCCAACTGTTTTATATGCAGTTTTCTATAAAAGGACATCAGAGGCATCTGAGGAGACGTGGGATGATTACTGGCTAAACAAAGCTTTGACATTTTAGATGGAACTGTTCAGTTTATGGACATTATTTCTAATCTTGATTTCTGGTGAGATATTGGATCACTTGAACATTTGTTAAGATGAAAACCTGTGAGAGGTTTCGAGGGGAAATTTGACTAAAATGCGACCCTGACTAAACATTTGCTTTTTATAATTAATCAGAGCCCCAAAAGGTTGAAAAAACTGGTTTAATCTTTAATTCAATTCGGTTTTGTTTCGATTATACACAACAAAAGTCACCTCAAGACACTTCACACAGTAAGATGAAGATTTGGCAATATTATATAGTAGAAAGAAATGCAACAAATCCAGAGATTCCCTTTAAAAGCAGCTCTTTAGTGGTGACAGTGCAGAAAAAACTCCCCTTTAACAGCACGAAACCTGTGGTTGGAACCAGGCTCAAGGAGAACGATCTGACTCGAACGGTTGGGTTTAGGATGGAAGGGAGAGACAATAAGATAGCAGATAGAAATCAGACAAACAGCACAGAAGAGAAGAATAAACACTAGGGAGGTTAGCGAAGTAGCAGTACCTCAAAATTGTACCTACTTGAATACATTTATTTAATTTCTCTCCACCATTATTGGACTAAACAGCTGATGAAAGTGAAAAAATATCCAGTGGATATAAAATATTGAAAATATATTGAAATAGAAATTAAACTACAGTGAGACAAGCACTTTGCAACAAGACATTGCACTGCATGCTATACATTCTACATATTTCAGATATAGCCTTCAAGAGAGGGAAACTGGATACTGGATACAGTACTGACTGATGGGGAGTTCAGGTATTTATTCTCACTCATAGATCGCATGGCTCATGGCCCATTAATACTCCAGATGCCTCAAGATGTTAATGGTGATGAAACTGTGTAGGGGAGGGATCTCAGGACTGCCTTATAAGTACATATATAGGTCTTTGCACTCCTTGCTGCATTACACTGCGTACACAACAGCTTGTGTGTGGGTGTTTTCTCTTTCTGCTTAGCCAGTTTTTGTCTTCGAGTGTTACTGGGTCTGGGATGTTGTGTTTGGAGAAAATTCTTCTGTGTTTATCAGACACACCAGCCACATATGATCTATATATCTATTTCATGTTACAATAACTTTATGTAGCTTTCAGGTTAAATCTTTAACTGTGAATCACCCTAAAGTTTCCACGTTATGATTATTATTACAGTCATGTGAAAAAATTAGGACACCCCATTAAATATTTAGTTCTTTATTTAGAAATGGTCACATATCGATGTCTAATCTTGTTTTTCTCTAGAAAAGAAAGTGATTTAATAGCAGGTAAACAACAAAAATTAACCTTGTTTTACTCATTAAACAAAAAATATCAACAAAAATGCATATTCTAATTGAGGGGAAAGATAGGACATCCTACCCCCTAATAGTGAGTGTTACCCCCGTTTGACTGAAATAACTTCAGTGAGACGCTTCTTGTTGCCTTCTACCAGTCTCTGACATCGGTCTGAGGAAAGTTTCCCCACTCCTTAATGCAGAATTCTTTCAGCTGTGAGATGTTCGAGGGGGTTGTTGTATGTACAGCCCGTTTCATGTCACCCCACAGCATCTCAATGGGATTAAAATCTGGGCTTTGACTCAACCATTCCAGGACTCTCCATTTCTTAGTTTTCAGCCTGTCCTTGGTGGATTTACTGGCATGTTTTGGGTCACTGTCATGTTGCAGGGTCCATTTCCACTTCAGCTTTATTTTTATTTTATTTTTTTACAGATGGTCTCACATGTTCTTCAAGCACCCTGCTCTTGGAGTGAACTTGCTTGGAGGGCCAGACTTGGGCATGTAGGCAGTTGTTTTGAATGTTCTCTACTTTGTAGACTATCTTCTGGACAGTAGAATGGCTGATTTCAAATTCTTTTGAGACCTTTTTAAATCCCTTAGCAGACTCATAAGCTGCTACAATCTTCTTTCTGATGGCCTCAGACAGCTCTTATGACCTCATAAGGGGCGGCTGTGGCTCAGGTGGTAGAGCGGGTTGTCCACTGATCGCAAGGTTGGTGGTTCGATCCCTGGCCCCTCCGTATGCCGAAGTGTCCTTGGCAAGACACTGAACCCCAAGTTGCTCCCAATGGTAGATTGCCTTGCATGGCAGCTCTGTCGCCATTGGTGTGTGAATGTGTGTGTGAATGGGTGAATGTGAAACACATTGTAAAAGCGCTTTGGATACTACTAAGGTCGAGAAAAGTGCTATATAAGTGCAGACCATTTACCATTTACCATTCACCATTTCACTCTCACTTCAACAGTCAGGAGCACACCAAACTAAATGTCTGAGGTTTAAATAGGGCAAGCCTCTTTCAAAATGCTGAGTAACAATGTTTTAAGCATGTGCGCCTGATGTCATACAAATGTATGTGATTTTAGCCATTTTTAGTGGAGATAAATGCAGGGGTTTCCTAATTTTCTTTCCTCACCAGAAATTACATTTTTTTTAAATAACATTTTACAGAAAGTCTTAATAAGTCTTTTCTTCAATTGTCATTGTTTAGTTATATTACTTAAATCTCTAAGTATTGTTAAAACTGATATTAAATATCCATATGTCCAAATATGTTTAAAAAAAACACACATAGGCTTTCATAGGGTGTCCTAATTTTTTCACATGGCTGTATTTTTTATTTTACATAAAAAGACTGTTAATATACATTTGGAAATTAACAGTCATTTCACAGATATTCCTTTTGTAGTTAATAGATGAAATTGTTAAATTCAAGTTTAATGCTGTAAACATGTATCTAAAATTAATTACAATTAATAAAAAATACAGAAAAAGCAGCATTGATTCTGTCATTTTACATAGATTTGTTTGTTAAATGATAATAAATAAATAATGATAATATCTATCTATCTATATCTATCTATCTATCTATCTATCTATCTATCTATCTATCTATCTATCTATCTATCTATCTATCTATCTATCTATCTAGATAGATAGATAGATAGATAGATATCTCTTTACACATGCAAATATCCTTCATTCAACACTGAAAAGCACATGAAATTACACATGATCTCATGTAAACTTAGGACTACAAAATCTGTTTTAATTATAGAAAATGATTCTACAGTGTGTTTTTAGTGTGGTACAATATGTAAATGATATATTGCATGTTTAGCCTATACATTCACGGAGTGATGTCCAACATCTTGCATGATTCAGCACCACAGGCAGCTCTGTACACATTTAAGTTAAGAACTGAATGGCAAGTTTCCCATCTACACTTCTCTAATTACTCCCTAACAGGATTATATTTTCGAGTCTCGGGGGACAAAAAATAGCTTGACAGGCTGCATAGAAGAAAGTGCCCGGTGTCACCCCCTAGTGGTGAGTGCGGAGAACTGCCGGGATCTCCTGAGTAAATACAAGAGATCATCCTCATCCTCATCCTCCTCCCCCCCTGCGGTGTTTGGAGAGGAGTGTAGCGGAGAGAGTCCTACAGCTGAGGTGATCTGACACACTGAGGAGGCGCCGTCAATGAGGGAGCGAACAGACAAGTGAGCCGGTGTGTGCGCAAAACCCCCAGAAAACGCCCTCAGGACGCGAGGGTGGCGAGGAGGGACGAAGAGGAGCATATAGAAATAAAACAAAAACAAGAAATAAGCCTGTCTCTGCTCTGACAAGGAAGACAGCCCTTCTTCCTCTTGCACCGCAAAGATGGGGAACCGGGGAATGGAGGATTTGATTCCTCTGGTGAACCGCATGCAGGATGCCTTCTCCGCCATCGGGCAAAATGCAAACCTGGACCTGCCGCAGATCGCCGTGGTGGGCGGCCAGAGTGCGGGGAAGAGCTCGGTGCTGGAGAACTTCGTCGGGAAGTAAGTAGCTTTTTTTCTTTTTTTTTTTTCTTCCAGGCTGCAGTGGATGTCAGTGCGCCCCGGTGCATCACGCAACCATAAGCGTTCCCTTTACGCGTCCCCATCCCCCTTCCTGGCAGGTTTAAACCCACCACACCGGCTTCCCTCGAGCATTTAACCAGTCTTCTTGTTTTATACCCCTGCTTTCCTCCGTGAACACTAGCTCCAAGGCAAGCAGATTATTTGGCTAGGCCTGCATAAATCCCCAGTGAAGTTTATCTGTTAACTACTGCATGATGCATTCAGGAACCATTAATTCCCCTTTAAATAACTTGGAATCCAATAGGGAAACCCAAATCTACTTATAAGTGATAAAACGAAGGCTGAGTAGGCGTGCAAACTTCCTCAATTTAGTGTTAAGAATACACTTTTTTCCTCCATTTTTTTTTAATCATAATGAATTCCATGACATGCATCACAGAGGAGGCAGGGTCAGTTTGGATGCTGACTTCCTGCCAAGCAGATACAGTTACAGGCTGCTGCTTGGTGGATGTGTTGTTTTTATGGCAGGGCTACCATTTTGTTGCCCAAAGGCTATTTAATCCTGAGCAGGCAAAGATGCAAAATGCTTGCAGTGAGGTTTTAGTCTTGCAAACATGCAGTTCTTTCCGTTTTGCCAGACCTGACGATGACTATGATGGTGCAAAACAAAACAAAACGAACAAATCTGATCTGTTATGATGCAGTGTGACCTTGCAGAGAGAGTCCACCTGAGCTTTGAGCCCTTCCAGCTCAGCTCATCCATCTGTCTGCCAGTGCTTATAATGCTGTAAGTGAAGCTTACTGTGTGCAGGCAGCAGCATTGGTGCCACTCTTCGTTTGTCAGCACTGCATTTTTAGTATTTCACTTTATCTGAAATTTTTTTTTAGGGGTGGTGGTTTCACAGATGTTTAATCCCTTGTGCATGGAGCATGTGATTCAGCAGTATTTCCTGCTTAGGCAAGGTCAGAGTGTAGGCATACTGTGGCTCCCAGCCAACTCACAACCCCCCCTGCACTGAACAAGGCCTGCGTATTCCACGACAAAATGCTGTTTAACCCGCTGGTTAGGGAAAGATCTGCTTGTCCAGCACCGGATTTGAGATTTGTAACTGATCCATCACTCTCTGGTAGATCTACAGGTCCACCACAGTTCACCACATGGCCACTGATCCTCATCTTAACTGGTAGTAAGTGAGGCACGCGTACTGTTTACATGTCAGAGGAATCTACCAGTGTTGCTGTTGTAGAGCAGTTTGGTGGTGAACGCTGTGGCCGCCCACTACCATCTGGTATATTTAAGAAAGAACACTATCAGATTCACAATGGATAGTTAAAAAAAAGAAGAAATATCAGCCCCCACAGATTTTTTAAAACTCTCAAATTTTGTGCATCCTCCTTACAACTTTGCATACCTGTAAACAGACTTCTGATCCCAGTTAATATGATCAGCTGTATCATTCACACCTGCAACAAATAAAATTAGCAAAGCAGCTTTTTGACAGCATCTTATAATCACTTTTCTAATTGGTTTTACAGCCTTGTTTTAATATCTTTCTTTTTTGAGTAATTAGTGCTATTAAACAGATCTCTTTATGCTCATTATTGGACCACGCTATGCTGCACTCGCTCAGCTGTAGTCATAGAAACAGCTTGCGTCTAATTATGCGGCCTCACCCAGGGGACCCAGTGGGCTGGATGAAGGAAAGATTTAAACGTTATTACAAGGGAAAGTGTCAAGCAGGCGATTTGTTCGCATGTGTCAGTCAGACCTGCAGTCTTTGCTGTCTTGTAACAGTAAACAGATTGCAAAGTAGCCCCCTGCAGCGTTTATGTTTGTGTTAATGTATTCGCTCTCCCCGTCCAGCTGCAGTGACGTCTCTCAGGTCCTCCCATCCTCATGCTCCTCCAGCCTTCCACCTCCCCCCAGCGACCCATTGTGCTCGTGTTATCAGTCTCAACCAACGCACACTTACAATACTGTGTGTGTTTACTTATGACAAAGTGTCTTTTTTCCACCTCCGCCTTCCTCTTCATGTGTCCCATGCAGACGTTCTCATTGATTCCTCTTAGAAAGTCTTTTATTCTGGTAATAATTCTGGCTGTCATTAAGCTGCTTTCGATTTCATGCAGTTTTTTTTCTTTGCAGTAGAAATAAACAGCATAATGGTTGATTTTTATTGCTCTTTCATACTGCCAGCTTTGTCCTCCTTCTATCTGGTTTTGCAGTTTATGAATAGCGTGGACAGTCAATACCAAAGTACATACAAATGGCAGTTAGAATGCAGTTATTTCAGGTGTATTAGCAGTTTTAGAGCTTATTTGGATTCACTCATCTACAACACAAGTGGCTCAAAAACAACTTGAAATGGAGACATATTTGTGCAAAAAGTAGCAACTGTAGAATCAAAAAAGCACTGCTGTTTGGTGCTTTGTCCACATTAGTTTAAGACTCACTTTTCCTCTCAGGTGGATTAGATTCGCTGTTGCATGTCTAGCAGGTGTGACTCAAGGACAAGGGCAGCCAAAAGCTGTTGAGATGTGTCGCGCTGATGCCGTGAGAAACACATCTGATGATACTAATCGAATCTGTCTGGTCCCCTTTATCATCTGCCCTTTGCTGTTTTTTGATCCTGCCTTCATAATGTGTGTTTCAGACAGAGGGCAGCTGTTGTCTTCTGTGTTTGCGCTGCTCACTTTGGTATTTGTCATCACAGTTTAACCTCTGTATTTCAGCCTTTTGTGTCTCTTCATCTGAATTCCACTCAGACGCTGCTGTAGTGTCATAAAATATCAAACTCCAAAACAAAAGCATGAAAGATTCGACTAAAGTTAGAGGGTTCCCCCAAACATGACATACAGGACATATATTGACACAGTATGTCACAAAATAGCATAATTTGTTGATATTTTGAAATATTTTCTTGCACAGTAACAATTTAGGTGCATTTAGGTGCTATTCTTTTGACTTTTACTCATTAGTGAATAGAAAAAAATGTCTGAATTCCTCCAACTAAAGGACAATATATGGATGTATCTACCATGGCAGTATATAATTTTCATTATTGTTTAATCTCTTATTGTTTTTTGCCATTAAATTGATTGTTTAGTCTATAAATCGTCATGAAAATGGGAAAAATGCCATCTCAGTTTCGTAGAGTCCAGATATTCAATTCAATTCAATCAATTCAGTTTTATTTATATAGCGCATATTTACAACACAAGTCGTCACAAAGCGCTATATCCAGAGAGATGATAAACAAAAGGCAGCATATTCTCACAGTTTAACAGCCGAAACTACTCAATGTTTGGCTTTTTTCTTAACAATAGATTTCAGTGGCAATATGTGAGTTGTCAGAATATTGTAGATGCATTATTTATTGTGTGCTACACCTGCACATACCTGCCAAACATCACTTTCTGTCAGCCCTGCACCGTCAGGTCACGTCTCATTTACTAGGCTGCATTTGGCAGTAAAAAAGACATTTCACGAATATAAATTCCAACCCAACCGTTGTTTCCCATTTGTGGCTGTCACCCAGTCAGTACTTTAGACTCCCATGAGTCCAATTATCACAGACAAAGGAAGGAGGCAAACACATGCAGTGCCAGCTGGGTGAAACCTGCTAGTGCACAGTCATTGTGGATGTGGGGCTGAATTCAATATCGTTAAAAGCACAGAGTGACAATTTATCTAAAAATAAGACTTTTTTTTTATCTGTTAGACACATTGAAGAGGAAAAGATGCATCAGATTACACTGTGCAGGAAACCAGTGATCAGAAAGTCAACAGGCTTCAGCTGTATGTGGAAAATTCAGTCGTGATGTAGATTCCTTTTACATAAAAACTGTATTTATCTTGAATGGTGAGTTGTTTCTGGAGATTTGGATTTCTAGAGGAGTCGACGCAGATGTGTGTTACTGTTTCAAGCTTAAAGCCAATGCATTGAATCTGTCATGCAGCACAGTGTTCACTTCCATGTGCTGCTTTAAAGCTCAGCTAGTTTGGAGGATGTTCACAAAAACTCAAGTGCATGTTCTGGTTCAGGAACTAGTTTCAGCACCACGGACAGCTCTTCCAAAAACAGTTGACAGCTAAATCAGTACAGGAACCGATTCTCTGAATATATCATCACTAGCGAGGATTGCTTTTCAATTCATTATGGAAGATTAAATTGCATCTCAGTTCACTGTCAGTGTGGTGGATTATAAAATCAACAGCAGGTATTACACTTTAGTATTGGTATTCCTGCATTGTTTGAGAAAAAAGTATTTTAGGGTTGAATTAAAAAGATCTGGAGACCTTCCGTGCACAATCATGCTCTTTTTAAGAATTATTTTATAGGATAAAGTGTCAGATTAATCGCTGATAGTGGCAAACAAATGCAGGAATCAGAAAACACTGTTCTGTCCTGGGATGCGCTCAGTCCCAGGAGGATTTTGTTGCTGCAATGTCGCCGACTTTTGCTATCAGTGAAGGCTGCTGGTGCTAGCAGCCGCACAAAACTGCAACACTGAGGCTTTTTTTATTCTCCCTGCCGCCATCACTGTTCCAACCCCCACACTGAGATTAAGCTTATAATATATGGCTGGTTTCATCTATTACATAACACTGAGAGGGCCGGAGGTGTTCTGACGAGTAGCAGCAGGACAAGATAGTGTAGCTCCGTTTACGCCTTTATTCTGCTCAAGTAAAAGCCCAAGGAGGAGGCAGTGAAACAGAATAACAGAGAAAGATGGCCCTTCACTTTTATAGGATGATTAGAGAAGATTCAGTGTCCCATATGCTGTGTGGTTTGTCTCCTGGTAGTTCTTTCAGTTTTCTGTAAGCAGAATTTTTTACTTGGATTCCCTCAGACTTGACAAATAAAACTATATTTGTGAGGATTTTGTCTCTCTTAAGGCAACTCAAACATTAATATTGTGGTAACACTTTAAACTATAAACTCATATTTAACTTAAATTAAAGACAGGGTCAATTTTCTGCATAGAGAGAGAGTGTTTCAGGTCAGTGTAACCACACAGTTTACCAAATTTCTAATTGTCAAGGGGAATTTTGTTGTTTCAAATAGATATCTGTCAGTTTCCCATCTGTTTACATTTCATTAATTCTTTTAAGGCTAATTTCTGGCAATTAACAACCCCTTATAAGCTCAATACAGCCAAAATAACTACAACACAACTTCCTGGGTCTCTCTTTAAAAATGAATGAATAAATGAGGAAGTAGACAAATAAATAACACAGTATTCTCTATGATTGGCACCTTGACTGCGACTAACACTTATTTGTGTCATTGATGTATTAAAATGAATCTGTTAATTGTTTGAAAATTAAAATAAAGTGGCATCTCCTTGCAACTTCCCGACTAAGAAGCTGGAAGTAGGTGGTATTTTTCTCTGGAAATGACTTGAATTGATCGACTAATAATTTCAGCTCTAATTAGTGCCAAGTTATGTACTTCTCAGGAAATCATTAGGATTTTATGGGACCTGTAAAACAAAGTGTTCCTGCTCTTGTTATAATAAAAGTAATAAAATCAGTTTTAAAGGGTGAGGCATATAAAAACAGGAGAGAAAGAATGCAGTAAGAGTGAGAGAGCAGCCGGTGATAGACAGAGGGAGAGAGGACATCATTTGTTCTGATACTGCTACAGAGGATTAGCACTAATCTTAGTTTGGGCTGCAGCATGCCTGCAATGCGTTTTCCCATTGGTTCTGGTCTAATCTCGATGCTCACCATCCAGCAATGAGCCGTTTCATTGGCTGCATCCTGCACTGTGGTTTACAGCAACATGTGTGCATGTGTTTGTGTATGTGTCTGTGTGTATGTGCACTCTTTATCTCCAAAACAGACCCCTACTTCCAAGACCCAAACTCTGCCGGGAAGGAAAATTGCCTGGTTGTGTGGGTCCACAACTGTCAGGGCTCGTAATGCTGCAACGCATTAGAGCAGGATTAGATGAGGCTCAGTGTCTGACTGTGTCCGGGAATCGGAAGTGAGGTGACGCACTTACTGAGACCAGGCATATTGAGTTTGAGTTATTAGAATTATTACATTATCCTCTGATAACTATCTGACAGATTGAGCATAACCAGTAGGAGATCAACACATAAAAGGTGCAGCAAAAAAAGTGAGAAAAGAAAGAAAGAACTCGAATAAAGCATCTCCATCTGGACAAGTTTAATTGATCAAGTATTGCAGGGAAATAGCCTGATACAATACATTAATTTGAAATCACATTTAGAAAACACTCTAAAAAGAAAATATCTTAAAAGTGGGGTTGTTGTAAATGTTAAATTCACATGAGTGAACAGGCCATCTGGGGTTTGTGCACTCATCCTGGCATCTGTGTATATTATTTGTATGCCGCTGAGCTGAATGTGTAGAGTTTATGACAAAGAAGCAATGAGTCACTACTACACAGCAGCAGGGCATTTACTACATGTGTGTGTGTGTGTGTGTGTGTGTGTGTGTGTAGGTGTGTAAACAGCGCAGCAAAGGATGGGGAATGAATGAATCAGCTTCAAAGAGTTTAAACTGTTATGTTCTTTTGTCTGAAATGGGATTCCTTGAGGGCTGCACAGCTACAAGATCCCCGGTTCGCATCCCGGTTAGGACACCTGGGATCTTTCTGTGTGGAGTTTGCATGTTCTCCCTGTGCATGCGTGGGTTTTCACCGGGTACTCTGGCTTCCTCCCACAGTCCAAAAACATGCTGAGGTTAATTGATGATTCTAAATTGTCCATCGGTGTGAATGTGACTGTGCTTGGTTGTCTGTCTCTATGTGTAGCCCTGTGATGGGCTGGCGACCTGTCCAGGGTGTCCCCTGCCTTCGACCTGAGTCAACTGGGATAGGCTCCAGTCCCCCCGCGACCCTACAGAGGATTAAGCGGTGTATAGATAATGGATGGATGGATGTATTCCTTGGAAATGCTGTGACTTCACATGCTCATAGTGACCTGTCCTGACCCTGTGACCTGCGTCAGTTAGTCAGCATTGTTGCACACCTTTCTTTCTTGTATATAAATAGACAGAAAGGGAGGGACATGTGACAGTACATGTACTTTTCTATAAATATATATACATCAATCAGGCATAACATTATGTCCACCTGCCTAATATTGTGTTGGTCCCCCTTATGTGCTCAAAAATGCTCTGAACCATTGGGCATGGACAAGAGGACCTCTCAGGGTGTCCTGTGGGGTTTCGAACCAGGATGTTGGCAGTGGATCTTTTGGGTACTCTGGCTTGTGCAGTGGGGTCTCTGTAGTCAAACTTGTTCCACTGCATCCTGTTGATGCTTGATCACAATGGGGTGTAGCAAGTTTGGAGGTCAAATCAACATCTTGGACCATTGTCATGTTCCTCAACACGTTCCTGATTGTTTGATGTTTTTTCCATGTGGTGGGGTGCATTTTCCTGCAGGGGTAGGCCAGTGACATTTGGGATTTCCATTTGACTAAACGCTATCGAACAATAAAGTGAGTAAATGTTGTTGCTGTTGTGACTGGAAGTGCTTTTAGACATAGACTGCTGAGTGCACTTATAGGTAAGTGCTTGCACAAGGTATCTCGATATAACCTTAAAATCTCTCTTAGCGTGACCGTCAGTATTGCAAAAATATCTCCTGCCATCTGTGTTTGCTCCATTTTGTTATTTAAAATTTTAGCCCTCTCCTCCTAGGGTTTGGGGTTTGTGGCAGCCACATAAGTGTTGTCATCACTGTGGGGTATATAACAGAGGAGGGTGAGGGGAACCTGTCGAACAGAGAGTGATGCTGCTGTCACAGCTTCCTCACTGTTGTCGAACATGAAAGGCTTATAGATCTTTTCGGTAATGTGACAGAAAATGTGTGTGAAAATTGATTCTCTCTGTGGCTTCTCCCCCTCGTTTGGAGGGTCTTTGTGATGGCAGTTTGAGAAAAGGGAGGAGGAGTGAGAGGAAGACCTGCAGTTAAGACCATCTGTCCTCTTTAAAAGGCTTCCAAATAGGACAGACGGACACCTGCACACATATACGAACTGTACACTGGCAGGCAGGTAGACCAACAGATATACACAGATAAAGGACAAGAGAGAGCCTTTGTTGTACAAGGCAGCAGAATAACAACAACACTCCTTATCGCTGCTGTGTCCAGACTGGCAGCTGTTGCTAATAAGCTGCTAGTCTGGACACAGCAGCGATAGGGTCTGATGTCTTTTCAGGCCTTTGTTGACAATCACAAGCTTGTTGAGTTTCTCCCTCATGCATTCAGGGACATACTGCAGGTTCGACTTAAAGAAAGACTGACTTGCAGAAATCAGCAACAGGCAGTTTTATGACATTATCACATTCGCTTCAGTCTTTCAAAGGGGTTCATTTTGATGGAAGGTAATAATCCACCTTAGAGGCCATCTCTAGTCAAAATCATTTTTTACCTTTTTAACCTGTCCCTTTTTTCTTACATGTTAGAAGACATGTCATGAGTCTACCGATGACAGCCTCAAAACACAGAATCAGACTTCAGGGTTTCCTACATGATAAACCAAAGGAGCCAGACCTGTCGGCTCGCAGTTTGAGGCTTTCTTCATCATTATTTCCTTTCAGAATTAGTTTCTGGTTCAAATATGTATGGCTGAGTTAATCCAATATCACAATACCATTGTGTGGCAGTGTTTGAGCAGAGTTGAAGGTGAGCTGAGCTGCAGAGAAAGAAGCAGTGCGCATGGGAGAGAGCTCCTAGAAGCAATAGATAAGTGGATAAGTTAAGTGCTTGAGTCCTCTGATAAAATTAAAAGAATGCTTGTTTAATCTCTGGTTGTTATCACAGTATGATTAAGGTACTATGCTGTTTTCTGTGTTGCACCACTTGACAGAAACCATGAGAATTCACCCAACAGCTTTGTAAAATGTCAAATAACTGTCACTTTTATTTTAAGTTTTTATCACAGATTAACAGATAAGATAAAATGTTCATTAGTGAGCTTTAAAACCGCTGGTAGGCAGATTTGGTGACTTTATCATATAGATATGGGAGTAATATCAACATTCTCATCTAATACATGGCAAGAAAAAGAAGTGGACATATTTCCCAAAATGTTAAACTATTTCTTTAAATCTACAACAGAATGTACATAATAAGATTTAACAAATATATTTAGTGCACAGTGTGGTTAAACTCTGACAGTTGAACACGACCCCCGCCTTTAAGTCTAATTGCTGAATTCGCTTTCCCCTGTCAGGTCAGAGTTCTGAGCAAACGCAGCTGAGCTCTGATTAACTCTCAGCTCATGACTCACGGATCCAAACTGCCTCAGGCTTTGCTTCAGGTTCAAACAGAGGCCTCATCTATTTCTTATTCATGTCGTTCAGCTGATTAATGTCGAGTTTTCTCATCAGATACTGAATATTTTATCTCTGAATCATGCATGAATAGATTTTAAACTGCCTTTAGATAAAGCATTTATTTCTAAAACCTGAATAATTATGAAAATGTTTATTCATTTTTCAGCTGAATGCCTCACTGATTTTTCTGTCATTAAGCTACGAGAAGCATAAATATCCTTGAATTCAAATTGTCCGATAGAAAACTGGAGTACATGCGTCTTTAACAGTCCCTTGTTATTGTCCATCACGCATCACTGAATGACAACTGTCACGTCGGTTGGTCGAGGAGCTCACAGTGCCAGTGGCCAGTTGACGCTGCTGAAAGCCTCCAAAGAAAACAGTGTGTTGTGCATAAGAATGCATGAGGAGACGCTGGTAGGCAGCCAGCTGTATGTGAACACATGAACACATGCTGTCATGCTGTCACAAGCACATAGTAAACACTTCAGACACACTCCAACCGTGTTTTTAGATGCAAAGCATTTTAATTTGCACAGACACATATGAATAACTCCCAGATAAAAAATGACAGCAGATGGAGAGAAAATATAACATTGCAAAACAGAAAGACACTCAAGAGAATTACTAATACCTGCTTTAACATATGCAGTATTTCTGTGGCTCTGTGTTCCAAAGTAATGTATGGTGATTTCTCCATCTTGCTGCAGCTGCTGAGGATATATTGGTGCCTTTTTAAATCCTAAACACTGTAATTTTTTCTATTTTACTAACTAATTCACTTATAATCAAAATTGCAAGGTTATTTGCTAATCACATTTACAAAGTCACTCACTGGGCTAATAGACGCACAATAAACGTCTATTCCTGTTGAAAATATAGTGTAGGGCTGAAACAGTTGGGCAACTAATAGATTAACTGATTGTCAGAATATTGATCAGCAACTGTTTTACCATTTATTAAAGCAAAAAAAAGTGCTGCCTCCAGGTTTTCAAATGTGAGACTTTGTGTCTTCTTATGGGATTTGGACATTTGACTGGACAATACAAAACATTTGATGTTATCTGTGATTTTATGATCATCACTTTTCAGTGTTTTCTGGTGTTTTATAGACCAAATGATTAATAGTCATTGAGGAAATATTTGACAAAACAATTGATAATGAAAACAATCAATAGCTGAAGAAGTAATATAGTGTAACAACATTAAATGTGCATTTTCAAAAAATCAATAATAGTCTGATATCAGATAAGAAAAGACATTTAAGGTTATCTGTGTGAATTTTACATATTATTGACACAGCAAAGAAATTATCCATTTTTATGCAGAACCAGATGTTTCTGTTTTCAGTTTAAATGTAGAGTGCAGCATGGTCTGATATTTTCTAGATTAATCAATCGTAAATAAAGATTAAATGACAATGAAGGTATTCATTAGTCACAGCCCATATTATAGTGACAAATGTTTTCATACTGTATCAGATGAACTCTTCAAGTTGGTTCATGTAGATAACAACTAAATGGCCCGGTGGGAGCACAGCTGTTGTGTGAGGATACGTTGTGATTCAGTACTGCAGTACACACACACACACACACACACACACAGATTTCTTGCGGGAATAACACTGAAATCTTCACAAGGCGTCAGGGTGTTGATTCTTTATCACTGACTCATTCTTTTCTTTCTTTTGTCCTTTTGCTGTTTAATGATACATCCATTATTAATGACATAGAGCTTCAGTTTTTTTCAATGTGTTTATTTGTGTTTGTCTTTTGGCTGATTTATTCTAGTTACTTTGCATTCTTGTAAATTTTTACCAGCTGTCGTCTCTTGTTGTGTGTGTGTCGCAGGGATTTCCTTCCCCGTGGTTCTGGCATTGTGACCCGTCGTCCTTTGGTTCTGCAGCTGATGAACTGCCCCACAGGTAACACAGGATCTTGTCTTTCACAACACAAGATATGTTTAATTCAAAAAGAGACTCTTAAGGATGTATCATCACTTGGCTGAAAGGCTTTGCCAGTTTCTGTGAATGATTGATGCTTGATTATTATACAGAAATATAATAACTTTTACTTTGTGATGTCCATTTTATTGGCAGCTGTGCAATACTTTGTTTAGTAAGTTAGTAAGTGGAAGATGTGGGTTCACATATTTGTTTAATTGCACAGTTTTGGTTTTCTATGTGTTACAGGTAGAAACACATTTTTTGTTTGATATCTAGCAATGTCTTTTAATTAGGATTTTAAATGGAATTTAGGATGAGTGAAATTACTGGCACAACAGAAATAAAAACTAGCCGTCTAAGTAACTGCTGTCTGTGATGACAGAAGCTCCCATGTGACGTCAAATTTAGAGCACAGACTATACAAGCGTAAATGAAAGTCTGTGTGAGGTCACCAGGAGCTTTTTGAAGGGATGTTTTAAAGCCTCCTGTGGCTTACATAATTTTGGGGAGGTTAAAAGAAAACTCATCACTTGCTTTAACCCTTTATGATTCCATGAATCCAGCATCTAGTGGCCATTAAGTGAATTGCATCCAGAAGCAGCTCTTCACTGATTTTACCATTCAAAAGTTTGACACAGCTGCCTTTAGTTTATCACCACTACATCTAACACAACCACATCCATCTGTCCTGTCGCCCCACAGACACACGAGCACCTCTTAGCTGTATTTCATAACGTAGCCACCCATTTTCCTTTGAGTCTTTGTGGAAAAAAACAACAAATGAGAAATCAGCACATCCCTGTAGTCTAAACAGCCCTCTTCATCCTCTCTTCAGGGGTAAACCATCCCTCAGCATCGTCTCTACTCTCTATAGGCTCGGTGATGACAGCATCTTCACGTTACCATAGTTACACTTTATTATGTCGATTCAGGGTCTTAAGTATTTTCTCACAGCTTCACAGCTTGGTTAATCGTGTGAATGATTTTGTTCTCATTTAGTTTAAATACACAGTCATGGCTGCTGGATTATTTTATAAACCAATTCCTAACTTTGAAGCTATGTAACACTTTTGTGAGAGCCTCGCAGATGAAACAATATGTTCTTAACTTTTACTGAACAGCAATCAAACAGTAGAGGTTTTTCTATTAGAGTTTATTATTTAAAGAGTTTTGCAAGAAGGTTTTCACTGGTTTTGAATATTTAGTGTTAATAGAAAAAGTATATTTTTAAATGCTTAAACAATGGGACTTTTCATGATGGCATTAATTATATTAAATTTTTAAAATATTCATATCACCTATAATCAAACATTATTGGATTAACTGGTCCAATACTGCTTATTTTAAATCAACTGCCTGATAAGAAATACATTACAAATTTCAGGCTTTTATCTTTATTAGTTGCTGAGATATTGTCATCCAAAGATAGTCTCAAATTTCAATACATGAATGTGCTAAAAGTGCAATGTTTTTAAAAATACATCACAGAGAGTTCTTGATATATCAAGATAAAAAAATGAAAAAACATATTTATAATTACTCATATTTTATGCTATAAAAATATGATAATTTGACATGGAATGATCTTGAAGTGAGAAATTCTCTTATATTCTAAATTGAATGGGTGAATTAAGCATAGTTGTCCTTACTGTTTTCTTCACTGTTGTATTTTTCTTTTTTTCTACCACTCCTAATCTTTACATCTTCAATTTTTTAAAAAATTACAAATTCACTAATGTGATTGATTCGTCTGCTTTTACTGTCTTTCAGAATATGCTGAGTTCCTCCACTGCAAGGGGAAAAAGTTCATAGACTTTGATGAGGTCCGGCAGGAGATTGAGGCAGAGACTGATCGTATCACCGGGGCCAATAAAGGAATCTCCCCGGTGCCCATCAACCTGCGGGTCTACTCCCCTCACGGTGAGGCTGATGCGGCTCTATTCCCACCATAGTTTAGGATGATTTGCACATTGATTTAATTATATTGTGATCCAGTTTGCAAGTTCTGCATGCCTGGCATCAATAAATTCTGCATCACTAAGCTTTTTACTTGGCAACAGTGCATCTTAGAGTGTTTCTTTTTCCCCTTTTCTCATCACAGTGCTGAACCTGACGCTGGTGGACCTGCCGGGGATGACCAAAGTGCCGGTGGGCGACCAACCTGCGGACATCGAGGCTCAGATCAGAGACATGCTGATGCAGTTTGTCACCAAGGAGAACTGCCTGATGCTGGCCGTGTCCCCGGCCAACTCTGATCTGGCCAACTCTGACGCTTTAAAGATTGCCAAAGAGGTCGACCCTCAGGGTGAGTACAGGCTACAAGAACACACACACACACAGGAAGATTACAGTAATATACAGAAAGAAAATTTATCTGACATTTAAAAATCTACCTTGTATTGTCCCAATAATCTCTATTTCAATGTGTTTATGTGTCTGCTTTCCTTTTTCTGAGGCATTTTGCAGCTTTGACTTGAAATGTGAGATAGAAATAAAGATTATTATAAAGAAGCAAACTAAAACTACAACATTAAAATTCTGCTAACAAATAAATGGATCAGAAGCAGTAAAAAGTTGCACTCTGCATGCTGGGAATTGTAGTTTTTGTAAAAATGATATACTTTTATTTTGATAAAATTGGTATTATTGTTTTTTTACACTGTACATTAAGTAGAAAGAGCTTTAAAATGTACTTTCTAATTAGTGTTTAGTTTAGTTTAGAGGATCAGTTTATTATTTTGGAATGTGTGTTTGTGCATGTAGGTATGAGGACCATTGGTGTGATCACCAAGCTGGATTTAATGGATGAAGGGACGGATGCTAAAGACATCTTGGAGAACAAGCTGCTTCCACTCAGGAGAGGTGAGCTCAAACACACAGTCATGTACCCATGACTTTAGAGGATATTACATTGATTTACATTAATTTCCTGGATCATGCAACAATTTTAGGAGGGATTAGAGGGGATTGCATGCACTTCTTAGCAAAATTAGCAAAATCCATCCTCCTTGTTAGCCTGCCATCCCTCCTGTCCTTCCCCTGGTAGCAGAAAGAGTGCAGGCGTAGAGATGCATATGTTAATGTCGTTAGCCTGACTCATTGATCTTGTATCTGACTGAGGTTTGTGCACTGTAGAATCTATGGCGCCGACCATGACTCTGAAATATCAATAAGGCCTATTCATGGTTTCCTCATCTCCATGCATAGATCAATGTGCACAGCAGACGCAGTTCTGTTCAGACTATAATAGATTGGCCTGCTGTCGCATTGGCCTTATATTGATCACAGAAAGACAGACGTGGCAGGATGTGTCTGACTTTGCACTTTTTACAGTATCTAACAGTTAGTCACAGATTGGACTGTAAAATTATGAAGGTGTCGATAACGAAGACTCTCCTTGCACAGACTCTACTCAAAACTAGTATTTGGAATCCAAAAGCATGAATACGTCGTCTCAATCCTGCTTTTCATTCATGAGTATTGATAAATCCATGGTGCTATCCGTGGTGCTGAAGCAGATGGGTTTGTAATTGCACCTTTTTATCTCCGTTCATCTCTGCTTTCAGCTGTGTCTCAGATCTATAATGTCCTCCTAACTATATACTATAAAAGCTCCACTCTATACTTTATCGTAGCCTCTATAATCTAATGTTCTCTTTTCTGTTATACATAACAGAAGAATTCTGATAGGAAAAAATACAAGGGCTCATGTGTGTCATGTAACTAAAAATGATTCTGCCTGTAGTGTACTGTGTAAAGGTTGAACAAACCTGCCTGAATAAACTCGGTACGCTGCATTCATTTTAAAGGTGTATCTACTCATTACTTTAACCGTCTGAACTCCAAGCAGTGTAGGGGTGTTTTTTTTTGCTTCAGTCATATTTTTAGTCACTGTGGGTTTGTTTATCATATCTTTGAAAACAGTGCAATCATGGCTAGAGGTACAGAAAATCAAAAATATCTTTAAATTTGTACTGCATACCAAAGTTAAAATGCCATAAATCACAAGAACAGAGAAAAAACAAACTGGATTTTTTGGATGATTTATTTTACATAAATAGAAAAACCTAGAATCAGCATGTATAATATTGTTCCAATTACCCACAGGTGTTATCAGTACTGGAAAAAAGTTCTACATAATATAGATAATTTGCTACTTGCATTTCTAATTTGTTTACATGCTTGTCTCCAGTTTGTTATCTATTTGTTTCCTTCTGCTGTGTAATCACAACGTGCGGTTCAGCTAAAAAGTTCCTCAATTTTTGCCATGTGGCTGTTGGTTGTGGCTGAGTCTCTAACGGCTATATTGCACCAAACTGCAGAATTTTTAGTTTTTTACAGAATCTAGTCAGAGCAAGTGGTGTATTTTTGGTAATATTTTTTAATGAGACATGTGGAATAAAATTTATTTTAACCGAACTTCACAGATGAGTAGATCAAGGACCATTTAAAAGTAGAATATCTGACAGTTCTTCATGTTTGTGACTGTAAATGATGTATTTTTTTTGAAAAGTTGACATGCTTTTCACACCTGCCTGTGGGGTTTGAGGTTCAGAGGGTTAGTACGCATCGATAGATAAACTTTTTGTAATCGGGAGAGAAGGAGAACAGATGGATAAAATGGAATTGCAGAATTAGAAATGTCACAGTTATGGGTAGTGTGTGTTGGTTAGGGTGGTGGGGCCAGGGGGCTGCTTCCATTGGGTTAAAAAAATAACAAATCATCTACTTCTTAACTGTAACTCTAACCTTCACTTAACCTTATAACATGTCTTCACCTTGAATTTTCATCATTTACTTTCTGGGGTTTTGCTTTAACCTTAGCAATACTTGGACCACAAATACAAACACCACTTCTTCTCTACTTGAGGGTCAACGCAGTTACACACTGTTTCCCTCTTGTGGCAACAAGGCAAAGCTGTTCAATGCTGGAAAAGAAAAAAAGTAAAAAGGGGGAGGACGACTGGAGGGGGTGTAAGAAAGCAGTAAGAAATCAAAAGCCAGACAAAAAAAGTGGAAGAGAGGAAGAGTTGGAAAGGAGAAGCTGGGAGGGGGGGCAAAGAGAAAAACACTGTCTTGGAAAAGAGCTTGCATGTATCTTGTGGGCTGCCCTTTACTGCTATGTGCTGATGTGGTGCTTTTCTTTTCCATTTGCACTTGGTTAGAACCCAGGCATGTGCTTTTGAATATTTTCCATGTCCTTTGTTTTTTCTATGTTTTTCCCCCCACTTCTTTCTTTCCCTCCGTCTCTCTGTCTAATCCCATGGATGTTCGCATTTACAAGGCTGCTGGCTCACAGTTGCCTTAGTTATGGAGCATGAAACAGCTTTTAACTGAGTGATGCATGAGGAAACTTAACTGGAGGTGAAACGGGATCCTTGTGACCTGAACTCTCCTGCCCATTTCTGTTTCTCAGTCTTTAAAACATTCAGAAATTCACTCCAATTTCGTTCTTTCTTACCCCATTTTCTTCTACCCAACCTTCTTCTGTAGTCCTCTCTCAGTCCTGGGTCTCTTAAAATGTGGTTTCACACAGCTAAACATTATTAAACACATCTGAAGCGGGTGGATTCTGTTCACTCTGGGTTTGGCTGTTCAAACTGAGTTCATATGTAGAAAAAACGGAGCCCAGTGTAATCCAAGTTTGTTTCAATAGAAGACTATATCATCTTTCAGACAAACTACCAGACTGTTTTCCAGTCTGCTCTCAAATATCTTAGGAAGTGATGAAAGGAGCTGGATGGTTTTCTGTAAATCTGTGTTATAAATGTCTTGTTTGTTGTATCCAGGTTATATCGGTGTGGTGAACAGAAGCCAGAAGGACATCGATGGAAAGAAAGACATTAATGCTGCTATGGCTGCTGAGAGGAAGTTCTTTCTCTCCCATCCTGCTTACAGACACCTTGCCGAACGCATGGGCACCCCATACCTCCAGAAAGTGCTCAATCAGGTGTGTCAAATGTCTGTAATAAGCTTATTCCTATATTTCCCAGCAGCACTAGGTCTGCTTTCCAGTATTTCCCAGTGATTTTACTCTGACCTTTGACCCGCACAGCAACTGACCAACCACATCCGGGACACCCTGCCGGGTCTGCGGGCCAAACTGCAGAGTCAGCTGCTCTCCATAGAGAAGGAGGTGGAAGAGTACAAAAACTTTAGACCTGACGATCCATCTCGTAAAACCAAGGCTCTCCTGCAGTGAGTAGACAGACAGACAGACAGACAGACAGATAGATAGACAGATAGATAGATAGATGGATGCATGTGTTAAAACCTGTTTCTCTGCAGGATGGTGCAGCAGTTCTCTGTGGATTTTGAGAAGTGTATAGAAGGTTCTGGGGACCAGATCGACACCGCTGAGCTGTCAGGTGGTGCCAGGATCAATCGCATCTTCCATGAACGCTTCCCCTTCGAACTGGTCAAGGTGTGTGTTCTCCACATTTTAAGTGCATGTGTGGGAGTGGGTTTGATCCAGCTATGTATTATCCCCAGGTTAACTTATTTAGTGTCACGCAACAATAACTACTCTTGTCCTGGTTTAAAAAGATAATTAATTACGGGTATAATCCTGCCATTGGCTGCACATTTCATGCTTTCTCCTCCCTTTCTGCTACCTGCGTGTTACAGTTTTCAAAATCCCCTTCACTATTGGAAACAACAACCTCTGAGCAACAAGCTACCTCGCAGAAAATGTCAATTTTTACAGAGTATTTCAGTCATGCACAAAGGAAGCCCTGCTAGTTTTTTTCAGGGTTTGATTTTCATCTCCCCCTATGTAAATGTTCCATCAAAATAAATCACTGTTTTGAGGTGACGCTGTTGCTGCATCCTTTGCTCAGCTCTGCCCAATACGATGATGATTGGTTTAAAGTAGTGTAAACAAGCCAGAGTGTTTTATTTTGTGAGGTGCAGCTATGCATGGCTATTAAGTAATATTCGGCAAAAATGGGAAAAGAAAGCTGCCAGATGGTGCAAATAAAAGGACATTTTGGGTGCCATTTACTGCATGTTTAAGTCCCAGAACTTCAAGGAATGAAACTAAATAACTTACAGTACAATTAAAAAATTAGGGGGTTCAAATTAAACTGCTCAGGTCGAGTCTAGTAATACAATAAACTACAGTCTTGCAGTCGTTCACTTCATAAACTCTCAATGAAAAAATAATAATATGAGCAGGACAGTATTGCAGCAGTTCTTCTACCAGATTACATAATATTACACAAAGTATGTAAGCATCAATAATGACTTATGGTATAATCCTAGGAGCTTCAGTAGAAAGTAACTGGACTTCTCTTTTGAAATCTTAAAGACCTTTTACTTTGAGTCTAATTACCATGACCTGAATGACATATTGGCTTACAGTATAAAAATAACAATGGATTTGTACAGTTTTGTTTTTGTTTTTTAAATTTATGTTAGATATTTGCAGTATAAGACTTTCATTCAATATTATTTATTTGCAATAGACTCCAAAGGCCTCCTAATTAGTCCCTATTTTTATATTTATTAAATCATACCTTCTGCAGAAGAGATTTCTGAATGTTAGATATGCATTTTGGAGTATTTTGTTACAATAAAGCTGTTAGGAATTGACCTACAGTGGATTCAAATGTGAGTGCGATTAATTAGTGACTAGTGACTAATTAATAAAGGAGTAATTACAAAATTGGGAAAAAGAAGAGGCAAACTTGTGTATGCTGAAGTGTATAAAAATTATGCAAAGAGAAAATGTCCCCCAGGAAAAATATCACAATTTAGGACAAGTGTCTCTGTCCCATTTTTCTTCTTTACCGGCCTCAAGGAAAGTCTGATCTTCCTCCCTCCAACATTCCTCACTTCCAGTTTAGCAGCTACCTCTCCCATCGTCACCTCCTCACTCCAACTTCCCCCCCTCCTCACCTTCCTCTCTCATCCCGTCACCACATGCATCCACAATTCATCCCTCCCCCTCACGTCCTCTCCATCCACCGTTCACATCATCTTTATCCCGAGCCTGTCCTCCCCTCATCCACTTCTCCTGACCTCTGCCTCTCTAAGCCTTTTACCTCATCCCCCCTCTCTTCTTCCACGTCTGATCCCTTCTCGCTTTCTCTAGCAATCAGCCATTACCCTCCTCGTCCTTCCTCTCTTCCCCTCTTCCCATCCAATCCTCACACTCTGTCCTCTCTCGCCCTCCCTCTGAGGACATAAAACTTACTGTCTGTGACCGAGGCCGCAGAAAAATGCCCTGTTGGTTTCCCACTGAGAGGACAGAGCAGGTTGCTTCCTAACCAGAAGATTGACTGAAAACACAGAAAAACCTCAGTGTCTGCCAGACACATTAGAGGTCAATTCATCATGGTGTTTTATATGTTTATAGTGCATGCTTCGGAGAAAATATTAAGAAACTAGGGAAGAATGTGGCATTGCAGTAAATAAAGGGGAGATACTTGGACAAACATATTAAAAACAGATGGTGGAGAAATAGTAGAGGTTACATAAGTGTGCAGTAGAATGTAGAGTGTGTACGTTTAACCAGCATCTTCTTTTTATCTGCTTCTCAGATGGAGTTCGATGAGAAAGAACTCCGCAAGGAAATCAGCTACGCTATCAAGAACATCCACGGCATCAGGCACGTCCGCCCTCCGACTCACCCCTCCGTCCTTCCTCCCCTCCTTCTCTGCTTCACCTCTCTCCATGCCTTTGTCTCACTGCTGCTCCGACTGCCTCTCTAATCCAAAACCACCACACCGAGTGCATACTGATACTGAAAACGCACTTAAAGCAGAGGGGATTTGAGAACACATATTCTGGCTTTTCCATATGCTTTTTATTTGTTTGTACGTCCCTGCTGGTGTGTGGCCTGTTTGTCTGCCATCATGTGTGGTTAGTGGAATCCTGCATCTTTAATCTGGGATGTGTGGTGGCTCCCTTTGTCCTTGTTTTCTCTTCCTGTTTGCATATGGATGAAGTGTACATATGCACAGTATCATCCAATTGGGCTGAAACATGAGAAAAAAGCGTTTATATTTAGGGTTTGGTTTGTCTAAATCAGACAAATTTGGAGTAATTGCACTGTGCAAGCAAATGGTGTTTAATTTATCTCCATGAAGGACAGAATATTTCTGGTTTCTACCTAATTTTTGGGACTAATAACAGTTTCTTCTGGTTTATAAAATCAGAGGTGGGTGATTTCCAGGATGTTTTGGTGATAATTGCGTGTTACCAGCGTCACCTAAAGCGCTACATTTGCCTTGACGCTTCCTCATTTACACTTATTTTTTAATCACACAGGAAAAGGACGTGGTGATGGGTGCTTTTAAAAGATAAAATGGTTTTGTTTGAACCATGTTTAGGTTTATTTCACATCTGCTTTAACTGATAAGCTATTTATTAAGTTTTGAGCACCTATTTTAAAAAGGTGAATCTCAACCTGTTAATTCTGTTCTGATCTGGATCTTTTCTCCATTAAATCCATAAATTTTTCTGTATCAGATGAGATCGCACTTACATCTCCACAATAACAGACTAATTCTGAGCAGCAGTTCACTGGAAATGGCTGGATATCTGCTGTGGAACGTAACTTCCATATAGTTTCCAACTGTTTTTAATCCCCATTCCCCTTTTTTCCTCTTTGTCATATTTCTGTTTGTTTATGTTTGGGGGGGAGCTCAGAAATGAAGGGTAAATCTTCACAATTAACACTCTTCTCTCTACCCAACCCTCCTTCTTTCCTTCTTTCTTTATTTCTCCACCACCCCTCTCGTCTTTTTCGGCCCTGTGGCTGGTTCTCTCTGTGTCGGGCAGAACTGGCCTCTTCACCCCGGACATGGCCTTTGAGACCATTGTGAAAAGGCAGATTGGGAAGATTAAAGAGCCTTGCACCAAATGTGTGGACATGGTCATTTCTGAGCTAGTCAATACGGTTAGGCAGTGTACCAAGAAGGTAAAAACAATAATAGCCAACAGCGGATAGCACTTTTTTTCTCTTTTTGCTTTCAACCCTCATCCACAAAGTCCCTCTGCTGTTCACTCCCTTCTACTGTAACCACCCGGCTCTCTCCAGCCCTCGTTGTTGTTGGACAGCGAGGGGTCACCTGGAGAGGTGGGGTGGGCTGCGGTTTACCTGCCTGCCTGCCTGACTACTGTACCGCTTCGGACGGGTTTGGCTGGACAGGCTGGCTGTGATTGATAGTTGTGCTGAAGAAATCCAGTGTGGAAGCTGAGCGGTCATCACAATATGGTTGCCTATCATTCAGTGATGCTGCAGAACACAAACTTATGATTTGAGTTAATTTTGAAATAAGCATCTCTGTTGTGACTTACTGTAAGCAAAATTTTGAATCAGTACTGTACACAGAGTACTGCCGAAAAATAGCTTCAGTTATGCAAACTCAGGAGGATCATTTTGAGCCGTGTCCCAGTTGTGTTTTAACCCTCTGAACCCCAAGCAGTTTCTGGGAGATTTTACTCACTGTGCGCACATTTTTCACTCCAGTATTAAGTCCTGCACCTCTATGAAAACAACACAACCATGACTAGGAGTAGAGAGAACCCAAACATGTCTCTTCTACACTATGATAAAGTTTTGGTGGTACAAATCATAGAAAAAGAAAAACGAAAGTTAAATCTCTATGATCATTCACTTTTTTTTTAATATTTAAAAAAACCTGAAGTCGACATGTACAACATTTTTCCAAGTGCACACAGGTGTTACTTATACTGAAAAATTAAAATGGTGCCCTTATGTAGTATTGATATCTTACTACAAAAAAATGTAAAATTCATTCCCATACTTCTCACTGCTCCATGTAAACACAGCCTCAACCCAGTTCAGCTTAAAAGTTTACTCAATTTTTGACTATTGACTGCTGGTGACAGCTGAGTCAGCCATGGCTTTATAGTTGTGGCAAGGAGCACAGAATTTTTTGTTTTTTATAGATTCTGGTTACTGCAAACAATTGAATTTTGACATTAGAAAAAGCGACATGTAGAAATAGGGAATTTTGATGAAATATCGTGATCAGGATTTTAAGCTTAGATTTGGTTAATTTTCCCAGTGAAACGGTGCGTCACAGATGAGTAGTTTGATTAATTGTTCCATCAGTTCTTTCTGGCTTACGGTTTCTAGCTGTAATAAGTGGTGCAATTTTGGCATTTTTTTAAAGACAACATACCTTTAACAGCCACCAGCTGGTTTTGGGGTTCAGAGAGGTAACGGGGTGTACTGACTGGGGATAAATTAGTTTTATTCTTTCATTTGAGTAATTTTCCACTCAACGAGTCTTAGTTTTACTTGAGAAACTCTGTCCACCTTTTCCTGTACACTAAAACAAACGCTTTCCTAAAATCGTGTGTTTATCATGTAAAACCTGGCAGCCATATTGAATGACCTCAGAGTCCAGACTTTCTTGTGTGTGAGATCGCAGCCGTGCACCTGCAGCCGACAGGAGCCATGACAATCACGGTTTAACTGCATTGGGGGCTTCACTCGCAGCTAAAGAGGCTTCTAAGTGGGGCCAAAAGAAAGAGCAGTAGTCTTTATCCAAATGGATCCACTGTGACCAAACAATTTCAACAGCGGTTGGACTGCAACAACATGGAGGCGTTGGGATAATAAATGTTGTGATTTAGCTCCCGCTGGGAGTCCGAGGAGAGGGAGGGATGGGTGGAGAGAGGGTCAACACCGGGGGAGTTCAGGGTGTCTTGGCTGAGTGGTGAGGAGCACAGCTGTGGTCTCGGTGTGTTGCTTGGAGTTTTTGGCTGGCGGAGATGTGCAGGCTGGGAGCTCTCTCTATTCTCTTTCTTCTCCTCTCTCTGCTCCTTGTTCTTAGAGAGAGACTCCAGCTCTGTCCTGTTTCAGAATGGCTTCAGGGGAAACCAAATGTCTCACTTGCATTTTCTTCCTTCTGTGCTGTTTATCCTTCCAACCCCCACACCTCTTCTTGTCTTTCTCATCTTCAATCTGTTGTGTCTTCTGTTTCATCTCCATTTTTTTTACCTATCTTGTCTGTCCCTCTCCTTCACCATCTGTTTTCACTCCCTTTCTTTTATTGTTTCACCTCTTACTTTCTCACTTTCCTTGATCCTTTATCTCTTCTTACAACTCTTCATTTGGTGCTTTTATTCCCCCCCATCTTTTTCTCTTCTTTCTTTCTTTCTTTTTGTTTTTCTTTCTCCCTCTCTCGTGCCGCCTGCCTATCCCTACAGGACGGGGCTATTCACCCCTGACCTGGCCTTTGAGGCCATAGTGAAAAAGCAGATCCAAAAGCTGAAGGAACCCACACTGAAGTGTATAGATATGGTAGTGAGTGAACTCACCTTCACCATACAGAAGTGTAGTCAAAAGGTAAAATGCCAAAGAGAACCAACCACTTTCACTATCTCTGTTAACACACAGGTAGGGGCAGACTGATGGCTGGAGATTAATTAAACACAGCTGATATCAGGAGACGTATGACAGACAAACAGTATTTAAAAAACTTTTATATTTATATACTATAAGTTACATAGGGTTACTTTGAGATGTAGATATGGAGTTAAATATTTCTTCTTCTTTTACAACTGGGAAAATAGTCCCCTCTAAGTTAATGTCTAACTGCATGGTTTTATTGATTTGCAGTAAGTTAGATGTTATATTTAACATTCAAGTGTAAACTGTCATCAAAGTTAAGATTTTATGTCAACTTTTGATACCCTTCTAAAAATCGTGCTAATACTAAATAATAGGCAAATGTTCAGTAAGGAGATGCATCTAAAAAACCTATTAACCATAAATATATTTCATTTTTATTGTTCTCTGTTATTAAAATATTATGCAATTCAGATTTTTTTTTATTTTAATTTCTTAGCTGTATACATGACATCCCTTGACAAGTTCTAATGGAACCAAAAATGGTTGTTTGCAGAACCATGGAGGATTTTTAGCAAGATGTTCTTTAAAGAACCATTTTTGCAAACAGTTATTTAAAAAGGCACCGAAAATGGTTCCTTAATACACCATAAATGGATCTCCAAAGAACTTTTGCAAAATAGGTTCTTTTAGGAGTCTTTTTCTAGGACCATTCTGTAAAACATTTTTTTAAAGAACTGAACAAATTTTTCTTTGAGCATTTTAAGTAAAATTATTATGCGGCTATTTCTTAACGTTCCTTTTTAATTCATTTAGCTACAGACTCATAAGGTGTTAAAATGTCAGCTTAAGAGAAGCACAAAGCAAGTCCAGTAGACTTAAATTAATTTGTGAATTCATACTAAAAATCAAGAAACACTAAATGCATTTGACAGCTATGATTTTAAGAACTTTTATGTATGAACTATAAATATAGAATGTGCAGCACGAGGTTCTTCAGTTGGTTGTGGTGCTTTGAAGAACCATTTTGTAACCATTGCTTTTCTCACAGTATAATGACAAATACCAGCTGAAATTAGTGCTGAATGTCCTTGATCCTTCAGGACATTGAAATACTAAAAAAAAACTAGTTTTAAACCTTTGGGTAGTGCTGCAGGAAAAGTCACAGGATTAGCCAATAAATCAATTAGCTTCATCCTCTGGGAAACATGACTACCTGCTCGTAACTGACAGGTTAAATATTGGACCACAGTGGTGATCAAACAATAGAGCCATGCAGCTGATGGTCAAAGAGCATTGCACTGCCCATGGTTTGTTTATTGAAATGAATTAATTTATATTAACTGACATTAAAATGAAATTACTGCAGATTTAATGCACTCTACTGAATATACAACCTTTCCAGAGACTTCCTCCAGCTAATATCAGTCTGTCCTTACTCTAGATTTAACCATTTAACCCGCATTTTAGTGAAACTTACTTTGTTGTTTGTCTTCTGTCAATTATTGGCCTTATATTGACAATTCAGCAGTCTGCATGTTAGATAAGTTTCTTTCATATTTGATCTCATTATGTCTAAAAATCATTTGATTTGATTTGATTAAAACCATATTTTTCTGTCTTTGTCAGTGTGGTTTAATACACTGGAGTGACTGGTTGTGTAGTTCCACTCACTGACTAACTGACATACTCCGAGTGTCTCTTTATTTCCTCTTTTTGTTTCTCTTTCGTTCCTCCTCATCCTCTAAAACCTTTGAGCCGGGCTGCTTCCTCGCAATGCAAATGACCTAAACAGAGTAGCGGGACCTCCTTTGGATTTCTCTTCTCTGTCACACTTTTATCTCAATTTCACTTTCAGAGACAAACAGTATTTAAAGAAACTGTATCATAATATACAGTGTTTGGGAAAATCCACAAAGGGGTCAGTTTGAAGTCTTCCTCCCCGTCTCTCATCCTCCCCTCCTCTCCCCTCCCTCCCTGCCTCTTTGCATTGCATGTCAGTCTGAATCAATGTGAGTGCCTCTGCCTGATGCCTTTCTTTTTCGCTTTTTTAATAAAGCCAATTGTTTCCTTCGCTGTCTGTCGGTGTTGTGTTTCTGTGTCGCTTTTAAAGACACTAAACACAGATTTTGACAGCCTGCGTTTGTCCTCAAGTTGCAATGCACGTTTCTAGTTGCCCAAACTAAGTTCCTTTGAGTTTTTGTTGATTTTGTTTTGTAAAAAATTTAATTTTATGGTTTTCATAACTTTGCAGTGCTGATATGAAAACCATACAAGGTTTCTCATCAGATCATATAGCGGTTTGCATTCGTAAAGGGGCAATGATAGCAGTGTTAACTACTAAAGGCAGATCAGTTTTATTTATACATTTGTAGAGGTAGACGAGCCTTAAGGGACCTTTTGAGGTTCCCCACTGTAGAGGAACCTTTTGAGTTTAAAACGACCAGAGAAATGTTCTTTCAAACTTAATTATTATCATTATTTCTGCTATTATTATGGCGTTTTTTTTTACACCAAAGCGTAAAAAGTGTGTTGGACAATATGTACATGTTCCTAAATAACACTGAGAGACTTTATTTTATTTTTTTTTTACGTTTATGCAGTCATTTGCTGTAAGACAAGGTCCTAATTTGCTCAAATATACAAAATCACTTTCTAAACTTTGCATTTAGTAATATGTCCAATATTGTTCAAAAGACCTCCACAATTTAATGCCAAAAAAACTATAATCTACAATAATTTCTTAGTATGTTTTTTGACTCTATGTTTAAAAAATCACTACTTCTTTTATATTAGACTAAAACAAACAATTATTCCTTTATTATAAATTCAGCCACACTGATATTCTTATATACATGTTGAAATTCTGTAATGTACGAATTGACGTTAGGTTTTAAAAAGAAAAATAATAAAACACACTGTCATTGCAGCTATAAGGTGTCAGTTAGGCATCTAACTCTACAAAACAATCCTCCAGGAACCACTTTTGAGTTATTCTGTATTCCTCCAGCAACCTTTTCTCTGAATTGAGCTGTTAAGAGTTCCTCCGAGAACCACCCAACTAAGCAGGGTTCCTTAAATATCCCCAGACTTCCTTTAGGCTCTTCTAATTCTTAGAGGTTATATCTCAAATTTACCTCAACTCTGTCCTTAGACACTCGATTCAGGAAAGGAAAACCCTCCAGAAAACACAGTTTAACGGGGGAAAAGATAAAGGAAACCTCAGTTTGCAGCTCACGCTCTATGGTTGTTTTCACGCTAATCAAAAGAGCGATTTTACATTGTTGTCAGCAATAGGACATGAACTGTTTGTGCATCCAGTGTCGCTCTTGCATGCCAAGAAATGAAAAGCGTGACAGACCTGACACGTGACAGAAAAAGTATAATTTAATGCCAGTAGTTCTGCTGACATTTATCTGAGCATTCTGGCCCATTATCTTTAAGCATCTACTCTTTATGGGTGTCATCTGCCCTGTAATTGGAGTCAGGAAGCACTAAATCAACTTGCAAACCAGAGTGAGGCCTATTGATACCCCACTCACCCCTCCACAAACCATCCAGCAGACATGAAAGATGCATTGCAACTTGCACGAAAACAGCAGATTCTTTTCTTTCTTTCTTGCGCTGTGATTTTTGGTTTAGATTTTTCTTCTTTCCTCACACTTCTCCAAATGTGTTTGTGTCACATTGGAGGCCCACCAATGTCTGCGTTCGTGGGTTTGCAATGAGCTCATGGAAAAAAGACCCACAGTGTGCTGGGAAAAGAAACGGTTTTCTGCCAGGAACATTGTTTATTCTGTGTTTGTGTGGTAATATCACAGACTTTGCACTATTCTTTTGCATTTCTTCCACATTGGCAGCTAATAGATAAAGTCCAATCTAACACAAATCCACCCACTGGCCCGGGTGTGCAGGGACTAGTGCTGAGTCTGGGATAAACCCGGACCCCTCAAAACATATCATGTTTAATTGTGTTTCTGTAGCGTATTTTGTTGTGCCGGTGGAGCTGTGTTTTGTGGTTCAGTGAGATGAGTAACTTTGTGGTTTACTGGAGCTTGTAAGTTGATGTGTGACAGTGAATGTGTGTGCTGGCATGTGTGTGTGTGTGTGTGTGTGTGTTTTGCTACCTACCTACTGTTTTCTGTGCTCACAGCTGGCTCAGTATCCCATGTTGAGAGAGGAGATGGAGAGAATCGTCACTCAGCACATCAGGGACAGAGAAAATCGCACCAAGGACCAGGTAACACACAAAATCCACACACATGGTACAAAGAGGGAGTGACGTCGCTGTAGCAGTGAAGATAATTAATTTTCGTATTACTTTTAAACAGGTGTGCTTCCTGCTGTATGCTGTAATTTGCATAATTTCTATGGAAGCTGTGTTTAATGTCCCTATAATTATTTCAGAAGTACATATAAAAACATATAAAGACCACAAAATGACTAAAACAATAACAACAGCTTTAAATACTACAGCTGCACAATATGTGGTTGTTTTGTGTCCATGATCCTGTGTTAGAAGCATGTGCAACCATTTACTTCTCTGTGTCCAGGCTCCGGTTAAGCTCTTTTGGGTTAGAAATAGCTGCTATTTACTGATATTGTTTCATTTTAGAATATGTTTGGGTTTTTATTTAGTGTTTATGTATTACACAGAGTTAAAAATATAGCTGTCAGTGATGTACAAATAATTTTTGCAGAGAACCAGGGCTTTAAATGCGAACCTTAAAAACCATAAACCCAAAGATAATTTGGTTTTGTACCCTTTTACATATCTATATGGTGTTTTTATATGTTGAAAAAAAAGTATGTCATGAACTAAATAAGCAGTCAGCGTTGATGACCACCTCAAAAACACACTTTCAGACTTCGTACATAACAAATTTGAGTGACCATCAACTTGCAGGGTTTCGCTTTATGTATCATTAATCTTCTTCAGAATCATCTGAACGTGTATGGCTAAAGTTTTTCCAGTGTTATAACTTGTAGTTGAGTTGCATAAAATAATTTTACAGTACAAGCTGCAGGGGTGCTTGAGGAAAGAGGCAGGAACTACGAAGATCTGCACATTCTATAGGAAGAAACAGTGTAGAGCTACTTCTGAGTTATTTTAAGGCAGGAAGGAGTTATGATTATGGAAAGAACACAAATATGCAATTATAATACACATAGATGAATTTGTAAGTGTTAAATTAATGACCGGAGATGGAATTTAACACATTTGAAGTAATTTACCAAATGTGTCTCAACAGGTTTTAGGAAATAAGTGAATTTAAATAGCACCTGTTTGAATAACACAGAGGTTATTCAAAGTACTTCACAGTAAAATGTAAATAAAATGAAAAAAAAATATATATATATAAACATGTAATTAAAATTAAATTAATCAATTAAATTAATCCAAAACAGGACAAACAAGCTGCACACAATTTGTGAAATAATTAGAACTGATTGAGTAAAACAGCTTAAAAAGAATAAACAGAAGGATTTGTAAGAGACAAAGTAAACAATGAAACAGAAAAGAAATTCATTAGAATTATGTGAGTAAAAGTGCACACGGATTTACTTAAAAACTACTTAAAAAAACTTTACCATGTATGCTAAATGTAAAATCAAATCATTTTCTTAGGAAGTTGTGAATTTCCTAAAGGTGAATATGATCAATAAATGTATTTTATTGATAACATCTCATCTCGTCTCTTCTCTGCTCAGGTGCTGCTGTTGATAGATATTGAACTGTCCTACATGAACACCAACCATGAGGATTTCATTGGATTTGCCAAGTGAGCTTTTCTTTTTTTGGATATAAAACATATCAATCTGCAATCACTGCAGTGTTTAGTGGATTCATGAGGTTCATTTGCAGTTTAAGGCCAAAATAAAGTCTGTCCTGATGTGTTCTGTTGTGCAGCGCTCAGCAGAGGATCAATCAAATGAACAAGAAGAAGGCAGCCGGCAACCAGGTACTGTGATCAGAAACATATAGACGCGTTTACTGTTGCTGTTTTACAGATTGTAGAGCAGAACCGCGTCGTTCTGTTCAGGCTGCAGGGACATGAGGCCTCCAGATTGAACCCATCCAACTGTGTTTTGTCTGTTGGCCGGCAACATGACATCTGAACTTCATACAGTCGATCCCTCAGGCTTTCCTCTGTTAGCACTCAGCTCTCTGTTTTTGCTCGTGCTAAATGTTGCACAGCTACATGGTATATTGTTACCCTGGGCAACCGTCCATATCCTGCACAATGCAGCCCTGTGCAGCACTTGCACACACTAATGGACAACAGTTGTCTGATCGCGAAACAACTTGTCCTTTTTGGTGAAGGCCTCAGTGACGTCAGCACAAACCGAGGTCTGCTGCAACATACAAGGGATATATGATAGTTCCTGTGGTTTAAGGCTTCACTAACAGCACCAATCATGATATTAATATCAAATAGAGAGCCATCACAGAGCAGCTGCCTCTGCCAATGTTGCACAATCCTCATCTTATTCACATGCTGTTTGAAATTTTACATATCCATCTGGATCTCAAACTGCATAAAAAATAAAGGCAGCGACAGGAAACGATGTCATGTCTGAGAAAACATTCAATATTTGAACCCTTTGATGCCTGAATTTATTTACAATTATATAAAAACAATAATTTTATGTGTTTTTGATTTCAAGTTGATGTTAAATTAAGTGTAGATTGTTAATTTGTCATTAGTACATATAGTAGATATAAAGGTGTAATGCAACAGGAATTCATGGTAAAAAAAAAATATTGATGCCACAAATGCCATTCAAACTGGTCCTAAGAGAAACCAGTGCTTGCAAAAGGTTCCTAGGTATGTACTGAATATGCACAAACGAGCATTGGGGGAATGCATACGCTATCTCGGCTGCAGCGGTACGTTGCAAATTCGCAACAACCGGCGTTAAGGGGTTAAAAGATGGCCACAATGTCAAAAAATCCTGTAGAATATTCCAAGAATTGCACAAAAACATGGTAAAGGGTCTGATTATATTATTATATTTTCTGAATAAGAGAGAAACAAGAAAACGATTAGGACAGAAAAAAAAACAACAGAAAAAGGCATCAGTTAGCTAAAACTCTGTCTGTACAGTAACTACTTATAATGTATGCATCACATTAGGTTAAGAACTACATATTTATTGTACAGAAACAGATTTTTTATGGTTTGCACTCTGCTTTTAGATGAATTCTGCAGCACCTCTTGTAGATTCCTCTTCTACCTTTTTACACATTTAAAGTCTGTTCTGTAATCTCTTCAGCTCTTGTTTTCTTGTGTCTGTCATCTTCTTGCTCTTATGTTTCTTCTGAGTGTTTTCTCTTTTTCCTCCCTTCCTCCTTCTCTCTGTGGCTTTTCTGCTTCAGGATGAAATCATGGTGAGTAGCGTGCGTGTGTGTGTGTGTGTTTTAAGTGTGATTCTGTGCATGTCTGCAGGTGGGCTTTCATACGTATGAGCTCATGTTTCAACACTCTGCATATGTCAGGATTTATATGTGTGTATATATGTTTGAACTGGTATGTCATTTATTTGTTTTGGGCTTTAACTGACAGTGAATATACAAGTGTGTGTGTGTGTGTGTGTGTGTGTTTGAAAGTTTAATAGTAAGTGCTAGTAGATGGGCAGGTGGCTGTAGTGGGAGATGCTTGGCTGCTTCCCTTTCCTCTCTTTTTTCAGCTTCAACACTGAAACTCATGCACACACTTACACCTCAGGATGGTAAATGTTCTGTAAAATGTTGGTTTTATGCAGTTTTATCCCGCAGAAAAACTTAAAAGAGTCAAGTTAGGATCTGCTTCTCTGTTATATAATGATCTTGTGTCAGCGTTACATGCATATTTCAGTCATGTAGACAGACTTGGTTTGGAGCTGCTTACTGTGACTCTGTGACTGCACTGTTAAAAAATCTGTAATTTTATGGAATTTTTCCTCTACATTGTACTTCCCCCCCCTGAATTTCCTACATGTCGTATGTAGAATAACATGAAAGAAATGAACGTCCTAAAAAACAATGAAATTTCCATTAAAATTTTTTTTGTCAAAAAATATTAAAGTACATTTGCACGTTTATCGAAATTTCCCAAATTAATCAAGAAATATATTTTTTTAATAGATGAAACTGTTAAAATACAGTTTAATTCTGCAAATATATTTTTAAAATTAGATTAAACTCGTGACAACAGAAAAAGAAGAATCGATTCTGTAATTCGACATGGATTTATTTGTTAAATAAGGGATATCGTGTATAAGTAAAGAAGTTTTTCTATCTATCTATCTATCTATCTATCTATCTATCTATCTATCTATCTATCTATCTATCTATCTATCTATCTATCTATCTATCTATCTCATGTAAAAATTAAGGCTAATTATTTATTGGAAACTAATTATTGGAAACTACCGTGCTTTTAATCTACCTTTACTTTAAAGTGTATTTTTGGCTGCTCAGTTTCTGGAATATCACCATGTTTTTTTCATGGTTTATTTTCATTTTGTTCTTTACAGTGTGAGGTCAGTTTGCTTTGGCAGTAAATAAATGCCCCCCGGCCATCGCTTGAACTACATAAAGAGAAAGTCACTCATCTAGAACTGCATCCTAGAGGGAGGGAGAGTAAAAACCAAGGGAGGCAACAAAGTGATAAAAAATTGTCTTTACTTTAAAGACATTTATCGAAAAAAAATAGGTTGGACTTTGTCGTCTACCTTTATTCCCTCCCTCTCCCTAAATCATCCAAAGTAACAGAGGTCCAGGGACGATGCAGACCTGCAGTGTGGTCGACATATGGCAGCTCTATAGTTGTCAGTTGTCATAACAACCACCCAGATTAGGGTCAAAGGTTGGAGGCACATAGTAAACAAAGTGGTGAACTTTACTTCCTGTTTATAGATGGATGTCGTTGGCCCTTTAAGACCTCTTAGCTTCTGTTCTCATTCAGCAGATCTGAACTGGGAACTGTTGGACCCTTGAAACACAAATGTATGAACTCACCACTAAATATGCTTTTAATCTGTTTCCATACTTGTCTACATTTTTTAAATAAGACATGTAGAACAAAATGATTTTGATTACTATCACAATTTTAAGCTTAGATTTCCTTTTTACAATGGAATTGAACGTCACACACAATTAGTCCAAAATGTGATTAATTTTTTTCTGTTTTTACATTTTCTGGATCAGATTAATTGTGTTATTTTTGGATTTTTTTTTCAAGATAGCTTGCCTTTATAACCTAGCGGCAGGTTTTTTGGTTCAGGGGGTCAAAACTTTTTGAAGATACCAAATGCATTGTAACTATTATGTATGAAATATTTCACAGATGAACTTCCAGACATAAATTTTTCCTCTGGTAAACATTGTTTTTCCCTTCTCTGACATGAGGGACAGTGTTGAAAGGCTCCGAGACTAATCTAATTTAATTTACACAGTAAGATCAAGTCTAAAATCTAAACCTTGTAATGGAATATTCCTCTCAGTAAAAGTGCAAACCTTAAAGGATGTGTCTGGTTATACTCTGTAGTTTTCTTACGATGAAAAGACCAACGTGTGTTGGCTGTAAAGCCAAACACTGATATGCAGTAGCATAATTCTCCATAAAATAAAGCTCCATTCTATCTGTAGAGCACACACAGTACAGTTTAAAACAGTCAGGCCCCTGCATTTTGCTGCATGATCTAAAAAAAGTTTGACATGGGCCATTCTTACCGTAGCCTCCTTACTACCCTCATCCCGCCCTGCTTGCTGTCCCCTCGCTGCCATCCCAGCAGCCAGCTGTAATGTGCTGGTAAATGACCAACCTTTACTAAATGCCCTGCGTTGGCGTAGCTTTGTAATATTCTCTCCACATTCTCATTCAGCCGGAGAGAGGAGTTAACGATCGGTTCAAGGTAAATAACTCGTGCACCACGTCCTGTATGTGTCTGTAGTGTCTGTGAAGTGGAGAGAATGAAATAGAACAGAGTAAAGCAGAAAGAAGAGTGTGAGGAATGTTTTTAGTCGGTTAGGTTGAGCGTTTTTGTGTCAGTTGCTTTTCGTCTCCACTAGAAGCAGTTTCATTACACTTTAACTGTGTAGATACATAGCTGTTAAATGCACAGGTTTGCAAATGTGATGCTAAGTTTGTGAATTGAAGGTGGGTTATTTAGACGGGTTATTTATAATCCTTTTCTGTTTCTGTCTGTCTGTCTGTCCGTTTGTTTCTCAGGTGATCAGGAAGGGCTGGCTGACCATCAACAATATTGGCATCATGAAAGGAGGAGCCAAGGAGTACTGGTTTGTTCTCACTGCTGAGTCTCTGTCCTGGTACAAGGACGATGAGGTGAGTTCATGTACAGTCACACACAAACAGACACAGACTTAGGATGTTGTGTGTTTCTGCAAGTACACTTGAGGATTATTCAGATTTCTCAGCACTCACAGCTGCCGGTCTGATGGTATGATAGCTGAACCATCTCCCAGGCAAATCTTTACAGCACCAGTCAGCTGCTTTATAGTGCTGTCTAACGAACAATGCAGCATGAAAGACTGATAAACTTACATGACACTAAAATGCTTGTTGCAGGATGAGAATACTTGACAAATAAACAACCTTTGTTCTGAAAACGTCACTGAAAATGAAGCATAGGAAGTACACTGTGAATCATTTTAAATTATTTAAGATTAGAAATGTAAGGTCCCCTGCTGTCTTAAAAAATGTGAGTTAACTGAACTGCAGTTGATTCAATAATTTAAAATCCTCTTCTGATTCGTGAAAGTGCGAAAGTGCAAATAAACAACCAGAACTTAGTCTAACATGTTAAAGACACACCAGTTTACACTGTGTTTGTTATTTTAAACTACAAATAGCAAGAGTCTTTGGGGAGTTTTAACTCTTTAGCAATGCATCCTGGGAAGTCTGCTTTAAAGCTTGTTTTG
The DNA here is from genome assembly GCA_024666655.1 of Dascyllus trimaculatus. Lineage (NCBI taxonomy): Eukaryota > Metazoa > Chordata > Actinopteri > Pomacentridae > Dascyllus > Dascyllus trimaculatus. The sequence continues at coordinate 14,723,150 of CM045460.1, read as the reverse complement.
TTTCTTATTCACTGAATTTACTGAGTTGAGGGAACTCTCAGCTGCTCATTCATTCAGCTCAACATTTTTAAGTCAAATGTTATAAGATACAAGAGCTCATGCTTTTAAAATTTTTTTTGAGGTGGTCTGAAGATAAAAATTAGACATTTTAAATTCAGAAAGTAGCAAAACTCATTTCTACATTAAGGAAACCAGGAAACATGAGTTGATTTAACAAAAAATCCTTTAAGATGTTTTACAGTGTAAGATTGAACTGCAGCAAATTACAGGTGAACTTTTTTTTTTTTTTTTTTTAGATTTTTCTGTTTAAGTGCTTGTGCAGGATTGCTGATTATTTGAGTACAAAGTAAAGTCTAACTGGATTTTTGGGGGTGACATCAATATTTGAAAATCTGTGCAATATACATATAGTTTCTTTTGTCCTTTTAAAAACTTAATATATCAAAACATTTTGGAAAAGAATCCTAAAATTGTGACATAAAAGAGTAAGAGTTATGTACTGAACAGTATTTTGCAGTTGAAAAATAAACAACACTGTGCCCCCTGGTGGATGAAATGTGTAATAGTGATACTGTCTCTCAGTTACCAACAATTACACATATAGTGTGTTTGACATTTTCAAATTTCATTCCCTTATTTATTAGTGTTCTCGAAAGACAGGCTGAAACTCGGCTGGAAACTATTTATCCAGTCTTTAATTTTAATGCCTACATAGTGTTTTAGAGGGGAGCAGAAACTAATAAATTAAGGAAAATAACCTGTTTGGAAAAATACTTTCAATGATTTTGCAATTATCCCTGCAACCCAGTAATTTTCAAAAGATGAATTGTCACATTGAAATGCCATTAAGCAGCATTAATGGCTGTGTAATCTGATGATCTGACTAATCCTGTGATAAAATGGTTCATTACATTTTACTGTGGTGGCTTTCTGCATCTTTACAGCACAATCTGAAACATCACCATCACTCACGAAATCTCATTTGTAACAACAGCGTTTTTTTCCAACAAATTACAAAACCAGGAGAATCATTTCACGTGTTTATTCTCCGAGTTTCTTCTCCACTTTCTGCTCCAACATTCATTCCAGCTCATCCCACTGGCAAATCTGACTGTTGGTCAAGTTCGGTGGTTGTCTCGTGCACGCCGAGACGATTTGACCCGACGCGCTTGTTACTGGACCGACTGGTCAGAGTGGTGTCCCATGATGCTTTGCAGGACTATTAGGAGCTAGCCACAGTCTCAGTGTCTCCAGGCCTCAGCCACAGCCGCTGTGCTCGCTGACATCAGGCTGTGTGTGTGTGTGTGTGTGTGTGTGTGGAGGATTGAGAAGGCCTTTTCTAAAAAGTCAGGACCCCCCAGCATGTCAGACACCGAAGCTGGCACACACATGTGCATACCAGAGCCCCCCTGCCCTGCCCTGTTACCAATTACACACATGCACACACACACACACACACACACACACACACACACACACACACACACACACACACACACACACACACACACACACACACACACACAGACACACACACACACACACATATATATACACATACACGCTCATTCACTCACACAAGCTGCTTCTAATAAACTTAGTTCATTTCAAAGAAAGGACACAGAGCAAGAGTGGAACTGAGAGGGGAGGAGGCAGGAGTGTCTCTTGTGAGCTGGTTAGCAGCAGGAGTAACAAGGACCATGTGAAAGGGGGAGAAGTGGGAGAAAAGGTAGCACAAAGGGGGGAAGAAGAGGAGAAAGTCCTGGTGTAGACGTCTCACTTTTATCCTCCTGTCCTCACTGCCTTTGACACCCTCACAGGTTCATCCCAAAAGCTGAAGAAACGCTCCGTCATCCTCCCCTCCCCTCATCCGTCGGTCCATCTCTCCGTTCTTTCTGTCTCAGTCTTTCCCTCTCCCCCTCCCTCCATCTTTCCTTTCCTTCTTGTACTGTATATTTATTTGAACATGGAGCAAGCAAGAGCGCATGGAGACCTAAAACCAACACTGGAGTTACAGCTCAGCTCCATGGCACGGGTAAAAAAAAAAAGAGGAAAAAAGAACCTTTCCATTATGTTTATATAGGCTGCTCACACACACACTAGAAGTTAAAGTGCTCCTGAGGGCTTATACTGAGCGCTTGGGTGGATACTCGCCAAAAAACGCACAGTTGATCAAATTTTTATGCTTCGATTTTTTTTAAAAATGCGCTAATGCACGATTGACAAATGCAGGTTTTGTGCATCTCTTACTGCAGTTTTTTGCAGCTAAATTCAGACACATTGACATGTTTCTTTACACCAACTCGCAAAACAGTGCACCGCCGTTTTATTGGCTGCCTCTTGTCATGGGGAAAACCCTTGTCGTAGTCTGGCAACACACAGTCACAGAAACACACACACCACCCCCAGACACTAATAATAACTTTCAACCCAACTAGCGGTGCCAGGATGTTTTGGTTAGTGTGTGTATGTGTGTGTGTGTGCGCTCTCAGAAACCTTCTGGTCTGTATTACCACAGGACATGCCAATTCTTTGAATCAGGCTGCTCTGTAGCTTAGAGCTTCCCAAAGCAGAGCAGGGAAATGTGAATGGAGAAAAAATGGCTGAAAAGAAGCTGAAAGGTGTACAAAAAAATTATGCAACTGTGATTTTATAGCATGTGTGATGTTCATGTATTCTTGTAGTGGAATTCATGCATTTATACATGCATAGAAGTGTCACACAAGCAGAGATAAATGGCAGATATTACTTTTCTCTACTTCAGTGGTGGTGGGGTGTATTTTCTTTGGATGCCCTTTTGAGTGTGTGTGTCCACCCCCTGCGTGTGTGTGTGTGTGTGTGTGTGTATGTCCGGGTTTCCCTGCTCCTGCTGTAAAGCTGCCAGAAAGCCAGACTCGCCTGGTGATCCCAGCTGTAAACATCCTGGGGGGAAACAGCAGACTGCAGCTTTCAACACACTCACCAGTAACATATCTGCTATAAGGTGTGTGTGTGTGTGTGTGTGTGTGTCTCATTGCTGTGCGTGCGTGTGTGTGTGTGTGTGTGCCATCATGTGTGGGTGTGTGCTTGTGTGTATGTTCTTATATATATATGTATATATACACATACATATATTAAAGTTGTGTGCATGGTTGCAGGGCTCTAAATGGAAACAGGTTGGTTTGTGGTTTTCATTCCTGCAGACGATGCTCTGTGATGGGACACCGTGTGAATGTTTCTGCCTCCCTCTTTGCTTTTGTGAGACAAGAGTTTAAAATGGTACGCTGCGGGTTCACTTTTATCAAAGACAGGCTGGCTGGAAGGCAAACTGCAGCCTCAGAGAAGAGGTAGAAAAGAAAACATAATGGGATACGAAGCAGGGGGTCCAGCTAAACTTGTAACGCTTCACATGACGTCACCTACAAACACTGAAACCACAAACAATCTTCGGTGTTTTTTTGGGGGAGAGTGCTATACAAAGACTCGTAAAAAACGGTGAATAGACAATGACAGAGTGGCTGCTCTTTCAACATTTTTGCATGGTGGCTTCCTGCCTCTCTGCACATTACATGGTCATTTGAGGTAAAGCAGCCACAAGCTGATGCAGGGAAAGCAGAGACATAATTGTACATTTTCATCACGAGTGCAGTGTGATGCTCGGGGTTTACTGTGTGCTTTAGTTATCTTTTTGGGTAAGTGTTCTTTTTTTTTCCTGTGCGGTTGAACTTTTTTTGGTTTCGGCTCGATCTTTTTGGATACATAGAAAAATAAACAACATGTCAAGAATATCACGCAGCCATCACTTATTTGTACAAATCTGTAAAATAAAACCCAAAGCCACCTCTGTGGAAGTCAGTTGAGAAAATAAATCAATAAATAAATGCAGAGAAATTGATAGGAATCCAAGCATCTTTATTTGAAATTATTTTCACAAGCTACATTTCATCAGTTTGAACTCTTGATTTGTTGGCAGTACTCAAAACTTTACAACAGAATAAACTTGATGGCCACATTTTGAGGAACGTCTGTCACTCATAAATCCATCCTGGGCAAGGGCTAGGCCTCTGTGGTGGAGCCTTTGGGTGCTTTATTTAGGCTTGTGCCCAGGCTGGTCCAGATGGACGAGGGGTGGTTCCCACAGATGTGCTCGGGCCTGCTGGATGCCCTCTGCAGCACTTCTAGTCTCTTTTCTTGTCATTCCCTTTTGGACGCTTTATCCCGTGCTTCCCCGGCCAGCCTAACCAATGTGCAGACTACTGTACAACCACTACTTCCTGAACAGGTAGTCTGAACACTGGGCAGGCGGGCTGGGCGGCTGGTGGATGCTGTGGAGAAACTTTAGGCTCACTCATGCTTGCAGATTTAACCAGTTACTCACTGCGATTCCAGCACGAGAGTCCGGCTCCTCCTGCTCCCACAGTCTGACTACAAAGTGCTGATCAGGCTGAAGATGGAGCGAGCTGGAGGAGAAAAGCGGCATGGAAAAGGATGGATGGAGGGGGGCCGACAGGGAGGTAGAGGAAGAGAAGGAGGAGGAGAGGTTAGACAGAGGTGATAGCCACTGATTGGCAGATTCAATGACATTCCCTCCTGTTTCCCGCTGTGAGAAGCAACATTCCACGCCGAGCTCTACGGGGGAAACACAAGACGCAGGGAGGCTTTTTAGATTCGCCAAATGTCAGAAGCAAAAAATTGTGAGAAGTAATAAATCTGCTCAAATTACCAATCATTCAGCCATGGTTTTTCAGCCTGAGATTTACTTAGATTTACTTTAAGATGAAGAAACTAGTTAAAGAGGACAGCATACACAGATAATGACTAACACACACAATGGATCCAACCTCATTCAGCCTAAATTTGTACAACCTAATCTCTGTTTCCCACCACTGAACCCCAGGCCAAGACTAAATAAATAAGTCAGAGTATTTTGTAAGAGTCTTCAGAGCCGGAAGCACCAACAAACTCCAAGTGCTCCTCATCGCTCTTGGTTAGAAACTTATCAGGGAATATTTGTGGTCAGCTGAGATCACGCTAAGTCTGACCCAACACCTCCTACTGAAACGCCGGAATAACTTTCGTCTCGTCGACACAAACAAAAAGAACTTTTCTCCTTAAGGAAGGAATACCTGCGACTTCTTGACTGGTGTTTCTTCCTCCTCTTTTTCTTCTTCTTCTTCTTCTTCTCGGCTGATGTTGCTCTTCTTTCCTCAGAATCTCCTTCCGTTCAGCGCTGCCACACTGTTAAGGAGGAGGCAAAACCTGGTTTGATGGTGTTCATATTCTACTTCCTAGAGCCAGATAAAAAAAAGAAAAAAAGAAGAAGAAGCGCTCCGGTTATGAGCAAGGTGGACCGGCTGGAGGTTCGACGTGGCAAAAGACTGGCCACCAAGTTTCCCCTTCGAGAGACAGAAGGAGAAAAGGAGCGAGAGAGAGAGGAGATATGGAGGGAGAAAGAGGAGGAGCTCGCCGGCCCCCCATTTTTCCTTTCTCCTCTCTTCTTTCTCTCTCTCCTCCCTCTGTCTGGCTCCCCCCCCTCCCCTCCTCTTCCTCCTCCTACTCCCCTCTTTTCCTTTCTGTCTTTCTTCTTATGAGGAGAAAGTGTAAGGGTCAAAGGTGAACAGGAAGTGAGATGCATTCATTCGGCGCTGTAAAGTTTGGAAAAGGGAGTGAGTGATTGGCTGCAGAGGGAGGGAACTTTTTTTTTTTTAGTAGAAGCGTATGTGGGGAAGATGGGAGGATGTCTGTGTTGCGTGCTCTCACGTGAAGGCATATATGTGTTTCGTAAAAGCTCCTGCATGTTCCCCTCTTCCTTCCACTGCGTGCAGGCATCCCCTACGTTTAGTACATGTGAGGGTATGTGTGGTTTTTTTGGACGTTTTGAGTGATGGATGTGTGTGTGTAGGAGTGGGGCTGGATGAGAGCAGAGGCTCCACGGTCTTTGTAGCAAGGGCAGGAATGTCGGCGTTTTCTTGGCAAGCAGGAGGAAGCCTTGTAATAACTCCAGATGTGCAGCCCTGTGGTCTCCATCTCGCTCTTGCTCCCTCTGTTTTTACTTCTAAAGCTGATTTCCTCTCCCTGTCCGACTCGAATAAAGAGCCCTTTATGCAGCTCTGCAGCAACACACACTCCAAGTGGTGGCGGAGGAAGGCGGGGGGGGGAGTGGGCACTGGTTGGAGGGGTGACATACTACTGGTAAATCAGAACCAGAGCGGGAGGGTGTGTGTGTGTGAGTGCGTGTGTGTGTGTGTGTGTGTGCGAACAAGGAGGAAAAAGTCTGTGTGATTTCACAGTTGATACGTGAGTCTTCAAAGTTTGCCTCCTTCACCTTCTTCGCTTCTCACACACTTTGAGGCTTCGTCCTGACTCCTGGCAGACAGGAGTAATCAGTGCTAGTGTTTCCAGGTGTACATGTGTGCGTGTGTGTGTGTGTGTGTTGAGGCCGTGTGTTTGTTTTAGCTATGGTTTCTGAGCTCCAAATCAAAGCAGGGACGATCCCAGGAGAGACGAGTCAGCAGTGCTGCTGGAGATGGAGGGCTGCGGAGGCAAAGCGAAGAAAAAACTGAGAAAATCTGAAAAATGGGAGGCAGAAGGATGCCCAGCGAGCTTTAACGACAAAATGTAGCTGAGAAACGAGCCAGAGAAGAGAATGACAGACATCAATCCTTGCAGAAGATAAAGTAGATTATTGTTGCAGTTGAGTTTCAGGGTTTGGGGATTGGAAAGAGTGAATTTTAATGGGTGGGTGGGGGGAGTGCTGCGGTTGCACCAACATTGTTTCCACTGTTTGGATGACCAGGCAGGCAGCTTCCTTTATAAACTCTTAGTCAGTAAAGCCAGAAATACAGAGAAAGTATGCACACACACATCCAGCGTAATCTGTGTTATTCTGTCTCGCAATGAAATACGACTCGTTAATACGGCCATGAAAAGCCTCGAGTTTCTGACTTTGTTTTTCTTGTCTGTATGTTTAGATGTTGCATTAAAGCGAACAACGCCGTCAGTTTATGTGGGTGAAACTGTATCTTTTGTGTGTTTGCATCAGTGCGGAGAGGATTTGATTTTGAGCGTCATGCTGTGGATTTATTTGAGACACCAAACCCAGAGAGGCAGCCCCAAAATATGATTGGCTATATTTCACACGAGTGTCATCGGTCAGCTGGTGTTTCAGTGAAATCTCACGGCAAGTTTTTAAACTGGAGATAGTATGTCAGTCACTCTTCCTGTTGGGTAACGTAAATGTGAACCACATAATAGCTCCGTTTTATTATCTTTCTCTGTTGTAATATCATATTATTATTATTATGACTTATTCACTGGAAGGAGAAACCAAGAAGATCATATGTTCAAAGTAGAGGCCTGAGCAAAGGGTAAAAGGTCAGGAAACATTTTTTTGGAAATATGCTTTCTGGCGACGAAATAGATGAGAAAATCAGTGCTGCTTTTATATTTGTCAGTTAAATGTGATGTTGCTGCCAACAGCTGGTTAGCTCAGCTTAGATGGGAAACAGAGACATAGCTTGTCTGGCTCCGACTGAAATCCACTTACACTGTCTGATTAATGTGCTTTTTCTTCTGTGTTTAATCTGTGGAAAGAAAACTGAGCGTGAAAATAACAATTCACGGTTTTATGAAGACTTCTCATCTCTCTCTTCCCTTAGAAAGCAAAAACATTTTTCAAAATGTCCAATTTTTCTTTTATGATGCACTAAAGAAACTCTCCTGTAAAAGAAATGATTAATTGTGTTGTACTTTATTACAGTTTCCATATTGTTTATAACCTTAAATGAGATATTTTATACTGCATATTATTAAATAGGTCACATATAAGCATAGTGTGATATTCTTTGTATCTTAGAGGCTCCAAAGACAGCCACAATGTGCTCAGTGATAAAGAAAGGTACAAAAATAACTAAATGACTCAATAAATAAAATGATTAATGTCTGTTTCAGGTGTAAAATCTACCTAAATTTATAAAAGGCAACAGAAGAGAATGAAAGCAGCAAAAATGTGAGAACTTTTAGTGAAAAAAAAAAACAAAAGAAAGAAAGGTTTAATGTGCAATATGATGGAAAATGATGCCAAACCCCCAAATGAATAAATTACTGAGTCTCATTGTAAAAGAAAATAGTAGAAAAGTGTTTGATAGATTGTTGAAATAGAAATGAGATGAGTGATGACTGCAGCATGTTCGAGGGAGCTGAGGAGATACACTCATAATTCAAAGTTTATTTTTCCTTACTGATGAGATAATGGATAGTTTATGCTGTTTATCCTGTAAATTATAATTTTTTCATGAGTTGTTCCTCACTTATCCCGAGCATATAGTCGGTACAAAAATCATTACAGCATCAAATTATGGGAGTAAACCAAAACAGACAGGAAAGACTCAAAGAAACCACAGGAATGTTTATATTTGCTGAAGAAGCCAAGACATAGTCCCATCCCTTCCTTCTGTTACAGTTAATCGTCATCTGATTGATTAGAATAAATTAAAAAATGATTTCTTAGAATGTTATTATTGATATATATGCATCAGGAAACTAAAAAGACTTGCATTACCGGAATAAATTAAGAAATGTGATAATATAATTAGCAAAAAACACAAACTACAGCTCTAACAGTGTGTGTGTGTGTATGTGCTTATTACTCATGTTGTGAGGACATAAATCTTGTTCTACAGTCACATTGCGGAAACCTGCTTCTCTTTTGAGGACAAAAAGCAAAAGCCCATAATGTAAATCATTAATAATGCATTAATTTTAGCTTGAGGATGAGGTTTTAGGTTCGGTTTAGGTTAAGGTTAGGAAAGTAGTAGTTACAGTTGGAGTTCGGCGATGTTTCCAAGAAATGAGCATAAATCAGTGTGAAGTCCTCTGAAGTGATGGAAAGACACCGGTGTGTGGCACTGTTTTAATTTTATTGTGTTTATGTGAGACTCTCTGGGCTCACAGCTTTTTCTGACGGACATTTAAATGCGTTTAATAAGTCATGGCATGATTTTTTTAATATTTGCTTGGTTGTTTTACTGCTTTTAAATAATTTATTCTCACGTTGCAAATATCTGTATTTATGGCTATCTGATACCAGTCGTACATTTTATGGTATTTTTTGTTCTTTCTCTTAATGACTGCCTTTTCCATGATTTCATGAATGAAATACTACTGAATCCTTAAACTTGACATAAGTGAGAGATTTTTATGCTCATAAATATAGTTTTACAAGCCTGGAGTTACTGTAAATGTGTAAGTTTATAAAAAAAAAAAAAAAAACCCTTTCCACACTTGGAACTGCCCATCGTTGGCAAAATCTTAAAAATATACTCAGGCCAGACACACCCTCTGTCTAGTATTCAAAACAAGTGGGTTGCAAAGTGCAAATTTTATATTCCGGCTGTTCATTTTGCTTTAAAAAAAGACAAAGCCTGTGCTGGCAGTAAATTTAGGTCCCACTGTATCTGGAACATGCAGAACATGCATTAAATGACTGCTGTGTGTCAATAAAACTGGATTACAGTTCAGATTCGATGAGTAAAGGTTACATAGATTAGAGAAATAAAGACGATTTCATTATTTTCATTATGCAGGTAGCTCCCTAAGCTCCGGGATCCCCTCATTTATTTCCATAGTTTTTCTAAAGCAAAAACACACGTTAGGGCTCTAATATTTGTTTGCTCTTGTGAAACCGAAAAGTTACACATGAAAACCACATGTGGCTTTCAAGAATGTTTACATTTTACACTCAGGTTGGTTTACACATGCGAACGTTTTACCTCGATGTAGTCTGACATCAGAGGGTCACACTGGTGCATATCTTCTTTTGCTACATCTGATAGTATTTGTTTCACATGTGAAAACTAGAAGATAATTCAAATCCCTTATTTTTATTTGCACAGATTTGAAAAAAGGGGTCTCCTCAGTTATGTAAATGTATGAATTCACAAGGTTATGTGAATTTTCGCAAGAGAAGGTAAATATTCCCCAGGTTTCATGCCACCATTTAGCTGTGATTCTCTTCTACTGGGAGCTTTGTTAAAGACTCCTGAACATTTGCCTTCCATCAGACCAGAGCCGCTAGACGTGTGGGGATTTTCACATGTGTTTATACGGTTAGTCGGCTGGAGTCCCCCCTCCTCCTTTCTCTACTCTTTGGTGGTCACTGGTGATTGATCACATGTCCTGGCCAGCCCCAAGGTTGTTACACCAACCCTTTGCACAAGTAAATGGTGAGCAGGTAATTAAATGCTCGGCAATTAGCCGCTAAACTGGAAGGTATCACTGAATTTCCAGCTTGTGTTCAACTGTGGAAGTTTCATTGCTACATGAAGACGTTTGTTCTTATTCTCATTCCCAGGAAGAGCTGAGTGAAGCAGAAACGCTGTCTTTTTTAAAAGGAGGAATAATAATAATAATAAAAAAGACAAACCGAGGAGCCAAACTTGTGTCATAACAAGAAAATGTGAGAATTCATGTTTCTATCCCCGTGAAACTGGACACTTCAGATTAGATTTGTTTTCCTGAAACATTTGTCTGCAGCTGACGGGCCAACTAGAAAAAACCTTCCTATCTTGACTCTTATCAAGTAGCACTTTGCACGATAGATGAAGCATTAGAGTGCGGACACTGGCGCCCTGCCCGAGGTGATTTGTTATGAGCGTTATTGCACAACCTTGTAGCTCGGTGAGTCACGAACAGCTGCGCGCTTTTTACACGTTGTCCCAGAATAGCTCCAATCTCGCTGTTCCCAATTGTAGTTCTCTCAGCTAAGCCGTTTTCTGTTCCTGATTTAAAATTTGGCAACACTGAGGCCTTTGCTTTAAATAAAGTCCAAACAGCATTAAGTCAAATTAAGTTTCCTCAAATGCTGCTTCTGCTGTTTTTCAAAGGCACGTTACTCACAGAGCAAACATGAGTTTTGCATGCGTTAGTGGGTTTTATGATTTTATGCAGTACTTGTAAAGTTTTCTTCTTGCATAAGTTGATCACAAAAATTCACTGTCCAAAGCTCTACAAATTGATTTTAATGAGCAAAACAAGTGCATCAAACCTCATTGATGTCTCATCCCATACAACTTTCCCCCCGCCTCCATCATGTAAGAATCACAGAACTCCGCTCTGTGTTTAATTTTTTTTTAAAAGAAAGAACTCAATAGGGGAATGGCAGAAGAATGGAGGGAAAGAAAAACGGAGGGAGGTGAGGAGGAGGGTTGTAAAAATTGCCGTTGGCTGCCACCCAGGGCCCAGTCTTTGTGGTAATGAAGGGTTAGAAGCAGCGTTATTGCTCCCAGATGCCGTGCGGCTTCTCCGCAGCCCTTTGATGCATGGCCCAAGTCACCAGGACTTTTCTATCAGACTCCCATCAACATACACACTACCACACACACTCACACACTAAGACATGCAGCCTTTTAAAACAACATGGATGCTGTAAACGAGTGTCCTCTCGGTTTTGCCAACCCAACGTACTCAGATTTGTTTCAAAGTGCTAATTGGATATGGTTTGTGTAAGGTTGCCATGTATGTGTGTTTTTAGCACTTCCACATGTGTGCGTTTTGTGTGTGTGTGTGTGTGTGTGCATGCGTGCGAGGCCGTATTTCATCAGCGTTTTGAAATTGTGTTTGAGATGTTTTTTGGAGGGCGTGCGGAGTGGTGAAGTGCCTTTATGATTCCTGAAGTGAACTTCCTCTGGCTTTTCATAATGAGCCTGCTATTACTCACTAGCAAAACAAAACCATGAAAAGTACTTTGTTCACACACTGCTGCAAACACCAACCGCCGAGTGCAGTGAGCAAGCTGCTGCACGTGTGTGTGAGGGGCAGAAAATGTTGGATGCGTCAAGGTTCTGACAAAGAGGAGGAATCGCACCTGTGGTTCACGTGTAAATGCAAAGAAATATTAAACTATTTCCAAAAAAGAGAGAGAGAATTGAGAAATCACTCGTGTGGGTGCTGAATGAATGGATGGAAGATTCCAAACCCCACATCTCTGGTTAAAAAGACATATTTTCACCGCTAGCTCTGGTGATACCTGCTTCTAATCATGTTTTTAGAAGTCTGCCTCAATTCAATGGAGGAGATTGGTATTTCATTTTGTGATGGTAATGAGATTGAAAAAAGGTATGTGAATTACCTACAGTGACGAATTATCGACTGAATAATAGATTGAACCTCCCATTAGTTTCCTCTCATTTGTGGGTCTTATAAGCAGACAAAACAGATGCATTTAGTGGGAATTTAAATATAGCCTCCTTGCTAACATTGCATTCACATGCAGCACCTGTAGTGCCTCTAAATAAGCAATCGGGAAAATCAACACAACCCAGAAAATTTTAGACGTCTTTGGTAAGTACAACTCTTGGTATATCATTGGGGATAAGACCATGCTTAAAATGCTGGAAACCTACGGGATAGCTACCTGGATTTCAAGACACTAGTGTAATCAGAAAACTCCTGTGTCCAAGGTAGACTAAATGACTTGAACCTTGAAGAGAACAGCTTCTGGTCTATAATGAAAAATTATGCATTTGCACCTCAAGCAGAAAGCCTGGAAACTGGCTGATCTGATTGCCAGAGAATGGGGCAGTCAGAGGTAGCAGAGGTCCCAGGCTGATCAGTGGACCTGAGAATTTTTTGATAACAACTTTTGGTCTCTCACGGAAGATGAGAGCACACATGCTCATCTCAAGGAAGAAGCTTACATAGTGGTTGATCTGATTACCACAAAAGAATACGTGCAAGAAGAATCAGAAAACTCCTGAAGAAGCTGCTGATCTTGATGACGGATGAAGCTATTTGAGCTCATGTGAGACAGGAACTGTTTAAGGTGTCTGAGACGATTGCCTGGAGGTCCATGTTGACCAGCTCTAAGGACTCTCTCCGCAGAGCAGAGGTTGAAAGTCTTTCTGAAACCATCTCTCTGCCATCTTTTGACTCCACCCCTCCTCCTTCTCTTACCACAGCTGAACTTTCTCAACCCTCCCAAGTGAAACAATCTTCTCAAAATACTGACAAAGAAAAGAAGTGACTGCAGCCAAATAAAAGACCAGATCATATCTTGAAACTTCTCAACTCTGATGAGTGGAAGAAAAGAACTAATGGTTTGACATCTGTCCAAGATCTGGCGAGGAACCATCCCGAGACACTGAAGCAAAAGCTTTATAGGATCTATGTAGGTGTCACTGAGGAGATTAAAAAAAAACATGTGCACATCTCTAGAGGACCATTGATGACATGGTGGAGGAAAGAGGCCATGCTCTGATACTGAAACTGTCTCAGTTCAACACCTTCATCCCGCACCATTCCAATGTTTCACTGGACCTTTTAGTGAAAAACTGCAGCCAAGCTTTTATCCTGAACATCCTGCTGAATGTCAGGCTGAGTCACCACAGTGCTGCAGCTAGAGCTAGTGCAGGTCAGCACGTCGGCCAGTTATGTGACATCCTTGGAGCCAAACGGATACTTGCAGGTGTCAAAAAGTTTACCTATTGCTTCCTAGTGACTGTTAGCAAAATATGTGTGGACGCTGCAGGAGACGTGAGGCGCCATGTACATGACATCGTCAAAAACATTTCCAACCACAACACCTTCCAGAAACAGTGGAAAAGGGCAGTTCCAGAACAGGACCAGTGCTGGCTGGACACCGTAATGAGGAGGCTGAAAATAGTTGAAGAGACCTACAGCAGGAACTGTAATTTTATCTCTGTATGTCTCTTTTAGTTCACTACACTTGTCAATAAACAAACTTCATCCAAATAAACAAACAAAACGTATGAGGATATCTTTAAAGTTTTATGGTTTCAAACAATCTGACTAATAAATGTAGGAATTTCTGTCTTTGCATATTTTGAAAACCCTACATCTGATGTACTGTAATATTGGCGGGTGTGCTGCTGAATTTGTTTGCTTGAGCGGTGGTCATTTGTGGGGCCTTTGCCCCAGACAACATCATCAAAGTCAAGTTCCCAGAATGTTGTCACAGATTGAAGTTCAAAGTTTTCCCATAGTCTGTATAAAAAGATTTGTTTGTCGCCATCTTTGTCTTTGAAAGCAGATGTGACAAAGGATGGATCTGACTGAGAACTCAAGCGCCCTTATAGTAATAACCTGTCAACGCCTAAACTATACCCAGATCTGTTGTCTGTTTTACTCTAAAAGACATTTTAATTTACAAAATAAACATCACACTGTATTGAAGTAGATGTGGAACTAATGATTGAGACCCTAAACTCTTTAGGAAACTCTTCACTGAGGTAATAAATCAATAAACAAGTCACGTTATTTTCTCATAGACTTCTATACAGTCAGACTTGTTTGTACTGCCATGGGAGTCGCCCCCTGCTGGACATTAAAAAGAATACAAGTTTAAGTCACTTCACATTGGCCTTTTTTTACAGGCTGCTTCAATCTTTTACATACAGTCTTTAGTTTAACCACTGATTGCTGATGCCTAGAACACTGCAATAGTTCTTTAAACATCAAAAGGATGAACAACAACTCACAGTAAATATGTTAAATGACATTTTTTTACATAATGCAACAGTTACATGAGCAGTAAGTGTATGAATGAACACATGAGAATATTGTGATGGTGTAGGGTTTGTAAAGAAATGTGTTTTATGCTGTTTCTCCTTCCCCTTTGATGATTTATTGTTCCATGTATTTTTTCTCCACTAGTCACATTTTTTTAAGACTAGTGATTATTAACAGCTTGCAGCTGTATTCCACTCATATTGACAAAAATAGAGGTGGGTGTTAAAATCCAGTCTTTATTGTATTGATTCATTTTGGAATAACTGCAATCTAACTGACGCGGCAAAAAAAAGTAGATTTTATGATTACTGGTTTGATTCTGTGGGTTTGAGCAAAATGCAGTGATGCTACTTGATAGAGCAGTTCTCATTTCAGTTTCTGTTCTGTTTAGTGTGACTTTTAAATCTTGAAATTCCTCCATTTTGCTCCCAGTTTTCCTTCCATGTTCCCAGCATTTCAGAATTTGCGCTCACCTCCTGCACATTAATCACGCACAGGCACAAGTGCATTCAAAAGGAGGTATATTCACAAACAACCACGGACACACACGCATTTTTATTACGCTTAAGCTGTTTCCAGTGTGATTATTCCTAAAAGAAGTCTTCTGACAGCCCGGTAGTTTCTTGGACGCTCTCCCACAGACGTCGAGTCGCATGCAAGTAAAATCCTGCAGACAAAGGTCAAATATAGTGTGCACACTTTATATGTATCTTCTATACCTTATGCATATCGTGAGTGCCTCTGTCTGCATGTAGGTTTGTTTTCTCATGCGTCCCTGTGAGTGTGCTTAATGTCTGAAATCTGTACCATTGCCCACTCATGCTGACTGGATTTTATAGGAGCATATGGGAAAGCACTCAATCCCCTGCTTCCCCAAACAGCACACACATGTAAAAACACACATGAAAAATGGGCTGCGGGGCAGAGGGAGAAAGTAATAATCTGATTTGATGTCGCAATAATGCAAATTCATCTCAATGGATACCTGGTGTTTGTTATCATCTGACAATTCTTGTTGCTTGCAGATGCAAAACCAATTCTTCCAGTTGCACACCAATAGTTTTAGTCAGTCTTTGTGGCTTATATATGATCATTGCTGTCATATACTTCACCTTTTTGTCTCAGCTTTAGTTCATGTACACTCTCACTAGTCCCCCCCCCTCCTCCTTCCTCTTCCCTTTCCAACTCTCCTGACTGGATTTACTGGCCAGAGGAGAGGAAAATGTATGAATCAGTCCAAGGTTGCTCACTCCCAGGGAGAGGGAAAGCCAGAGAGCGAGGGGAACAAGGGAAAAGGGGGGGAAAAAAAGCACGAAGGTAGAAAAAAGGAGGAAGGCAAAGATGGAGAAATAGTGAGCAAATAAAAGAAAAAGAGAAAAAGATGGAGGACGGGGGACTCACCAGCGCTATAAATGATGATGTCAGCAGTCTGGGGCGACTGCTTGTTTAGTTTTTTATTTTTTTGTTGTACTGTGGACACCAGAGTGTACCAGCAAATGTGTCTGTGTTTATATGTGCGCCTGTGTGTGTGTGTGTGTCTGTGTGTGTTTGTGTCTGTGAGGGTTTTACATGCATTTAGGGGATATGACCATTTGGCTGCACAGGCCATAAATCCTTTGATGAAGGAGTTTGGTCACACATACAATCCCCGTCTCTCTCTCTCTCTCACACACACACACACACACACACACACACACACACACACACACACACACACACACACACACACACACACACACTCATAGTGGGTTGGGCAGGGCAGGCCCGCGGTTAGCCATCCAGATGGTTTTAAGGTTAGTTAGAGACTACGCTCAAAGGTGCTGTTTGTGACCAAAGCAGTGTGTGTGTATTTCTGTGTGTGTGTTTAGACAAACTCGCTCACCCTGGGCTATTTTTAGAATCTCATCTTTGCTGATTCTTGTCCATATCAAAACATTAAAACTTGCTTTTTTGTAACAGCACTACCACGAGTGTCATCTGAGATAAAGGAGCCGAGTGCTGGCATGTGTCAGACTGAGCTGACTGACTTTGAGGTTCCTCTGATTCATAAATAGTTGGGCGTCTGTATATCGTGTGTTGTGCTCAGATTTACAAGTACAAGAGATTTCTACACTGGGACAAGGCTTTTCTCTCTCTCTCTCTCTCTGTATGTGTGTGTTTCTCATTTGTTTCTTCCCCCCACCCCATTTTTTTTAAACTCGGCACAACTGTAATCAAAACCACAGACTCACAGACTGTGTACGACTTTCCCATCCATCTCCTTTACTTTTTTCTTCCCTTTTTTTTGTCTGCTGTAGGACTTAATGTGAGAGCTCCTGATTTCCCCTGAGTTCTTTCATCTGCTTTCTTTTTGTTTCTTTTGGTATAGTTTCTATAATTTTTTCCTCCATGATTGCTTCTCCTACAAACTCTTACTCACTTATGAAATATATATGTACATTTAGCTTTAGGTTTACCTAAGTGATCATAATACAGCATCTGCACTTGTCTTGGCTCTCTTGAGCTGCTCTGGTTTCACCTACAGTGTCGGTGCAACTCTATGATCATCTTTAATCTTTAACTAAATTCCTCACCCTCACAGTGACTCCCCCTTTCTCCTCACTGACATGTCTCTCTTCTTCCCCCTGCAGGAAAAGGAGAAGAAGTACATGCTGCAGGTGGACAACCTGAAGCTGCGTGATGTGGAGAAAGGCTTCATGTCCAGCAAGCATATCTTTGCTCTCTTCAACACCGAACAGAGGTTTTATTACACACACACACGTGTCTCCTCTCTGCTCTATCTAAACACAGCCTGCAGTTCAGCCCAGCTTAGCGACAATATCCCTATTTTTTCTGTACATGACTGTTGGTTGTAGTTGAGTCATTAATGGTGCAATGGTTGCACCAAGGACCTCAGAATTTTTTTTGTTTTTTACACATTCTACTTCATACCAATTGTTTATTTTTTATGAGTTTTTAACTGAGACATGTGGAATAAAGTGTATTTGGTTAGGTAATGGGATTTAAAGCACAGATCTGAGTCATCTTTCCAATTTAACGGCATATGACAAAAGGGACAGCTGAAAATCCAATGATTCTTTTACTTTCTGACTCTGATAATTAGTGTCATTTTGCTGATTTTTTAAAAAAGTAACATGCTTTTCAATCCTGCTGGCAGGTTTTGGGGTTCAGAGGGTTGAAATATATGTACGTAAAAGTAAGAAAGAAAGTATTTTTGATGAAATGTCCCGTTTTTAAGCTTAGACTGGGATAGATTTTTAGACAAAGACGGCTGAAAATCCATGGATTCTTTCTTGTTTGAGTGTTTCTGGCTCTGATAAATAGCGTCATTTTGGTGATTTAAAAAAAAATCAAAAGTAACATGCCTTTCAATCCTGTAAGCAGAGAGTTAAAGAATAAGCCAGATATATTCAATGTTATACCGAAGTAAAAGTATAGAAGGATTAGCATTACCATT
>CM045460.1:13951135-14105088 GCA_024666655.1 Dascyllus trimaculatus | reverse complement strand
TAAGTTGCTGATACATAATTCGGAGCCTGCCCTCTGCAGCCTCAGCAGAAATGGAGATTTGTCTGGTTGACAGGAGTGAAGCCCAACAAGATTATGTGCAGTTGTGAGTCTGAAATGTTTTTTTTATTCACTACAGTTGTAGAGAGTCCACCCATGTCCATCCTCCTCTGACCATGTCTGCAGAATTGCTGCTTGTTGGATGTTTCTGCTTGCTCGTGGAGACTATCCTGGACCGTCACCATGTGCCCAGGAAGATCAAGGACCTCATTCTGAATGACTATGGGAATTTCATGCTCAGAGTCACTTCTGGAAGCATAACTTCAGACTGGCATTACTGAAAAGGGCATTATAACTGGGTTCACCATCTCAGTTAGCCTCTTCGCCCTTGCCATGAACATGGTAGTCAAGGCAGCTGAAACAAGGGTGTGCAAGGCCCTCCTTCCAAGTCTGGCATTCGCCAACCCCCCATCAGAGCCTTTATGGACAATCTCACTGTCACCACACCATCGGTGCCTGGTGGGAGATGGATACACCAGGGTCTGGAAAAGCTCGTTCTGGGTGAGAATAAGCTTCAAACTCACTAAATCCAGGGCCACACTGCTCAAGAGGGGAAAAGTGGCAGACAAGTTTCGCTTCTTTGTGAATGGCACAGCAATCCCATCTAACATCGAGAAACCGGTAAAGAGCCTGGACAAAGTCTTTGACTGTGGTCTCAGGGATACTGCAACAATCCAAACTACCATCAAGGAGCTTGAGATGTGGCTATCAGCGGTAGACCGGCAGGTTTAACACATGAATTTATCAGCATGGCGTCTTACCCCGGGTACTCTGGCCTCTTTTGGTGTACGAGGTGCCCTTGGCGACAGTAGAGACTCTGGAGAGGAAGATCAGTTGCTACCTCCGTAGATGAACGGGCTTTCCACGCAGCGTATGCAGTGCAGCACTGTACTGGAAGACCAACAAACTCCAACTCCCTTTCAGCAGCCTCGATGAGGATTGAAGGTCTCTCGCATAAGAGAGGCTTTGCTCTATCGAGACTCCAAGGACTCGAAAGTATCATCAGCGGGCATCATAGTGCGTACTGGCCGGAAGTGGAGGGCTCAGGAAGGCCCGGAGGTAGTTGGGTCTCGACTTACACTGGGCTCTGGTGGGCACAGTGGCAATGGGTCGTGCAGGGCTGGGAGCCTTTGGTGATGGTTAGAGTGGCTTTGGTGGATGTTTTGCAGAACAACAACTTCTCAGTCTGCAAGGAGACAGAGGTGACGATGAGTGAATTCCATATTAATTCCAATGGGATGTATTGTACAAAAGAGAACACTTGACAGGCAATATTTGTTGTAAGAAAGAGCAACATGTTTCTCATTTAGCAAACTTTCCATTCCCCAGATCCCTTTGCATATGAGTCACTGGACCCCTTCAATCCATCAAACTAAAGCTGGCAACGCGTTGCACCGAACCAGAAAGTGTGGACGACTACAAAGTGCTCACAGACACAGGGCTCAAGGCTGAGATGAATTTCTGAATTTCTTTTATTGGCAACTGCAAATGTTACTTAATGCTAGCTACTATAAGTTTTAGATTTTTTATTATAAGCTTGAATTATTTATTTAGTTATTTATAAACCTTTTATTGATCTTCTTGGGGAAATTCCTTCTCTTCATTTGACCCATCCTATTCATAGTTGACCTTAACTATTCATACTAGGAGCAGTGAGCTACTGCAGTGCAGCACCTGGGGAGCAGTCAGCGGTTAAGGGCCTTGCTCAAGGGCCCACAGTGGTGGTGACTGGGACAAGCAGTCGCTCTCACTTTCCCACCTCAACCTCTTGCCAGTCCGGGGGCTCGAACCGGCGACCCACCGGTTACAAGTTTGCTTCACAAACCACTATGAATCAGTGTTGGGTAATGATCCAAATACAGTATCTACTAAATTCCATGAAACATTTCAGACATTGAAAGAATAATGCTTTACAAAATATTCTAAATAGTGGGAAACATCAGATGTTCAGAAGACACATATAAACTGTTTTGTATGATCTAGTATGTCTTAAGTTAATCTGATCATATGCATTGACAGTAAACTGTAACTAAATGTAATGGAGAGTGGCACTTTTGAATGATATTTAAACAAAGTATTTGTGACGTTTATAACCAGATCTTTGGTTGAACACTAATGTGAGATATCACTTTGTGAACCCTGTTATTTGACCTGTTGTTTGAAGGGTAAACATCCAACCAGGATCCAGTTCGTCTTGCACGTGCATGTCCACTTTCACACACAAAATTTCTAATCTTCTAATGTTTAGTACCTGAAACTGGAGCACTTCCAGGACACTCCCACAAGTACATGGAAGCCAAGCGAATACAGGGATCAAGCCTGGAAGAGACGGCATATAAATAAGAAAACACTAGTTAAAAAGTAACAGGGCACGATATGAAACCATGCCCTTTATTCATAATGACACACAAATATAAAAATAACTGTAAGGTGTACTGCAATGCAATTCCCCTTATAAAAAACTATAATAAGATATTCAGTTTACGGCTACTTTGCGTCATCCAATTCCCCATTTATGTGGTTTTCTGAAGCTGTGTTTGTTATAGTGTTGAATTGCAGAGCATTATATTGCATTGCAAGCTTTTAAAACTAAACATTCTCTGGAAGCACACATCAGCGTCTCTGCAGTGCAAATATTACATCGGACAAACTGTATGTATTGATCACAGGACTGCTGGAGTGGATTACAATACACAGGGGTTTTTTAAATTTTCTTTTTAACTTGGACTTTGAAAGAGAAACAGTTGCCCTGCCTTCTTGCCTTAGGACCTGAGGCTACATGTTGTCTTGGAAGGTTAAATTTCCTTGATTTTGCTTGGTGAAACCTCCAAAAGTCCTATACGGCCATGGTTCAACTTAACTTTTTCCCTCTGTTTTGTCAAGAAAATGAGAAAATTCTCCTCCGTTTTATCGTTATAACGACATAATTTTGTCTTTATCACACGATAACAAAGTCTGTTTTGTCGCGAAAATGACAAAATTATCTCGTTTTTTTGAGACAACAAAATCATTTTTTATCATTATAACGAGTTAATTTTCCCGTGAGGTGGAAAGCGAAACCAACCCATCAGACCAGGACGTGCTCTACTGCAGCTGCACACTCTAGTGAGGTCAGTTAAGCCTGTTCATGTGTTTATTTGTACTTTTGCAATTCTGAGGATACAAGTTATCGTCTTTAACAGTACGTGGCTTCTGGTCTGACTGATTGGTTTCGCTTTTTACCTCACTGGAAAATTAATTCGTTATAATGACAAAACGATTTTGTTTTCTCACTGTAACAAGATAATTTTGTCGTTATCACGTCATAATAGATATTGTTAGCAATCATGTCCAGCACTAACATGTAATCTTCTGACACGTAAACAACACTCCAGACTGATTCAGGAACTACCAGTTTCACTGTGCTAAAGAGCCTAAGTGACATGCTGATATGGCAAATAGGTACAAATGTGACTCAGAGGTCACAAGTGGACGTTTGCTGAATTAGGCCAGACGGTACCTGGAGCAAGGACTAAGGGAGAGGTCGCTATTGATTTGTATAGTTGCATAACACTACCTGACATTCAGGTACAACCAACTGTTACTAAGGTCGTAAATAGAAATACAATAAAAAATTCAAATGTCTTCAAAATCTTATAAATTGTCTTTATTTTAATACCATATTAAAAGGGCATCAGCAAGTCTCCTGAATCAAGAACAATAACCAGTGTTCTTTATGATGTTCATTAGATCAGCAAGTCTCATTTATTTTTGATAAATACAAATAAAACCTAATTATGAACTTGTTTGACGCTGTCATCGTTGGTCACCAGTAAATCTACCATCAATCAGACGGCATAAACACACTCAGCATAAAGGTGAAATCAGTCACATTTGCTACACATGCCACATGTGGGCATTGCACAACCTGTAGATAGGGCACAGGTGAGTCCATAAATGGAAGCAACGTCAGCGGCCCTGAGGTTGAGTCAGGGCATTAACAATGAAGCTCAATGGGAAAACACCTCCAAGCAGCTTCACATACATCTTGACAGTTTACCTGAAAAAACAGGTTTCAACTTGTCTTCTTTCCAATCTGGTGCAGAAGTATTTTGCAATGAGTCTGAGGTCCAGGGCAGGTGTCAAAGGTAAAAAGAGGCACGAAAGTCTCTTTTCCAGTTTTTGTCTTTTTGCTCTTTTTTCCTGGTTTCTTTATTCCTCTGTCCTTTCCGTCCTCTCTCCTCTTGCTCTCTGGACAGTGGTCTCACAGCGTCTCCATCCCTGGCTTTGAAGTGAGTAACTTTAGCTCATCTCATCTGTCCATACCCCAGACCTTTCTGGTCCCTCTTCAACACAGTGGGCACCGGCTGGTTCAGCCCGTCTCCCTTGGGCCCCAGTCCGGTCCCTGGTTTCCAGCCGCAACGACACACCTGTTGCCAGTGGTGTGTGAGTGTATGTGTGAGTGGGTGAATGCAAAACACATTGTAAAGCGCTTTGGATACCACAAAAGTAGAAAAAAGCACTATATAAGTGCAGACCATTTACCATTTACCATCATCTTGTAGCTGTTGCTGGAGGGGGGGAGGCAGTAGTAGGGTGTGGGCGAAGGACGCCGCAGACTGAACTGATGCAGAGTGGAGGACAGATGTGATGACAAGCTGCTGCTGTACTCACTACAACACACTTCACACCACTGAGGCTGGAGGGTTCTGGAGAGAAACAGAGGAGACAATATGAGTCAAGGAAGAACCGTTAAAGTCACAAGTTTGTACTTTTTCCAAGTTGGTCTCGACAGAATATTAACAGGGTTTTTCCTTTATAAAGGGTTTTTGGGTTTCACCAAAGAATATTTAGTCAGCGCCAAATTGAGAAGAATTGAGAAGATAAACAAATAAATAAAAATGCAACCAGTTTTGCTAATTGGGGTCCTATCTACTCAAGCATAATAGACATTTTTGTTCATCAAATGGTCAGCAATAAGAGGAAAATGCATAGATTTCTGTCACATAAGGCATCACAGATTAACTGCCTTAAGTGAGCACAAACTGTTCTCACCACTGAGTGTAGTCTCCCCATGATGGCAGCTGGACGTCCTCGGTGTTGATGTGTTTAAAACACGGCAAAGTTTTTTCAAAGTGGACGTTTCAAGTGGATCACTGCGTCATTAGTTCCATTATCGGACACATCTGTAGAGGCTTCATTCGTGAACGTTCATCGTCGGAGTCCGGCGGCATTGCCGTGGATATCTCCCACTGGCGGTGGTACAGTAGCAGTGTCCTCGCTCGCCATGCCTTTCTGTCAGCTACTTTCGTTTTCCACCTCCAGAACCACATGCCGCTGGTGTAGATGCTCAGAGTGGGGGGGGGGGCACAGTAGGTCAGCAGGGGGGGGGCATGGCCCCCGAATGCCCCCCCATGACGCCGACAGCGCACGATACCAACATGTTGCTGATGTTAAATTGTGAAAGACTGTGTGATATGTTGTAATATGTTCAAATTAATATCTCGCCACATAAACAGTAAATATGTCATAAAGTCAGTGCATTGAAAGGTTTGTCTGAAACTGGTCAGGTTTTTAGATACTATGATTATAATGACATGCAGACACCCAATATGCGTGTCTGGCATAGCGCCACCATCTGGCCAAACAGGAAGTGTGCCAGAAATTCACAATGCCATGGCAAATTAGTCTGAAACTTTAAAAAATACTGGATATCACGACTTTGATATTGACATGCCTAATTCACATGCCTTGCAGAGCGCCACCAACTGGTCAGGCACAAAGTGTGAAATTAACAGTGGCTTTTGCTAATTGGTCTGAAAAATGTCAAAATGTTGGATATTAGGATTTGGTGATATTCATGTGCTCAATGCACATGGCTGCCATAGTGTCACCAACTGGTGTTGTGGATGTGTTGCAGGAGGGCAGCATGCCACAAACCTGCACCACAGGTGCTCAGACCCATCATCGTCGCTTGCAGCTATATTTCTTATTTCTATTAGAGCCCGAGCACCTCCAGTGCAGGCCACAAGCTGTGGCCTGCACTGGAGGTGTGAAGCCCCTGTAAGGATTCTTCTTCTTATTGTTCTTTGTCTCCTTTGGCGCTGTTTGACCTTTTTCAAGGTGGCTGACATGGATGAAAACTCACGAAATTTGACACTCGTCACAAATCCCCCCAGCTACTCAGGGACAAACACCCAGCCCCTGATGGATGTGGCCCAGGGACACTAGATAGAGGTAGGTGTGTATCTCCAAGTCCAACAAGAAAGGCCAGTACAATGTAATGGCCATGTCCAATGGGATTTAATATACTCCTCCTTGGTGTACATGATCTTAAGATGTTGTAGATGTAAATTGCGAAGGGATTTTGATATGTTGTAAGATAATGAAGTGGCGTTTTGATGAATTGAAGTATCTAGTTATAAGTAGCCAGGTAAACAGGAAATGTGTCACCAATTCATTGTGCAGTGCTTGACATGAGTTAAACTTCAGAGGTTATTGCGTATTGCAACTACCAACACATTTATGTGAGGAAAATGGCAGTCTGGAATAGAACCACCATGTGGTAGCAGAATGATTTGCTTGGGAATGTACTGCTGCTACACTGTACATTAGATTTATGTGATTTTTGGTATACATGATGTGAAGATGTTGCTGATCTTAAATTGTGAAGGGTTTTTTGATACGTTGTAAAATAAGGAAACAGCGGAAAGATGAATTTTACTATACCACAGGTAAACAGGAAATATCTCATGACTTCATCATGCATTGCTTAACATTAATGAAACTTCACGTCATATCTATGAAAAGAGAAAAGCCAACATCAATATGAAGAAATTTATAGGTGTAAAATGTCAGTCTGCTACAGCGCCTCCACATGGTACCTGTCAGAATTGCTGGTGTTCAGGTTGGTATACACTTTCAGGTACACTCACCAAACTTAGTAGGTGTGTGTATGTAAAAGAGATGAGCAACGTTGGTATATACATTGTATTAGCCACGCCCACCAGGAAGTGAGGTAATAAGGATTATATGTTTTTGGATACATGATCAGTTTTAACATACTACTCCTAGGCAGTTCATCAGATTCGAAAGAAATTTGGCATACATGATACCAACATGTTGCTGATGTTAAATTGCGAAGGAATGTTTGATGTGTTGTAAATACTGGATATCATGACTATGATGATATTGACATGCCTAATTCACATGCCTTGCAGAGGCCACCAACTGGTCAGGCACAAAGTGTGAAATTAACAGTGGCTTTTGCTAATTGGTCTGAAAAATTATGATTTGGTGATATTTATATGCTTAGTGCACATGGCTGTCATATTTTTATTAATAGGGACAATGCAATTAACATAGTTTCAGTACAAGGCATGAATCAGATGTATTGCATGCAGAGTTTTAGGTAGTTGGGCTTTTAAACAAATAAAAGCATACACTATCACAATCCTTTAAAAATACAATATATAAGTAACCTGAATGAGAATAAATACAACCGAGCTTACAGAATTAAGTTCAGAATCATCACAAATGTACACAACAATAGCAAAAGGGAAAGAAAAGAAAAATCTTACAAACCAATCCAAATTACCTACTTAAATTGCAACACTTTAAAATTGGTAGAGCTCTGGTTTGCTTTACGCCAAGACTTAACCTTTCTGGTGAAGGTTTTAAGATTAGTCATTGATTTTATTTCAGTTGGTAATGTATTCCAGAGTTTACAAGCTTTACTTGAGAGAGCAGACTGTCCAAAAGTGTTTCTACAGTGTTGAATTTTGCAGTTTCTCTCCACTTTGCTTCTTGTTACTCTGTTACTGCCTGTCTGAATATATTTATGAAGAGGTTCAGGTGCAGGGTTATTTATACTGTCAATACTCATAAGATTGTTGTCAAGTCGAACTTTGGGAAAAAGGTACAAGCATCCACACACAGGTGCTGCACTCAGCTGGGGCGGAACCAATCTGCAGCTGCGGGTTGCTGCCGCGCAGCATAAGGTGGGACACACACAGCACTGTGGAGGAACTGGGAAGGAACGGCCTCACTGAAAGCAAGCGATCTCTGGTCAAAGCGTAAAGATCTGCGGTGAACTGTGCAGGACAAGCTTCATCTACCAAACGCGGGTAGCAGCCGGTAAGAGCCGAACCATTAAGACTCTAAAAGACTGGTTTTATACTGCCGATGTGTGCCGCTGCTGCACGAGTTAGCGGTAGCGTTAGCCACGGCGGTCGGCGTTGCGTCGGCCATGAGGGGCTGGCTGTCAGCTTTCACATGTTTGTGTGGTGATGATTGTCTTGTGTTTGTGATCGCTAGGTTAAGATAAGATCAAAGGCTAAATGGTGCTAATTAGAGGCTTCCAGCTAAGGTTAAAATGCCAATAATCCGTTTCCTGTTGTTAATGTGGGTTGTACAATGCACTTTATTTATTTATATATTTATGTATTTATTAGATCGGAACATTGCACTTTAAAAAGTCACTTTATGCACTTTAAATAATTTTAAAAATATGAATTAAAAAGTATAAAATGGGTAAAAATCTGATAAATATGTTAAGAGTGGTTATGTTAAGGTGATTAAAAATTAACTCTTTAAAATGCAGGGGTTTATGTATGTGCATGGAAATGGCTGATACCAAGTGATAAATGCAAAGATGTGAATATTGTCCTTTTGTGTTTATTCAAAGGTTTTTCACCTGTGTTGACCTGTCAGCTGTACCTACCTGACTTTGCAAACTGCAAAATAAAAGAGGGAAAAGAAGGCAACTGTCTTGTTAATGAGTGAAGTCCTGCTCAAACCCTGGGTAGATGAACATCCTTTTTCAAGTGGGGAACTGCAAAAAATCACTAATGACAACAATCGTTGTTGAAAGTGTGGAGACACTTGACAGTGAAAAACCGCTGCAGTAGTGCAGTACTGAAGATCCTGAAAGGGACAACGAAAAGAAGATTGAAGTGCCTTTTGTTACCTCATCGGAGGAAAAAATCTGAGCTGATAAAACATGGCTGATCAAGAACTCAAATCAGTTGAGCAGCTCAAGATGGAGAGAACCACTGCAAAAAGACAGTTTTCTCGCATTGCTAACAGCATTATGAGGACCTACAAAGACCTGTCCGAAGAGGAGCTGCGAGACGGTTTTAATAAATTCACAGTGGAGGCCGAGAAAGTCATGGAAGCAAATGATGACGTAGAGGCTGGGCTTATTGCAGAGCTAGAGGCGGCGCCAGGCACAAGTGAGGCAGCTGTGTTGACTGAGCAGCAAAGAGCTGACATAGCAAAGACTGCAAAAGACTGTGAGATGAAATTGAAGGAGGTCAAAGCGCTTGTCCAGGAGACTCTGTGGGCTAACTTTGGAAATGCAGAACTACCTACAGCGATACAGGCAGCTGAGGCTGCATGTGCACGTGCTGCTGCGACACGGCCTGATGGAAATGAGGAGGCATATGATTTTAGCCTCACCCACCTGCAAGAGCTAATGAAGACTGCGAAGGAGGTGTACAGCCGTTGGAAACGTTGGGTTCCCCCAGACGAGCAGCAAGCTTTCCAGAGTTGCTTGAGGGAGCTGGAGCTCTCTGTCCCAAAATTAGTCTCCAGAAAGGCTGATTTCATCCATGCAAGGGTTAAAGATGAGGCTGAGCGACTGACACGGACCTCCGGTGCTTCCAATGCTTTCAGTTATCCAGTGCCAACCATCCGGTTAAGACCTGTGGCTCTTCCGAAGTTTGCAGGGAACAAACGCGATTTCCATAAGTGGAGAAGGGATTGGGAAGCGCTGCAGAGCCAAGGTGAGCTCACTGGTTCAAAAGAAGTGAAAAAGTTCCAATTACTGGACAGTATTGAGGATAAAGTCACAAGAGACCTTCGGCTCACATCCTACAGCACAGCTGATGACATCTTTCGTGTCCTGGAAAACCGCTTTGGCAACAGAACATCAATCGCCATCGAGATTGTGGAGGACCTGCAGAAGATGCCAGCTGTGAGAGGTCATCAGCCAAGGAAAATAGTGGAATTAATTCAAGCTGTGGAAAAGGCGCTTGAGGATTTGAGTGATCTTGGAGAAACTGGTGCCATTAAAAACCCACTGGTGACAAAATCCATTGAAAGTAAACTTCCAGAACATCTCAAGAAAGAATGGCTGGTCTATGCTGCTGACAAGAGGAACATTGTGGCACCGGAGAAGCGGTTCGACAGTCTCTTAACATTCCTTAAAGAGCAGGAAGGCATATATGAGCAGCTCGAACAGCTAAAGGAGGAAGAACCAAGTAAGAGAGAAACCAGGATTGAACCAAGGCATGCCAGAACCAGATCTACAAAAGCAGACAACGACCATCTAGTTTGTGTAGTCTGTGGTGACGGAAAGCACAAGAGGAAGCTCTACTTCTGCAAACAATTTCGAGCACTAAAGCTAACTGATAAAAAAGCTGCCGTGAAGAGGCTGGGAGCATGCAAAAAATGTCTTGAGGTCCATGATGACGGTTCATTCTGCAAGCCTGCTTACCTGTGTAAAAACCCTGACTGCAAGAATGAACGTGTTCCAGAGCATCATTACTACCTGTGTCCTAATGCAGAGATAAAGAAAAGAAGTACAGGTGGAGGAAAGAGCGGCTTTGGCGAAGACAAAGGCCGGAGGAAGTACACAGAGGATCAAGAGGAGTTCTTAAGAAAACTCTCTCCAGAGCTGGTAGAACAGTGCCGAGAAGTGTTCTCTAATACTGCATCTAGAGCTTTCAACACTGTAAAAAATCGACCAAGCCTACTCATGGATAGTGGAATGCAGGAGCTTCCAGTGATCATGATGCTTCTGGAGGTCACTGCAAATGCTGGACAAAAAATTGGGACATTAATTGACTTAGCTTCTGACACAAATTACATAACCCACAAGGCAGCAAGTGCATTAAACCTCAGAAGCGAAGACATCACACTCATTGTTCATGGAGTTGGAGGGATGAAGGTTCATGTCGAAACGAAGCGATATCTTCTGAAGATTCGAGTTAAAACAGCCAAAGGCACTCTAAAGGCTCATCAGTTGGTTTGCTATGGACTGGACAACATCGCAGATGTTCACAAGCATGTGGCACCAAAGCAGCTGCAGAGGTTCTTTCCAGACGTGCCAGTTGAGGAGCTGGTGAGGCCTAAAGAAATACAGCTACTCATCAGCCACAGAGAAGGTCAGTTGGCACCTCAGAGAGCAAGAGCAGTTGGAGATCTCGTGTTGTGGGACGGCCCGCTCGGCAAAACAGTTGGAGGCTCTCATCCTGAGCTCTTTGAGGGACTTGTCCTGTCAGCCCATCTTTCCAAGACGCACTTTGCAAGATCCATGAGGACAGCTGCTGCAAAGTATGAGGAAGTTATTGCCACTGTCCAAAGTCAGCTTCCGCCGAGCTTACAGGTGGCGGTAAAGTTCCACGAGGCAAGTACATCGGCCACCAAGCAAGACTTCTTGGAGTGGTGGAGATGGGATAGTATTGGAGCAGCATGTGAGCCCAAATGTGGGGGGTGCCGCTGTGGAAACTGCCAGCCAGGCGGCAAGGAAATGACTCTTGCTGAGGAGAGAGAACTTGAGATAATAAAACAAGGCCTCACATATGTAATAGAGGACAGCCACAGCCAAGAGCCACATTGGCATGCAAAATATCCCTGGTTGGAGGATCCAGGATCCCTGACAGATAACAGGACAGCAGTGGAGGCTACGTTTCTCAGGACAGAAAGGCAGCTATCCAAAGAACCTGAGTGGAAGGGAGCCTACGCCGCGCAAGTGCACGACATGTTGAATCGGAAAGCAGCCATGAAGCTGTCAAGGGAGATGATTATCAACTGGAATGGACCAGTTTGGTACGTGAGCCACCTAATTGCTCCTAACCCTCACTCTGTCACTACTCCGGTAAGGCTTGTGTGGAACAGCAGTCAAAGGTTCAGAGGAGTAAGCATGAACGATCTACTGTTGAAAGGTCCAGATGTCCTCAACCAGATTCGATCAGTCCTCCTGAGATTCAGAAGCGGAGTCTACGCTGCTCTGGGAGATATAAAGAAGATGTATAACTCAGTCTGGTTGGAGGAACGAGAAGTACATCTGCACAGATTTCTCTGGCGAGACTCAGAAGAGGAAGAGCTAGGAGAATATGCCATCACAAGAGTGAACATTGGGGATAAGCCTGCAGGTTGCATCGCACAGCTAGCAATGCGTGAGACTGCTAACCTCCCTTCTTTTATCCATCTTGAAGAAGAGCGGCAGATACTTCAGAAGGACAGCTATGTTGATGATATTCTCACATCCCACAACAACCTTGACCAGCTGAAAACCATCACAGCAAATGTGGAATGGATGCTTAAAGCTGGAGGGTTTGAGCTCAAGCCATGGGTCCTATCTGGTCAAAGTGGGAGGAAGAAGTGCAGAGATGAGCAGGAGGAATGCCAGGTAAAAGCTATGGTTTTACCAAACCAAATGAGCAGTGATGAAAACAAAGCACTTGGCCTGGGCTACATAGTGGAAGATGATAAACTCCATGTTATGGTTGGAATCAACTTCTCCAAAAGAAAGAAGAAAATGCGACTTGGACAGGATCTATCGTATGATCAAATAAGGACCCACACCCCAGATCCTCTGACACGAAGAGAGCTTCTCAGCCAAGTATCAGGACTTTATGACCCTGTAGGGTTAGTGACGCCTGTAAAACAAAAGGGAGCCATTCTGGTGCGCAGAGCCTTCCAAGAGGCGAGAAGTGGAAGCTGCCAAGTCAAAGACACTTGGGACATGCCACTCTCAGATTGCCTCAGAGAGGACGCAATACAGCTCTTCGAGGAGTATGTCCAGCTTGGCAAAGTCACATTCCCCAGAGCACTGACTCCTCCACATCACAGGAACAAGCCACTAGCAATCACATTTTCAGATGGAAGTGAGCAGGCTTATGGAGCAGTGATGTACCTAAAGTGGGAGTCAGACCAAGGCCCAGTCGTCAGATTGGTGGAGTCCAAAGCCAAACTAACTCCCTTGGACCACAAAGGTGATGCTATAAAAGCCGAGATGTGTGGAGCAGTGTTTGCATCACGGATAAAGAAGTACTTTGAGCTTCACAGCTGGATCCGAGTGGAGAGGTGGTACCATCTGGTGGATAGCCAGACAGTACTTGGTGCAGTGCAGCGAGAAAGCTACGGTTATCAAACATTCTTTGCTAACAGAATCGGAGAAATCCAAAGCTGCACGAAGACTGAGGATTGGTGGTGGATTCCTGGTTCCAAAAACGTTGCTGACATTATCACCAGAGGAGCCAGCCCTCCAAAACTGGATGAGAACTCAGAGTGGCAAAAGGGGCCTGGATTCTTGAGCTTTCCAGTGGATGAGTGGCCAATCAAATCAGCAAAAGAAGTAGCAACCATTGCCAGAGAAAGTATCAATAGGTTGCAAAAGAAATCCTTCGTCGCTGTGCTGGCAAAATTTGAAGAGGAGAAAAAAGAGCCAAGCCAGACTGAGCAAAGGAGACCTCCTGCTGGTTCATCCATCCAGAATCTGGTGGACGTAACAAGGTTCAGTCAGCTAGCTCAATTGATTAAAACCACTGCATGGATCTGGAGAGCTGCAAAGAGGTTTCTTGGTCAAAAGCGAGTCCTGAGCAATCCAAAGTGGGAGGCAGTCGCTCTAACAGGGGTCATCACGTTGAGAGAAAGAGAGGATGCCCTGAGAGATGTTTTTCTTGCTGGACAAATGGGCGTGACCTTCCCAAGCACCTTAACAGACAGACTGGTGGTGTTCAAAGATGAAATCTCTGGGCTGTTGTTATGCGGTGGCAGAGTTCAGAGCTTTGAAGAGGATAAAGTTGGTGTTCCCATTCTTCCCTATGACGCCTGGGTGTCAACGCTGCTAGCTCAAGAGGCTCACAGTGAGAGTCATGATGGAGTGGCTGGAACTGTACTCAAAATGCGAAGGAAGGCATGGGTCGTGAGAGGGCGGAGGATTGCTCAAAAGGTGGTTGATCGCTGCATAAGCTGCAGGAAAGCAAAAGCAAGGCATTGCCAGCAAGTGATGGGTGACCTGCCATCCGAAAGAACTGAACCTGCTGCACCTTTTCAGTTTACAGCAGTTGATCTCTTTGGACCCTATCATGTTAAAGACGATGTGAAGAAAAGAGTGACAATCAAAGTTTGGGGCGTCATATTTAGCTGCATGGCTAGCAGGGCCGTCCATACAGAATTAGTCAACACTCTATCAACTGAAAGTTTCCTGATGGCCTACCAAAGGTTCACCACAATTCGTGGACATCCAAGGAAAATCTGGTCAGACCCAGGGACCAATTTCATTGGAGCAAAGCCAGTTCTGGAGGAGATGTACAGATTCTTGGACAGCCAGAACAGAGCAGCCCTCGAGGAGACGGCTGCTAGAAGTGGAACAGAGTGGATGTGGAAAATCCATCCAGCTGATTCTCCACATAGGAATGGTGCTGCAGAAGCTGCTGTGCGTCTCGTAAAGAAAGCGCTCCACAGTCTTGGAGGAGAACTTTCCCTGAGTTACAGTGAGTTCCAGACAACTCTCTACATGGCAGCCAGTTTGGTGAATGAGCGACCAATTGAAGCCGCAGTGCAGAGCCGGGAGGAGTGTATCCAGTATGTGACGCCTAACAGCCTTCTGCTTGGGCGAGCTTCCCAAAGCGGAGACTGCAAGACATTCGACTTTGAAACCTACCCCTACAGGAGGTTAAGAGCGATGCAGTCGGAGGTAAACAAGTTCTGGAGGTGCTGGAGTCAACTCGCCGGTCCCAACTTATTTGTGAGGAACAAGTGGCACACCACACACAGAAACGTCGCTGTTGGAGACATTGTCTGGTTGAGCGACCAAAATGCACTGAGGGGACAGTTCAGGCTTGGGAGAGTCGTCAGCACCAACCCAGACAGCAAAGGTGTCGTGAGGGACGTCAACATCAGGGTCTTTCCAAGCTACTGTGTCCCTGTGATAAAACCTGCTAAAAGTGCAGAGAAGCCAAGAAATCCATCATCTGGCACAAGCAAGGGAAAATTCCAAGCCACGATCCTGCACCGTGATGTCAGGCGACTGGTTGTCTTATTGCCTGTTGAGGAACAGATGAAGGATCCAGGGTAAGTTATTTTGATGCGATCTTCCAAGTGTGACCACAGAAAGATCGAGTGGGAGGTGTCAAGTCGAACTATGGAAAACAAGCACAAGCATCCACACACAGGTGCTGCACTCAGCTGGGGCGGAACCTATCTGCGGCTGCGGGTTGCTGCCGCGCAGCATAAGGTGGGACACACACAGCACTGTGGAGGAACTGGAAAGAAACGGCCTCACTGAAAGCAAGCGATCTCTGGTAAAAGCGTAAAGATCCGCGGTGAACTGTGCAGGACAAGCTTCATCTACCAAACGCGGGTAGCAGCCGGTAAGAGCCGAACCATTAAGACTCTAAAAGACTGGTTTTATACTGCCGATGTGTGCCGCTGCTGCACGAGTTAGCGGTAGCGTTAGCCACGGCGGTCGGCGTTGCGTCGGCCATGAGGGGCAGGCTGTCAGCTTTCACATGTTTGTGTGGTGATGATTGTCTTGTGTTTGTGATCGCTAGGTTAAGATAAGATCAAAGGCTAAATGGTGCTAATTAGAGGCTTCCAGCTAAGGTTAAAATGCCAATAATCCATTTCCTGTTGTTAATGTGGGTTGTACAATGCACTTTATTTATTTATATATTTATGTATTTATTAGATCGGAACATTGCACTTTAAAAAGTCACTTTATGCACTTTAAATAATTTTAAAAATATGAATTAAAAAGTATAAAATGGGTAAAAATCTGATAAAAATGTTAAGAGTGGTTATGTTAAGGTGATTAAAAATTAACTCTTTAAAATGCAGGGGTTTATGTATGTGCATGGAAATGGCTGATACTAAGTGATAAATGCAAAGATGTGAACATTGTTCTTTTGTGTTTATTCAAAGGTTTTTCACCTGTGTTGACCTATCAGCTGTACCTACCTGACTTTGCAAACTGCAAAATAAAAGAGGGAAAAGAAGGCAACTGTCTGGTTAATGAGTGAAGTCCTGCTCAAACCCTGGGTAGATGAACATCCTTTTTCAAGTGGGGAACTGCAAAAATCACTAATGACAACAATCGTTGTTGAAAGTGTGGAGACACTTGACAGTAGGCAAAAAGTTAGATGGGGCTCAGGGCTCCAAAGGTGTATTGAAGATAAGATGATCCTCGCCCGTAGATTTAAAATGAAATTAAAACCATCTGAGCCTGCAAATGCTTTTGTAACCAGGGCACACACCTAATCTATCCTGGCTGAGAAGTCAGTGTGGTGCTCAACCCCTATCAAGTATGGCTGGGAAAATAAGATTATTTGAAGTAACTCTTTTTTTTCTTTACATTGCCATTTATTTGTTTATTTAGATCCAATTTAAAGGTTATTTGCTTTTGAAAAAAAACGCTTGGAATTGGTTACGACTTCCTGTATTTACTGTGGGACAACAGTTAAATCAGTTGATCATGCCACCTATGCTCAGCCTAACCATTTCTCGTCACTTCTCATGAACTGAATAACTGGTCCACATTCCTGTAATATACTTGTGTGTTCATGTTCCACTGTCAAAGCTGGTGAATGGTGACAAAGAAGAAGAAAAACTTGCAGCCACTTGCAACAGAACTACAGCTTAATCCATTTCTCAACTTCCACATATATAAATATGCAAATATACACTGCGGTAAGAGAAACTGCAAGGAAATTGGAGCTCTTGCACAAATAAAAAGTTGAGCAATACGGCAGGAAAAAAGCCTCTATCTAACCACTTTTCTCTTGGCTTCTGTCTGGTGCAGTTCTGAAGGAATTTGCAATACATTAATTTCCTTTATGCGCCACTAACCTTTGGGGGCCGACCAATTAACTTTTCCCTTTAACCTCACTCCAACTAACGGAGTTTACTGCTCACATTAAGTGTTTGTCCCATTATCACATTTGTAGTGTTAGCCAACACTTTTAACACTCAGGACACCCTCCCTCCTCTCTAATTATACACCCTCAAAGGAGACTCTTGACCTCAGTGAGGAGATATCTCTCAGTGATGTCCTTCACACTTTTGAGGCGTGCGTTGATTTAATGGCGGCGGCACGCTTTACTCAGAAGGGTTGACACAGGATAATCCTCAACAACAGCACAAAAGACGAGTCGAGCTGAAGTGTTCATTATCAAGAATATAAACTATCTCAACCACAGGCTATGTGAGTGGAGAGATTTATAATTGCTACATAAGTATGCATAATATGCAAAACATCTTTGTGTTGGATTTTGCATCCCACAGTAGCAGATGACAGTGATCAAAAAGGGTAGTAAGTCATCCTGCCAAGGGTAGGTAAACTCAGCATGGCTAATGTCTCATTTTAATGTTAATTTCTGTGTGGTCACAGTGATCTGACCAGTGACACAGGGTGCACTTCACTTTTTACAATATGTGGTAAAATTACTGGGAGTGTTACTGGTAATGAGCTGTATTTATAGCTAGTATCACCGGTGTCACATCTCACACCAAGAATATTTTCCACAAGGGTGAAACTGTGCTTCTAAATGATTTTTAATGAAACAGAAAGCCAAACAGAGTAAGCCGACAGCAATTATAATAAATATATATATATATAAACACTACATTGCCAAGGATTGTATAGAGAGCATCCTGTTAAAATGCCAAAGAGCATTCTTTACATTCTAAAAGATGAGATTGTCTTAAATATATTTTGAATTTAAAGGGGTTTTTACACCTCGTATCACTGAAATGATCCTATGTTTATGCACTCTCCTCAGCAGATTAATGCAATACTGTGCTATATAGATATAGGGATATATGCATGCAAATTGAGAGCCAGAGTGATGAATATGCAAATGCATGCATGTTCACACTACAAATCATCAGTCTGACTAAAATAACATTCACTGTCTACACTGTACCTCATTTGCCCCGACCCTGGTGTCTACATCAGTTCCATGATGTAAAACAAATAGTCTACATATTAATATGTTTCGCAGATATCAAACAGCATGCGGAATGCCAAAGGATTTATAATTAATTTCCTTAAAGGATATATGACTTGGAGTAATAAATACTTGGAGGAAATGGAACTAAACTAAAGCTGACATGAACAGTGAAAGCACATAAACCATCTTGCTGTGGAGCCGCAGTGACTCAGTGTTGAACACCTAGAGGTCATGGAGTTTGCTTATGTTTGTCTGCATTTGTTTCTTCGTTATCACAGAAGTATGCAGGTCAAGTGAACTGGATTTATAATATCTGACATGCTGAATCAAATGTACTGAAATCAGAGGTAACTGGACACTTTGATGTGTTAATAACCTACAGCGCTATTCGTTGGATAATACCTGACATTGATGTAAAGAATAATGTAAATTGGTATTCCAGTGCAGCGCTTTATGAAAAGCAAGTCATAACATGATTTCCAGGGGAGAAGTCATGACATTCTAACACAAATAAAAGAAAATAATGGCTAATGACCGCTGGGATGTTGGTAGAAAACACTTATATGAATTTACACATTACATGAAGCTGGCTATTGATGAAAATGAGGTTTTAGCTATATATATATATATATATATATATATATATATATATGGCACAATTTATGCATATATTGTGCATTGCTTCTGTTAAACGGGCAATAAATAAATAGAAGCATCATCAAACATCCCTGTCCAAGCCATAAAATTAGTACCAAGTGCTGAAAGTTAGAACATATCGTCCAGTGCATATAGTAAAACAAAGGAGAGCATAAATATGACAAATCATCTTGTTTACAAGTCCTGTAACATTCCACCAGCCCAACAACCAACTTTTAAATGATCTTTTGTCCTACCTCTGGTGTGGCTGGGGACCCTCCGGCGGCCTGTTGATGAGCTGTGCATGACATGCTGGTAGTGAGACATGTCTGTTGGCGTGGGAACACGGAAACCGTCCTGGAACCTCTGCATCAAATCCTCTACTGACTCTGTGTTTGGGTCAATGGCTGGGGAGAAAAAAAGAAAGAGAGAGATGCAAAGTGAAAATGGCAGCCGTATCGCAAGTCTTAAGAGGAAAATCATCCTGCGAAGACTGACAGACACTCGAGATACTGTAAAAAATCCTTACACAAATACAAAAAGGCAAGCATCCAAAAATACTATGGTTTTATCTGGGAGGATAAGAGATTGGAATGTGATATGCACCATGTGCCACTAGGCTATCCCATTAAGACAAAGTAAAAAAACAAGACAAACAAAAAACAGCACTGTCTTATTTCTCCAATTCAATTTTTCTGGCCTTTAAATGATTCCATCAGTTCAATATTGCCTCATCTCTACAGGGATCTTGCCAACGCTTCCCCTGATGGCTCAGTCTCACTCTTCCTGATGAATGACTCCAAAACAACTGACTGTAGAGAAAGAAGGCAAAGTACAGACGTGGGTTTGCTTCCTTTTCCTTACAGACTGACTTTTACAAAAGCAAGGACGGGGAATTGACCTGATCTGCCTCATTTATGCCCGTAAAAAGACTAATCAGGAGCAAGGAATATTCTCCCCTTACTGTGTCTGACACACACAGAGATATCTGATAAAAAATAATGACATCCAAATATGTGTATGCACCCTAACGTAGCCTATCTCTCGTCCACGTTAACACACACTGCTTTGTTTGATCAGGCTTCCAATCAGACCTCCAATCTGTGCAAGGAGGAATGATTTGTCTGTAGGTAGTCGTGGGGCTGCACAATTAATTGAATATTAATCACAATTATGGCTTCCTGCAATTAAGTGAACATGATCCACCGCCATGCTGACCTTTTGAAGTGCAAGCTGCACGCACAGAAAGCTTTGCTGATGGAAAATAGCCCATTTAGATAAAATCACTTAGTTTGTAACTAAGTGGGGAGACTAGAGGCTTCTCTGTGTACAGCCACCTAGCTGGCATCCACCATAGCGTGCTTGTCAGGCGTTTATGGAACTTCGGTAATTGTAGTGTCTATCAATAAACAGATGTTTATAAAGTAAGGCATGTTGGGTACAGTTTTATTTATTTATTGTTTGCCTATTTAATAACTAAGTGGGGAGACTAGAGGCTTCTTCGTGTACAGCCACTTAGCTAGCATTGACCATAGCATGCTTGTCAGGCATTTAAGGAACTTGGGTAAAATGCAGTGTCTATCAATAGGCAGATGTTTAGCAAGTGAGGCCTTTTGGGTACAATTTTACTTATTGTTTGCCTCTAAGAAATGCACATCCTTGTTTTGATGCAGAGATTTGTACTAAGCACAAATATAGAATAATATGGAAGTTCGCTATTCATTCAAATGCAAAAAATACTAAAAATAATCCCCTGTCTCCAAAATCAATGTCTAAATGTGATCTCGGTATTGCTCAAAACAAACCTGATTGTCATTCTGCCCACAGTTGTGCAGCCCTAGCATGTTTTTTTAACAGCATCATATCCTCCAGAGGTGTGGACTGAAAATACAGGATTGGACAACTGAGACTCAAAAAAACGAACAACCGCATGAAAAACTGCGAAAATAGCTCTGTCCCCAAAACTTACAGGAATATAGCCATCTCAAAACAACGGGGGCCATTCATCACCCCAACCACCAGTACCCCCACCTATCATCATCATCTTTTGATCTGTCAGTCTGGCTCTGAGGTGTACTCTATCTATGAATAATGGTGATGTGTTGCTCCCAGTGGATGCTCATCATGCATGCCAATGAGCACGCAAGAGCAGAGGAAGAGAGGGATGAGGAGGACGGGGGTGAAAGTGAAGAGGCAGAAGAAGTATTCGCGTCGCTTTTTTGATATTATAAATGGAAACAATAACGGAGGGATTGCAGTTCGCTTTAGAACAAATATATCATCCTGGCAATGATACATATTTGATCATATTCATTTGTGGTTAAACTCGGCTCAGTCTGCCACGGCTACTGTTTTGTCACATGGAAATGCTGTCAGTATTTCTGCTGTGGTTGGACTCTGCAACCTGATGCAATAGATGATGCAAAGCGACCATGACCTCATTTGGCTGACATATGTTGGCCCCACACACAGTTTTGCTTTTGAGAGTTTTTTTTTTTTTTTTTTTTATAAGAAGAAGAAATTTACAAGCTCAAAGAAAAGCACTAATGTTGTGTGGTCCTTGAAAACACCTCATACAAAACACACATCCTGGCTGTGTTATGAGAAAGCACCATGTCCCCAGACAGAGCATTGTGTGTGTCCTGGCTTTGAGCCATCAAGCCACACTGCAGACCTTCATTACGCATCAGGCATTATGCACAGCAGCCTTACCACTTTGTAACAGATACAACTTAGTTTTAGATATGCAAATTACTATTGGGTGTTTTTGCACATGTAAAAAAAAAAAAAATCCTCCAGCCTCCCCTCTGTGCTGTTTTCACATCTGCCTTTGTAACTTATCCATATCTCCTGACCCTGCAAGTAGCAATAATGGAGGGCTATTTTAAAAGTGCACCGGGCACAATGTGTTTTCGCTCCTCTGACTGGGTGTTACTGAAGTGAATCATCCATTTATCCTAGATTTTTTTGGAAAATGGCAGATCTATAACACTGCTGGAAACTGTGCAGCACACCCACCGCTATAATTAGCAGTGAACAAAACACGACACGTAAGCTCTTTGTTTATATAAGTTTCCATCTAGATGCAATATTGCATCTATTATTGTCTGTTAACTAGGATCCCAGCCAATGTCTAAGATGCCCAGAAGGCATCTACAATGCTTAATGGGAGTCAAACACACTCAGAGAAGTTGACCAGCATGGTACCAACTCTGTGGAACACACAACATTCAAAATGTAGCTCAGTATTGATGACAGTGGGGTGTTGAATCAGGATCATACTATGCATATATTCATAAGAAGTAATCAAGTTCACGTCAGCACAAGCAAAATTTAGCAATAAGATTACACCTCTTTAATTTTTAAGCAAAAGGTCGGAGGTTACGTTTCGGTCAGATGAGGTTATATTAAATGAAACATCTTGAACATTGGTTAATAGCTGAAATGTGCAATCAGCCAGCACACAACTCCCATCTACCAATCTGGTTTACAGATAACCTAATATCTACCATCTTAAACGTATCAAATATAATTTCCTGTTACAGCGTTGGTTAATATATCTCAAGGAAATTAAACTGGGACCAAATAGTTTCCTAGCAACATGATTCAAGGGAAATGGCCCATATATGGTTTTCTTTCCAATGGAGAATAATAATCTCAAGATCTCCCCATTTAATAAGGTGCATGATATAATGTTAGTGGGTCAAATTAAGAAAGTAAGTACCTTTGTATTAGTATGCCTCGTGTGAATAATTATTGGTGTTGCTGACATCGCCTTTTACTTTAAGTGGTCAGTGGCTTCGAATTCACTGAGCTGCAAAGTATCAACCACACATCAGCCCATCCTTCCTTTATGTGTTGCTCAATTTAAGACACTGCTGTTGCTCACTGGCTACTGCTGCTGCTAATAACTGCTATATTTACAAGCCTATAGCTGGAGTTATGGTCAGCACCAGCATATTTTATTTCTTTCATTACACTGCCATTCTGAACACCAGTTCAGTGTTGTGACTCGGTAAACTTCCCCTCCCATCTTATGTCTGCCCTGCCTAAAAGGGAGGCCCAGCTGAAAAGAGAAATTGCTTTGAACAGAGCCATCACGTTAAAGCCAAGTGTATTTCCCATTACTGACACAATAAAAGATAACAACAATGTTTCTGTCTGAAATGACACTTTTTTTCAGGTTCCACAGAGGCTTTGCTGATGAAGCAGGTACTGTACTGAAGTACGTGTACTTTACTGCAACCCTTGGGTGTAAGTGGGTTCTGCTTTGTGTTGAAGGAGGGCTTTCTTCCAGCTTCTGCAATACAGGAACTCTTATGAACAAAAAAAAAAGGAAAAAAAAAAAACGTAGAATTACCAGGATTCTCTGGCACTAGTCTGTAAAGGATTTCCCTTCCTCGCTCTTTTCTGAAAATCATCCAACCCCGACTCGGTTTTCAAACCACTGGGAGTTCCACGTGAGTGCCAAGGATGGTACACAGTGATGCAAAGAAGGCAGCTCACTTGTCATTGAACAATACACACTGTTACACACATCACTGGACCTGGTCTACGTTATTTGCAACTCTGTTGCTTGTACTTGAAGTGTCTAAAGCCTCGCTATGGTTCACCGAGAACACTCTGAACATAAGATTGATTAAACTGTGCAGACAAAGCAGACAAAGGAAGGGACACAATTTATTCTTGAAGACAAATGAAAACAATTACAAGTTACCCATTTATAAGGGTTTGGCACAGCATATATAACTCAACTGATGTTGGAGATGTTACCTAAATAAAGTTTATACAACTTACATTAACAGTATGTCCTGTCACATCTATTTCCAGCAACACCAGAGAATAGTCCCAGTTCTTTTTATCCCAGAAAAACAAACAAGCAAAAAATAACAAAAACAAATTTTAAAAAGTAATTTTGTTTTTTGTGTGCTGGGTGAGGCTCTATACATCTACGATGGAATAGTTTGGCATAAAATATCTCAAGAAGTAAAATAGTCAAGGCTCTGACATTGGAAGTTGGGAAACATGACTTTTATATTCTATGTTTATGATAGATAAATAAATAAATACATTTAGTAGGAATGGCCTTGGAAAATATTATAAAGGCTACAGTGGGTGAGTTTTCTACTTTAGAAACAGCAGGATGAGTAAAAAAAAATCCACGTGGATATGCTAAATTTTAAGCAGTGACACATTTAGCCTCCAAATATTTAACTTTTTATTTCTGTAGGTGTGTCATTAATACTAATACGCCTCCACTTTACCCAGTGTCAATACACTTTATGCAGTAAACTTGTATGGTAGTATGTCTCTTTGTGGTAGCCCTGTGATGAACCTGTGTGCTCTGCCTCTTTCAGAATGTCAACTGGATAAAGCTCCAGCTCCCCACAACCCTTTTGCAGGATAAAGCAGGTATTGTTAATGGATGGATGGATGGACGGGAGGAAATGAAAGAATAAAGCCAACTACATACTACAGAATATTGTGCAACTATAAGTGCATGAAACAACGTGGGTCAAATTAACCTGCAAATATTTGCAGGAATTCAGTACAGACCAGGGATGCACGATAATTATCGGGCAATATTGGCAATTATGACGTCATTCCGATAATTCTGATGATAAAAAAAATCAGCCGATAAAATGACCCGATAATAATAAAGACTTCCAATCTTCATTTTTGCCGTTGGTCTGTGTGTTGTGGCTTGTGCTCATGCCTGGCTCCTCAACCCCTCCCCTCCCCGAAGGTACTGTCGCATGTGGGTGATGCCATAACACTGCGTGGGCAGAGAAAAACAAGCAGCATGGCGTGACACTCACAAGTGTGGACTTTCTTTACCATGTCAGAAGAAGACATTTTACTAGGGCTGGTCCCAAATATTGGAATATTCGAATATTTGTTTGTTGTGGTGGTATTCGGATAATAATTTTGATATTCAAATAGTCGTGTGCGGCCACCGGGCCTGCCGAACACTGCCAAGCGTCACCAAGGGTCTAGTACGCGGACCTGCCAACTTCGGTGTCACACTCCGATATCGCGCTCTGTTGTCACCCCCCGCTTCCAACCCCGGCCGACACCGCGGCACAAACCCAAATGGTTGACAATATCGGTTATCGGCTGCAAGAAGTATAAAATCATCGATTATCGGTATCAGTTGTGTTATGGCCAGGTCTAGGCAACCCTGACCATAGCATGTGTGGCCCTCTTCCCACTCCTAAGAAAAGCCAGCCGGACTGGAAAAATCAGGTGAAACGAAAAGAGATAAACTAAAACTTCTGAACCAAAAAAAGGAGAAAACTGGCAAAATAAAAGGGTTGCTCACTCTCTGGTTTAAACAGTGCAAAAATGTACAGGTGCAAAACTACAATAGAGGTTGTCTAATGAACTTTACTACAGTTTATCAGTCTCTAACTCTCTGCTACACACACACACACAGACACAGCTGGCTGGCTCTTTGTTGTATAAGAGGAGAGAGGTTTAAAAAGGCTGGGGCATCCTCCTGGCCAATCCGGCAGCTCCTCATTGACCAATCAAGCACCTGTTTCTGCTTCTCTCCTGCATACACACACACATCTGACGGACGGACAAAGACAACCACCAAACAAACTATCACACTAATGACCCAGAGGGTTATAACAGTTGAAATTGGCATTATTGTGCATCCCTAATACATACATTCCACAACGTGTCAATGAGTCCACATTTTACACCTGACCCTAAATGAGAATGAGTGGAGGATTTTCAGGCGGAAAAAGAGAGGGCAACCACTATTTCAGACAATTCAAAAGTCGAAATGGGTCAAATCAACCCATTACAAAATAGGAGAGTTAAGTGAGCTCCAACCCCTGTGGGCATTTATGCTGGGTTTAGGCTAATTTGGGTACTTGAGGCTGACAAACAAGAAGGGCTGGGCAGCTGGCACTTAAGCTTTGATCTGCCACAACTAAGGAGAGTCTGTGACTGCATGTTTGAGGTTAACTGCCTGCATACATATTTCATGGCCTCTTGGAACTCTTTATCTCTCTTTCTTTGCTCCATTTGCAAGAAAGAATAGATACTAGGCCAAACAGAAGGGCTTAGATCCAGTCTCCTTGAAAAAAAAAAAAAAACTAATTTGTCTCTAAAGGATATGGATGGCTACATTAGTCATGAATACAAGACACAGAAATGTGTACATTTTTTGCACCATCCTTTCTCCTGTATGGTCTCTTACTCTTTCACTGTTATTCCCCATTCCTCACTTCTGTCTGAAGCAGCTACCGAGATATTTT
Organism: Dascyllus trimaculatus; assembly: GCA_024666655.1. Lineage (NCBI taxonomy): Eukaryota > Metazoa > Chordata > Actinopteri > Pomacentridae > Dascyllus > Dascyllus trimaculatus. Next base: position 14,079,185 of record CM045460.1, on the reverse strand, counting down.
ATTCTGACATTTGTTTTTCCCTAGACCCTAAATCCACTGGCTTCTCATTTTGAGTTCAATGTCAGCTAAAGCTCTGGTGCCTTTATTTTCTCCTTTTCATCTCCCTTATCTGCAGTTACTCCCTTATCAGCGCTGAGTGTGTGTTAACAGTGTCTCATAAGCAGTGGATGTCAACAGCATGCTGCCTCAGTCAACTTATTCCTGGTGGTCTCCCGGTGCCCACAATCAGATGATAACTCCACTCGATTTTCTGTTTTTGTTCGGCTGCACCAATGTGTTTATGCCGGCTTTTGAGCAATTGTGGTGTACGTATACACATCTGTTTGTTTTTGTCGATCTAAATGTTTACACGTGTCTTAACTCCCATCCCACTCTTACCTGCTATTTCCTGTTTATGAAGTATTTTGTTTTCATAGTTATGTGGATATCACAACAGTTTACATAAAGTGGCTTCCAAAGGCCTGTACTATGCCTCGGGATTTGAAGATGGCGAGGTAATTTAAGGTTGTCATGGCTACGACAGTGGTTCACATCTAATGCTGAACACCTGAACTGCTCCAGAGAAGGTTATGTTCAAGATAACAGATTATATTAACACCTCCTACTGACCAATCAGTTCTCTTCCCATGGATCCTGTGGAGCTCGGTGCACAGATGGTAGGAAGATCTCTGAGAAGGGCATGAGTTTAAAGCATCTATACCCTTTTTTTTCCCTGATAATCACAGATGTGAGATATAGATTCTTGGAAGGAACTCCAACGTCTCATGCTGTATTGTTTTTCTTGTTGACTGCATGCAATTTGAAAGCAATTTTATTGTTCTATAGGTTTTTGTAAAGCGATACAATCCTAAAACAAAGACTGATCAAAGCACTAACCTGCCAGTTTGAATTATGTATTTGTTCTTTACGACATGACTGTTGAACATTGTCAGGGTTGCAGCTGAAACAAAAAGGTTAAAATTGTTGAACACGCCACAGAAACATCTAAGCAGCACATTTAATGGAATATATAAATATAATTTCAGTCAGATTTATTTGTGGCTTAACGATGTGGCAATGATATGGATAAGAATATCAATTCACAAACTGGAGTTTGATTGTCAAAAAATATTTACCTAATAATAAGAGAAAGCAGACAAACAAGACCAGTAAAACATGCGGGAGGCAAAATATAGGCTGAGCTGTGATAGTAAACGTAGGAGATGACAACTGATTGGTTTGCCAATAATCTTTATCAGTGCAACAACTTTAAAATTAGAAGAACTGCAGATCGGCAGTGAGGACCAGATGTGGGTGGTTAGAGAGCTTATCACAATCAGCAGAGTAGACAAACACAAAGTGATGTACAAACACAAGATTCTCTGGTGAATCACTAATTTGCAGAAGCAGATGTTTCTAAAAATGTATTGCTGGGTATCACGGCAAAATCTGATACAACCATTCCTGTATCTGATGAAAATGATACCCAGCACCAGGAAGGGCGACAGTTGTTCCGTCAGCAAAAATACACTGAAGGTCCAGCTACTCCAAAAAAGCCAAATGAACAAGACTAGGCCAGATTCCACTAAATTGCTGATATGGGAATTGCTGCCTGTCAGAAACTGACACCTTTGACCATGAGTCTTTGTCCATGAATAGTGCTTGACCCTTACTTCTAGGCTCAAGAAGATATTTCCTCAGTTGAAAGTCAGGGTAACATTTTAAGGCTCTTCATTCATGCCCTATCCCCTGAGGTAGGTGAGGATACAGCTCACAATGCAGCTCGAAAGATGGATTACAGTGCCCTGAATCCACACCACTGATCCTGTGTCAATAAAGTCTTAGAATCTATCCCATATCATACTATATTTAATTTAACCACCTGTTTTAAGGGAACGGTGTATTTACTTAGAGCCAAAAGATGCTGTCTGTACTTTTTTGAAAATGTCCAGTCACTCGTGCTGCCCAGAGGATGAACCCCAAAAACTGTGGTGATTCACTGACCTTATATCAAGCACTTCAAGCAAGTTTCCACTAATCTAACAGGATATCTTTTCATCTACATGATGGATTGTTTTTAATAACCTTTATCTTCCTTTTGGGTCAATATCTTATTGGTCCATTACTTTGATTTATGATGAAACACATGAAAAGCTAATGGCGTCCCCATTGGCCTTTAGTCAAGACCACCATAAAAACTGTAATCGTCCTAAACAACATACCAGTGAAAAAGCAGTGTGCTAGCTTTGTCATATGAACATGTCATTAATATAGGTCAAAGCACTGTTGTGCCTAGAGTAAATCTAATGTATGGCATTTAATCTATCTAGCTTAAGTATGTATATCAATTACTCCAAATGACTACAATCTATCTCTTTCTCTCTCAATAGACTGCAGTATTTATACAAAATACTGTATATAAGTGGTTAATATAAACTTGTTTACCCCAATTTATCAAATCACAATTTATTACAAGCAATGAAAACAAAAGTGTGAGCAACTAATAACTAATAATGTTTAAAATATACTTTTAAATCATTCATATATTATAAACACTCGTTAGCAAGACACCGCTTGACTTCACACCATTGTGTGCTCTGCTACATCTGCTGCAGACAAGCTGAGAGTAAACAATAGAGACAGCCACTCTATGGGACAAATTATGTTGATGACACCATTTTGAAATCACTGCAAGCATCTTTTTCTGCATGTTCTTTCAAAAAAGTTTTCATTTCTATCAATACATCAACTGATGGATCTGTTGATCTATCTCTACAACAAGTACATACAAAAACACCTCCTGTGTCTCCTCCTTCACTCTATCTCTCCATGTCCCTACAAGAGTCATAATAATGTCACTGATGCATACTGACAAATCATGACAAAGAAAGACAGAAAAACACATTTTCTGTTGTTTATGGTTTTTGTTCTAAAGATAATAATGATAAAAGAGAGTGGACAAGCTGAGTGGTTGTTTTTCGTGGTTGTATAAAGTAGATCTACACTGAGTCATAAATTATCAGTCTTCACAGCACAAAATGACATGTTGCACAGGAAAGGCACATCTCATCATTTATGACATGTATATGTGGTTCAGTGTAATAAGCATGTCTGCACAACACTCATCATTATTGTAATCATTTCCCTCAACGCAATCTCCGTCACTTTCAACTTCACTCGCTGGAAAATCACGCTAGTCCCAGTTGAACCTTTTACTGTCCTATTTATCTTTGTCATTATCTTCACAAGGCCTCTCTCTGGATCCCCCAGGCAAAGGGTCACCCACAATGTCAGCAGTAGACTGGTTAACCTCTGTGCTAATCTCAACTGCGCACCGGCTCTGTGTGTCATTGTGGACACACAGTCAAGGTCCTGTCTGAAGCGTCATCATCAGTGTCATTAATTCCCACGTCACTTTCTATATTGCTTTGAACTTTGAACACTGCCAGAGAAAAACACACCAGTCCCATTAGAGCCCTTTACTGTCATCTTTATCTTTATCATCATCTTCGCGTTACTGGAAGTCACTGAACACACTGTAAAGGTTCTCCTACAGCATCTGGTTCTTCTTTCCTCTTGCTTCCTATTATCCTCTCTCCTCCTGGCTTTTACTCATCTTGAGCCCCATCATTTTGGTTTAACTCAACCTACACCTCTCTTGAAACCTTTATAACTTAATCATCAAAGATTTCAGAATCTTCTACGATACTGTCCTCCATGCGAGAGTCTTCAAGGTCAAATTCAGGTCCAGAGGATGTCTAGATCAATGAAGAGGAACATTGACCTTGCAGGCTGATTGTAATCATCATCCCAGTCCTTGTGGTCACCTTGTTCAGTAACTGTACATAGCTTCCATTGAACTACAAAAAGTTAAGAGTAAATTTGAAGGTTGATGAAACAATCAAAAGGTATAGGGCTCCTGAAAGACCACAAAAAACCCTAATAACAATCTGTGTTCATCTGATTTACTTCAATCACAACCCTTAGGTCTGCAGTCAAACAAGTACCAAGTATAAAGTGTATCAGATGTACAATTGCCAAGACATGCAAAGAACACAAACACACAAATTCCTGGATTTATTAGTGACACGCAAACAAATACTGTGATTTTTTCAATGCCACCTCTTCCACATGCATGTTTAAACAACTGGGAGTCACTTATGGACTTGTCCTATTCTTAGCTATCCCGCCTGGCAGTCAAGCATCATTCATATTCACAGAGGCAGATGTAGCCACAAGGGAAATGCTGGGAACACTTTTGTAGATCTTTGGACCCTACAGACCCCTGCTGTTTTAATTTGGAGAAAATCTGCCAAAGAAGAAAAGAAACTGAAAGAAATTAAATTCCTGCAGATTTCAGTTTTTTTTTTATTACATTTCATTTTATTACTCATTTTCTCACGTCTTTTCTTTGCTTCTACCTCCAGCAGCGTGCACACATGCCCATGTGCACACACATACACACACTAGTGGCATCTCTATTCCCTTGTTTTTTTCTTTTTCCTCTCCTTCATGGCTATGGGAGCAAATGAGTGCAGAGGAGATCAATGGCGAGGAAAAGAGATTCACCCCAGCTCTGATTCTCTGTGTGATTTATTAAATTTGCCATTGTCTCAATAGGAGCAGTCCAGTGTAGCTCTCTGGGAAAGCCTTCACAGCACTGCACCGAGAAATGTGACAGGTACATGAGAAGAGAGTAAGAGGTTAGACAGAAACAAAGAAAAAGACAAACGTGTCAGAGAAGACAAGGGATCTGGCGTCAGACGAGACAAGGGATGCAGACATGAATTGAGAATGGTGAAAAGGGAAGGAGATAGAGACTGAGGAGTGCAAAGAACAGATGGGTAGACAGTGGATGCCACTGGTATTTAAGGGAAGAGAAAAGAGGTGATGACTGGAATTAGATGCAGATAAGAGAGCCAGTAGGAAGAGCAGAGAGTAAAAAAGCTATAAGCTGAATGAATGGAAAGGAGAACTGATAGTGAGGACAAAAAAGTGATGGCAGAAAAGCAAAAATTGATGAAAATTAGCATTAACAGAAGAGCAAAAGACAACCAAATAAAATATAAAAATATCCAAGGATTCATTAAAAAGTGAAATTATTAGAGTCAAACAATGACCAAACATTTATTAGTGATGACCATACCTTATCACACAGTGATTGTCTAGGATGAGCAACATTACAATGGTATGGTTTCTCTCAGTCATGCTTATATACACCAAATTAAATTCCTATAATCCAGAATAGTTGAAGTTTTCAAGGCAAGCTTATGTCCTGGTCAAACACACAAAAATGACAGTGTGACATGTGATGGATACAACAGAGTAGGAGAAACGTTTCCACAGTTCTCTCGTAAAATCATGGGAAGAAAGGAGACGGGCAACATTGCATTGCTGTACTGTGGCAATTGGCGAGACACTACAAAACGAAGATTTATTGAAAACTGAAAACTCTAGAGAACCAGAAGACAACAGGAGCAGACAGAAACTCTCCCAGCTCTGCTCATTTCTCTTTTGTCTGCAGGATTTGAACATTTACTGTCTCAGTGCTTGTCATTCCTAGCCACTGGGAAGCATGTAATGTCCCATCTTTAGTCAGACACTTTTTCCTTTCTGCTACCCTTTGCCTCCACTTGCATATTTTAAGGCCTCTGCCGTTTGCAGAGGAACAAGAATAAAGTTCTATCTATAGCTTGGCTCTTGCCATGGGCCAGAATAAAATATGGATGTGCCTCTCCATGCTGCGCCAGCTAAACATTGTAGGCCAAGCTCTGACCTCCAACTGCTCCAGACAGGCTGATGTGCCTGACTGATAATGACAAAAACACCCAGGTTATGAGATTTAGGAAAAATATCTTTAAATGTTTTCCATCTGTTGCGATGCTGCGCAAGAAAGTAATTCAAAAATGCCTGGGTGAATTATTCTGTGTGTAAATTTTTAAAAAGGAACAATGTCACAGTGGCGTGCTGCCTATTCCTGGCAGGGAACACCTGGAAACACCTACTGTGAAGCCTGCAAGAAATATTCTGCACAATAGGAGCTGAAGCCGGAGCCATGGTTGCAAATTATAATACAATGGAAATGGCGACTTCAACACAAAAGTTTTCTTTATTATTTTGGCATATTACGAAGGAAAAAAAAAACAAAACTAGAAGGTTCATGGAGTCAAGATCAGCTTCTCACCAATGTCAACTTCTCATGCAAATCAGGAAAGTTTCTAAACCAACTATCAATTATTACTTTTTCCGCAGCAATCAACCATTCTCAGAACACTTTGTCGACCATGATTCATGTCTCATCTCACAAAACACAGCTGAAAAACAAGGTGACTCTAAACCCTGGTGCTGTAAGCTATATTTAATATACTGCTAGGTAAACTGGGGTCTGAATAATGCATTCTGATTAGATTACCAACATATTCCAAGCCTATTTGTGCTGCATAATTGCAGATTTTCAGAGGCCATTTAACAGAGTTGTGCAAATCGTCATTTCTAGTTTTGCTGGATTCTTTTTTATTTGTTGGTGAGGTGACTGCATCCCTTGCCGGCTCCACCACCATCAGAACACTCTCACAATCTTTTCCACAGCTCATTTGTACACAGCACAGCTTACTGCACTATTACAAAAAACTGAGGCAAAAACACACATTGCTGGAAACAGCCACGACCGGGTGTGAACAGATCCTATCAGTTTAGGAGTCCTCTTAATTACCTCCAACTTCTCTGAGATGCAGGGACTAAACAAACTCAGGAATCCTAAAGCTGGGAGTGACACACCTCTAATTTATTGGATTTTCTCCTGACTCAGCCATGTTGTGTGACTGGGAGGTCACTGGATGACCTACTAAGTCACATAAGGGAGTAGGAGCATCCATACCAGGTAGTACCACAGTCCATCTATAGACACTATAAATAACATCCAACTCTATGCAGTTCCTGGAATATAATTTCTGAAATTGCAAGTCAGTGACATATGTGTATGGCTAACGTACAACCTAGTAACACTGTGGTAATAATTGTTTTCAAATACACTTTGAAGTCTCTCAAAAGCTCTGTGGATGCTGGCAGCCTTTTCCAAAACATCACTAATAGAACTATTTGTAGTAGTTTTACTGTAAATTTGTTGTTGTTGTTGTTGTTGTTGGTGGTGGTGTGTGTGTGGGAGGTGTAACACGGGTCTGTTGTTTCTGACTTTTGAAGATTGTAGACGGGTCATTCTGTGTCAACTCAGCAAAGGTGGTTGCTTGACCATCTCAGAATCTCTTGAGACTTTGTAGGAATGATCTTTGGCATCTGAAACTGACATCCGCCCATTTTTAAGCTGAAATTCCAATATTTTCATAATTTTTTACTCAAAAAAAAATTTCAATAAATCTCTTGCCATTTGGAAATTGAACGAGATGCCACTTTCAGATGTCCATACCTCCTGAAGTACACCGATCAGGCATAACATTATGAGCACCTGCCTAAAATTTGGTTGGTCCCCCTTATATGGTCAAAAATGACCATCTATAAAGATAAACATAGATACTATCATTAACCTATTGCATTTGTTTAACTGTTATGCAAGCGTAGTCGTTTTATGGTGACACAATGGTGTGGCTCCAATTCGGCTCCTTGCCAATGAAATAGCAAACAGGTTCTTTGGAGGAACTAGATTTGAGCCAGCAAAGCACCAGCACTCACACCAGCAACGAACTATCACCTGAGTTCTTCTTGGTAGAAAAGGGGTAAGGGTGTCCCATTGGGTCTGGAACCAGGACGTTGGCAGTGGATCTTTGGGTACTCTGGCTTGTGCAGTGGGGCCTCTGCCAGTAAAATTTGTTCCACTGCATCCTGTTGATGCATGATCACAATGGGGTTCTAGGAAGTTTGGAGCTCAAATCAACATTGTCATGTTCCTCAACATGTTCCGTGTAGTTTGAAGTTTTTTCCATGTGGTGGGGTGCATTTTTCTGTGGGGGTAGGCCAGTGACATTTGGGATTTCCATTTGCATGAGGGAGTGTGATTGTTGTGGGACAATGTTTATTTGGGTGTCTGAGTCTTATCAACACGGATGTCAAAATCCAAGGTTTTCCAGCACAACAGCACATAGTAGCAATATGATCAATGTTATTCACTTCACCTGTCAGTGGTCATAATGTTGTGACTGATTGGTGTATATGTCCTAGAGTCTTAAAATTTTCAAGAGATGTTCAGAAGTTTCTGGTGAATGGAGAGAATACAACAAATTCTTGCAATCATGACTAAATCTTTTGCTTAAGACCTCTCAAATTCAGGATTTGTTCAAAAATTGCAAATAAAGTGGATTTTTAAAAACATTAGGAAAAATATATCTGTAATGCATAGGATCTATTTGATCAGTGTCATTGTGATAATTATATGTAAATGATATAATGAATGCTTAGAAAGCTTCCATTTGTTAGTAGAAATGCAAGTCACAGCCAATCAAAGTTGACACAGGGAAAAAAAAGTAACTAAGATAAACATCTTGAATCATGGGCAGGTTGATAAAAATTATAACAGTAAGAGATGGAAGTATCATGGTGAAAATTATGAAAAATGTTGGAATTTCAGCTGAAAAAATTGTCAGATGTCAGTTTCAGATGCCAAAGATTATTCTGACAAAAAATTTCAACAGATTCTGAGATGGTCAAGCAACTGAGCTATCCTAATCTTGTTGAGTTGACATGGAAGATATATTCGATGAGAGCACAACATGAATCCAACATACCAAAGTGACCTATGATGGAGGGTTAAATATAAGCTATATAGTTGTTGCAAGTTAACCCAATATCTGTTTTTAACTTTTACCTGCTCTCTCACATTTGTTGATTTAATTTAATGACTATTATAAACACAAATATCATAGTATAATCACAATTTCATGGACTTTGAATATGTTCAATAGCTGTGTGATTGTGATTTTCTTTTTATGAATGGTTATTTATGGCACTTTGTGACACGTCTGAGTTTTACCCAGGGACCGCACAGTGAGACAGTGATGGGGTTTCTACACAACAAGTTGAACGCAACTTCTGATGGATTCCAGAGGCACCAATAAATGTTCAGAATTATTTTCAGATCTCACTAGAGTGTTACTAGGAAATTTCCGGCACATGTACGAGCGGAAATGAAGCAGAAAAGAAAAACATTATGCAAATAAAATTTCGATAGGGTGCCAATTTATCACACCCGGAGATAATTCATCACACCCAGCAACAATTCCGTTCATTTAATACGCTGCAAGCAATGCCATTCTTCCTACGACTGTATACAGACCAAGATAGACTGAGGAGAAAAGGAGCTGCAGTTCTGGATTCTCCTCTTGAATGAGCCGAACGTGGAGGAGTATTTATTAACTTGCAAAGTCATCTGAGGGTTAGTTCAGTGTTTTCAGATCGGAATTCTACTTCCGTATAGAAGTTATCTTTCATGGTGTTTCTATAAAAGATCAGCCTTTAGTCCCGCTTGTAAGGGCATTGATTGCTGCTCATTCCTTCAGTTTCGGTTATAATAACAGAGACACTATAAAATATTTAGGAATCCAACTGTGAAGCTGTGGAGCCTATTACTCTAATTTTACTACATATTTACTGCTTTTCCTCTGCTTTCTTTCTTTCTTTGCTTTTTTTTCTTTCTGTTTTCTTCCCTAAAGTAACTGCAATCAGACCTTCAAAAAAAAAAGAAAAACTGTCTCAGTGGACAGTCTGAATAAGCAGCAAAATAACTTTAATGAACTGAGAGTCTTTGAAATCCAGGGAGCGCAGAAACATTGAGGGATGTATTGACCATTACATGTGGGTGACCGATCTAAACCACATTTCATAAGAGCCTCATAAAGACGGCTTGTGAGTTGCATGGCATGCGGTCGATCCACATTTATCGATCCGGCGTCGCCTTGGTGCTTACAAACTCATTTCTAGAGACGTGTCTGGTTTTTTTTCCGTGTGGCTCTGTCAGAGGCCTCATGTTGGATCACATTGCTAAGCCGTCATTTCTCAATGAGCTACTACACCTGAACTTCCTGCTGGATCTTTTTTTTCCCCCGCCTTGTTTTACTCTTGACTTTTCTTTTTCTAAATTATCTCGTCAGCTGCTGTACTGTGCGCAGAAAGGTTCGCTCATCTTGTACTCCCCTCGAAGCATCCTGACACAATGCATTAGAGATTTGAGGAGCAGTGATTGATGAATCTTACATTGGCTTTTTTTTTTCCAAAAAGGAGCGGGCAGGAAAGACTCCAATTTTATAATGCACTGTTTAAAAATGTCAATATTGCCTCGCTTTATCTTCGAAGAGTCCAGCTTACTTGCTTGATCCTGATCACATAACAATGCCTGTGCACACTCGTACACACGTTATGCCGCACATGTGTAAAATCGCATTTCCCTTCACTGAAGACACGGGGCTTTCCTGCTTCACTGCCCTCTGCGTGTGGGGCAACAAGAAGAATGCAAAGTCTTTGTAATTAACTCCCATCTATTTATCATGGGGAAGGATGACAAGCCTGATTCAGTATTAATCAAAACATTACCCTGAGCTGGCTTGAGTGTGCCAAGCTGGCAGCCATTCCTCATCAATGATGTCACATTAGCGATCTGAAGCCTGACATCGGATTATTACTCTCCAGTTCTTGAGTTCAATTAAGGCACAGTAAAGACTTAATATGCTCAGTAATGACAGCAGTCCTGTGGATCACAATACTTTTGTTTATTTATTTATTTTCTTGGGTGCCACTTAATTTCTATTGAGTGGGTAAACCTCTCATAATGAACTTTTCTTTTTTAGAACGCACAATAGAGATAATTACTGTTGGAAATAATAAAAAAAAAAAACCCTCCACATTCATTTAAGCCAGGCTTTCCCCACAGATGTGACTGCAAAAAAAGGGAAAAACACTAAGAGCTGGGTAACTGGATGATTCATCCCTGGCCACGACCTTGGTCTCTCCAAGGACGCAGAGGAAGTCTGAGATAAAAAATGAAAACAAGGATTACCACTCATCGCCTAAATACAGTAATGACACTGATTTGTTTTTTATATCCGGAATTTTAGTCAACCTTACTTTTTTTTTTTTCGAATGGTTTCCTTCCCCTGCGCTTTTGTTGTAGAAGAAAAACAGGGAGGCAAAAAAAAGAAACAAACAGCATGTAGATGGGAGTCAGGAGAGAGCTGTGCTTTTGTTCTGCTTTTGGATATAGTGGCTCCACAGGGGTGCAGGAGGGATTTTTTTTTTTTAAATCCACTGTGGCAACTTGGGATCTTTATCAAACTACATGTTTCTCTTTTGTCTATTTTAAGCAGTATTTAGTTACGCGTTTACTTCCTCAAAGTTGTAAAATCTGAGTGTCTTTTCTGCAGGATTCTCAGCGGGTTACGTGCGCTGCCCAGGGCTTTATCTGTGTTTACAATATAAAATAAGTAATTGCGTTCTGACGTCTTTACAAACAACATCATTTCACTGAGAGGAATAAGAGGCACAACAGGAAAGCCTTTTTGGAGCATTGAAATGATTAAGTATGTTAGAAACTTTAATTTACCGGCCAAACCTCTTTATTAGCTCCAGTCGTGAGCGAGAGGAAAAACACTTCTTTGCTTGTTTTTGTTTGTTTGCTTGTTTTGTAAAATAACCCTGGTGCCTGTAAAAGAAATTATTACATTGAGGTTATGTTGATCTTTTGGTGGATCAGTGTATGGGACTCATTATTAACAATAAAAAAAATCCTGATACCCAGCTCTAATTTTTACAAAGTACAACTTTTCTCCTCTATATTGTATTTATTTTATTTATGTATTTTTGTTTGTGTTCCTGCTTACTTTGTAAAGCGTCTTTGAGTGTTTTGAAAAACACTATATGAATATTATGTATTCTAATTATTAACTGTGATGTCGAACAATCAGTGCTGTTCCTCTACAGAAAGTAGTAATATAGTTGAGAGTACGATTTATTGCTTTACCAGTTATATTAATAGTTCTAATTTTACATTGTGCATTTTATACCTTTCTAAGAGAGTGCTTTATTGTAATACCAACAATTTGTGCACCTTCTTTTGTAAATACCAGCCCTTTTGGCAGCTTATTTCTATTCTGCGACCAGCATGATTTGTACATTAATTGCACGCTCTTTTCTACATCTATATTGTAATCATATATGAAGCTAGGATACGTGTTTCTCACATGCATCCACTGTGAGCTGCTGCATTGTCACTTCTACATATAAATTTGTCTCCTCAAAATTAGTGTTTATATGCAACAAATTTGCAACAACAAATATTGGATCATGGTTTCTATCAGCTTAATGAATAAATGTAAATTTACATACTTGGTCAATCACAAATGTGTTGACAATGAATGCATCCGCCATGTGGTTGATAACAATGTGTACACAAAACATAAATATTACCATCTGGTTTAATATAGAAAAAATCCATAGTGACTTGAACGCAACATGTTTAAGTTCATGTTTAATTGGAATCAAAATCTTTTTCTGACCTGCAAAAAAAAAATAACAGCTATTTTTGTGAATCCCAGTCTCTAATATGAGAGTCGTGTCCTTTTTAAGACCTCCATCCGCCCCAATCACCTCTTGGCAACTCCGCTGCACTTCATAAACGTGATGCTTCATTCATGCAAACCACCACACCGCCTCTGAACATAATCCAGCCAGCTATTATGTTTGCCATCTGAAGATAATTGTGAAAACAATTTGGTTGTAGCCAGTACTCCAGCACTTGGTTAATGCCTTGATTAAAACTGCAAGAGACTGCAGTGACCTTCTGTCCATAGTGCAGATAGTGATAAGTTGTTGCATAGAGCCTTAAGTTGATTTGGCCCTTTCAGTTAGCACATTCAGCCAGGCTATAATGTGACCTTGAATTCTGCTGTCTCAATCACTTATAAATAGGTGAGAAATACTACTATCAGCAGAAAGGGGAAAAAAGAGAGCGTTATTGTCATGGATGAACTCAGGCGGCCGAATGCATTGTGCCGTGCACCTCTCCTCAGGAGAGTGTGTTAGATAGGACTGACGAGAGTCATTCTAGATGGAAATTGGACGGATTGCTTGTTATTATTGTGAGGACCAGTTCAATGGCTCCAGCCCAGATGCCCTTAGCGCTGTGTTGGCAGAGCAGCGGTCTGTAGTACTGAGTCCAATCACATCTGAAGTAGATGTTCAACTCTATGGACTTGTATTATGTTTGGGTGTGAGAAAATAAAATCCTCTGAATCAAGCTATTGTGATTTTCAGCTCAGTTTCTCTGCATACACGATGCATATAAATCAACAGACTTGTTGGGCCAATAGAGGGGAAAAATGCAAGGCTGAGATTAAACAAACAAGTAAATAAAATCAGCAAACAATAAATCTTAATCAATCTATAAACTGGAAACATGTGCAGTCAGGAGCCAATGAACAAATGCAAGCAAAGGAAACCATACAGAAGTGTATGCTTTTATGGCTGACAGTAATGACCCAGTACAATCACATGGCCTTTTGTCCTCCAAACAGACATTCTCAGCCTGTGGCCTGCAGCCATTTCCTCCTGGAGGGAGGATGTTGTTGACCATCCAGAACGCCACATTAGCAGCATTAGTTGTCTATCACCTTCCACCATTAGCTCCAGTCGCTGCCACTGTGGCTCCACTCCACTAACAGCAAACATAAGTCATGATTTGGTCTGCAGCTTCTGACAACATTTCTCAACTTAAGTTTGTGTGTGCAGAGAGTAAATAATTTATCAAACTAATTTATATAACTGATGTTGATGATAACTCACACAGCATACACACCAAATTTCATGAAAAACAGCCCTTAATGATCTGTCTTAACATTTTGATTTTCTGTGCAGCAACCAGAATTTGGAATATTGTTTACTTGTGAGATTTTGTATCAGTATAGAACAGTGCTGTTTGATGAGGTTTTGGCTGAGAGCACACTAAAATAAGGGAAATATGGTTCTTATTATTTAAGTATGAATTAGAAGCTGGATGGTATATTTTGCAGAGGTCTGAAAAAGTCCCAAGTAAGTCACTTGTCCAGATTCAATAAAAGAAATCTGGATTCGAGTCAAGTCCAGAATCTAACTTTTATATTTTAAGCCATAAACCATAATGCACTACTCACTAAATCATTACTTTATATATTCTTTTAAAACAAAGTAATGGGTATATTAAATAAGAAAAGCACAAAGAAAGTTGTAATACAATTTCTAAAGAATAATGAAAATATTAAAGGAAAAGTGTTATTTGTGTGTCAAAGGTTGGGGTTAGGCATCATTTTATAAACTCAGAATCTAGCTTTGACTCCCACGTCGAATTCATTTGTCTTCAGGCTTCAACATTTGCAATAAAAGTTAAAGGTCATCAAGACGTGAACCCGAAATAAAACCAGAAAATGACATGAGCACCAGTAGATATGAACTGTTCATTAAATGCATACCTGACACATTAAAACCACAGCTGAGACCCACTAGCTTTACTTTTTTTTTACCCAGAAGTTAAATGACCCAAGTACAGGACGTTTGGAAGTTGATCAATTAAATATTGGTATATGACAGCTTAAGTAGCGCGACTGAATAATGCAAAACCTATATGCATACATCAAAATTACACTGGGAAGGCTGTAATTAAAATCATACTGCTTGCTACCTTTTCACAGTGTAGTATCACAGTAATATGAAAGATATTTTATTTTTTTAATAGAGGACAGAAATATCTGTTTTTGTTTTATTCCATTAGTATTTCTCAGTGTGGATTGATATCTCTACACTCTCTTATCTTGTGCACAACCTGCGGTAACTTCTAATATAGTGACCTACCAACACCCAAATTAGTCAGCGCATTAATCACTAATCACAGCCTAATGCTCATGGTTGCAATGTGGATATTGCACCGAAGCACACTGCACTGTTTTGGAGTCGAACACAGATGGGCAGATGAGGCATCTCCAACATTTTAGTGGGAGTTCATCAGCTCAAACAGTGTCAGATTCTAAACAAACTGAAGGCTTTGAGAGCAGTCATCAGCTTCTGGAAGTCATTGCCTTTTTCCTTCCCGACATAAGGGAAATATGGTCCTATTATTTGAGGGTGAACTGGAAGCTAGGAGGCATATTTTGCAGAGGTCTGACAAAGTGATTGTTTTGTAAGTCCTTAAGTGAGTCACTTGTCTTGACTGTGAAGTTCAAAGTCAAGTCCAGAGTAAATATAAGAAGTCTGGAGTGTAACTTTTATAGTTCAGGTCCTAAACAAGTCATTGTGCACTACTCACTAAATCATTGCTTGATATTTTTTAAACCAAGTAATCTATCTATCCATCCATCCGTCCGTCCGTCCGTCCGTCCGTCCATCCATCCAACCAACCAACCAACCAACCAACCACAACTGTTAAATGGCAACATCTTCCTGAAGTATGCCTATTTGTATTGTCTTCTGGCTGTCTACTTTTGTGTTTATAAGAGCAGGATTGAGGCAGTAGAGGTAACTAACTATATGACTTCTAACTTCTTATTTTAAGTAAATGGCTTTGTCTTTTGCTTTTAAATCATCAAATTCATGACAACAAATTACTATTACTGTGACGATGCACCAAATAGATGCGTCTGTGTATTATTGTATGAGGAGAGTGACAACACCGTGAAGCAAAACTGTAACTGACAACATTTCCCTTCTTCCAAATGATTCACAAATCATGGTGCTAGATATCTTGGGTTGCTATATATTTTTTTTTTAGCTAAAACACAATATGAATAAAATATAATTTAACATCATTATTCTTGAAAGTTTTTCTTGTTCGAAGTAAGTAGGACACAGTAAAATACCAGTCGCAGGACCTCTTGAGACTTAGTTGCGTAACTGGGTCTGTATTAAGCAAGTAGCATATATGAGTTGGCCTTCTAACAACAAAGGCTGTGAATGTACTTTAAGAGCGTAATGTGCCGCCTTCTTCTGCACAGTGCGAAGTGAGACGGAGAGCTCTGTGTGATGGGTTAAGGTTAGGTGGTCTGATACTGATAACTGGTCCCTGAGCGCTCATCACAGAACAAGATTGTCAGCATGCTGCCAAGGTTTTTTCTTCGATGATTTACACTGTCCATGCTGCCCCAACGCATTCCCAAAGCGTTGGCAAATCTTGCTGAATAATCAAAGTGACAGCCCTCATTTGTTTCGTTGTCTGTGTAACAAAAGCTAATGCCGTGCACAACCCTGCCAGCCATAGTCGAACTCCCCGGGGAAAATACTATTGAGTTCGGATGAATGGGGTTACCTGTCAGAGAGGACAGATAACAGGAGGTCTGGTATTTAGACACTTTTGGGATTCCAGGCAGCATAGAACAGGTGGGAAAGGAGTTAATCGCTCCCGTATTCAAATGCTGCCGCAGAATGCACAATACAGATGGGGAGGCAGAGACATCACATTAAATCATTTGTGTGCTATCTCGTGAGGAATGTTCATGACGTAAATGGAGAGATTTGTGAAGAAATGTATTTGGACAGAGAAAAAAAAATGACAACTTTACATTTTATGCAACAAAAGTCCTCACAAAGTCTATCTTGTATTGAATTTGACCCCAAAAGTTGTGAGGATACTTCTGAACCTCATGCATGACCCCATGCATGTATTTCTAACCACCGTTCAATTCAGTATTAGAAGAATGCTGGGAGTCTTCTTTTTATTTTTTCCTTGGATTATGCTACTATCAGTGAAATTCTAAATTGATATATCAAGCACTTTCCAAGATAATTAACTTTTGAAAAATTGCCCATCGACCATCTTTCAGCACGTTTTTTTCAAACACTGAAATTTGAGGCTATGTTTGGATGACAACATTTCAGGAACTATTCGAGATAGAACCCTGCAATTTACACTGTTATTTTTCCATCATTCAATTTATTCAGAATCTGCAATAGTGGAGAAGAAAATTAAATTAAATCCGATAACAGGTGAGTAGAAGAATGAGAAAGTCTCATCTCTGAGCAGAAATTGTTCTTAAAATTTGACATTTTGGGATGGAATGAGCCACTAAAAATAATCTGACCATTAGGATGTCCACAAATATTACAGACAGCACAGGAAAATAAAGTTGTGTTGTACACACAAACTTCTCAGAAATGTTACATGATTAAAAATGAGATAGATATTTTCATAGATTTGAGCAAGACTCAAATCACCCATGTGCAGGAGGATGAAATCTGCCATCAAAAGTAAAGGTGGACTAACACGATATTTGCAAAATTAAAAAAAAAAAAAAGGAATCTGACTAATGACAGGCAGAAAGACACAGTTTAGGATCATTCAACATTTTACTCATATTATGAAGAGGTGAACTAAGTGTTTTCTATATTATACATTGAGTTTGCCTCATTCAATTTGCTTTACAATGTCACATCCATTAAAATTAAAACACCCTTAAACTCAGAATTTTTAATGCACTGGATTCATTAAAGAGACTCATCTTCCTGAATGCAACCTTGGTTTTGCAACAGTGTCATAAGCTCGCTGACATTTTGTTTGTCGCTTTCAGCTGTTCTTCCCTGTGCGTTATCTTGGCTATCAGACAGCAGAGGACTGATATGAACATTTTGTAACGGAGAGAGCTGCCGTGCATATTAATTTTTTTTAATTATTCATACTTAATAATTATCCCTGACAAGGAGACAAGATCAGTCTGATCTGATGCTGACCTGCACTTTTCTGCACCCAGAACAGGTAGGCTGGAATCTAATTATTTGTTACATAGTGCCAGTCATCAGGTTTCTGTCGGAACCAACAGCAGGAGTTTAATGAACATTTAAAGTGTAAAAAAAAAGTCTGATGATGTTTAAGAGTTGTTGTCCTCACTGCCACTGAAAATGAAATTTTATTTTAAAATGTATTTAATTCCACAAGTTTTGATTATGTTACATTTAAGCATTTATGCTCATGCTATTTAATTTTATTTTAAGTAAATACCAGGAAGAAGAGTGGACTACCCATACACCTATTATTAGTAGATAAATATTGTGTTTCATATTCAATCACAACTCAGTGCTGTACTCAAAACAATCACAGAGAAGAAATTATGATGTTTTTGTCACATTTAATCATGTACACTCATTCATTCAATTTCATTCTAATGCAATACCTACAAGTAATTTAATGCTAATTGTTAACCATTAGTCCAGATGAGTGGACTACCCATACACCTATTATAGCTAATATTATGTTTGATATTCAGTCGCAGCCCAGTGCTAGTGTCTGTGGTCAAAAGAATCATACTGAAAAAATCACGATCCTTCACAAAAGAGTAATACAAATAATAGAATTATAAGACAATCAAGAACCTTTCACACTCTCTGACCTATTATCTGGTGTTTCGAGTGTTTACCTGAAAAAAATACGTAAAATGGACGTGATGCCACTGACAGACGCCATTAAACTGACTAAATCAGATTTTTACTAATAGGAGTTATGTAAGTACACAACTCAACAAAGTACATTACAGTGGGTTTGTTGTCTTCAGAGATTTTAGAGTAGAATTGTTACAAATTGCACTTTTAAATGTTAACTCAAATCTATTTTACAATGCACATGCTGCCATCCTAGAAGAAATTGTGCAACTTTTTAAGAATTAGTAAAAATACATGGAAAGGTTTATTAGCTGCTGGTCCTTCTGTTATTGATATGTGTGTATGTTTGTATGTTAATTTTACACTGATCAGGCATCCCATTATGACTACCTGCCTATTATTGTGTTGGCCCCCCTTATGTGCTCAAAAATGCTCTGAATCATTCAGAATGGACAAGTGGACCTCTCAAGGTGTCCTATGGGGTCTGGAACCAGGACGCTGGCAGTAGATCCTCTGGGTACTCTGGCTTGTGCAGTGGGGCCTCTGTCAATCAAAGTTGTTCCACTAAATCCTGTTGATGCTTGATCAGAATGGGGTGTAGGAAGTTTGGAGTTCGAATCAACATGTTGGGCCATTGTCATGTTCCTCAACATGTTCCTGATTGTTTGATGTTTTTTCCATGTGGTGAGGTGCATTTTCTTGCGACAGTAGGCCAGTGACATTTGGGATTTCCATTTGCATGAGGAAGTGTGCTTGTTGTGGGACAATGTTTATTTGGGTTCCTAAGGCTCATCAACATGGATGGCAAAATCCAAGGTTACATAGTACCAATATGACCAAGTTATACACTTCACCGGTTGTGGCTGATCGGTGCATATCGTGCTGCTTATAACCTGTTTGCCTAACCCTCTTCTTAGTGCTATTTCTGGACAATGGTCCCTATTTTTGTTCTCTGGCCTTCATTTAACCTGAGAAGAAGGTCACATTCTTTCATTTCTAATCCCAACAGTCTGCCTTTCCACTCGGGATTATAACAGACATGAATTTCGCATCACTTCGTTGCATCACTTTCTGTTTCTTTTTTTAAATAAGGGCTGCTTTACACCAAACTGAGCCTTTTAACAATGCTATGTGGGGGAGATCAAAAGAGCAGGTTTAAATGGTATGGGAGTGTGTGTTAAAAAGAAAAGATCGAAACAGCAGGTCAGCAGATAAAATGTCACAGGGATGAGAAATATAGGTATGGCGTAATTGTATCCACGTCTCTTTTCTGGTAAGCTGAGGCATTTATATTTTACAGCTGAAAAGTTAATTCACCTATGAGGTTGCTGTAAATAAGGCAGGTCATTGCATGAACTGTGCTGCTGCTTAGTCATGCAGCATTTCATTGTAGTGAGTAAATTCAAGGAATTTGCAGAGTGAGAATGAGACAGAAATGACTGATTCTCAAGGGTGAGCATTAAATATTTAAAAGTTTAAATATCACTATCAGCTACAGAAAGCGTTGTAATATTCTTTTTTAGGTCATTTTCATCCTCTGTTCAAACACTTATACGTCTTCCTACTTTCCTGTCAAAACATAGATTAGCATTGGACATAACACAAGATATAGTAATGCAAACTTACACAAAATGAAAATTTGGTTTCTATTTTTTTCTGCTTTCAGCACATTTTCAGTGAGTGCACAGACTCAAACAGCTTGTGTAAATACAGTTGTGTATTTAAGTGATAAATACTTGGGATCAAGAGGGAATTTCTACAAACTTTATGCATAATTCAGTAATACATGAATAACCGGGGCACCCTCCAACTCAGTCAGCACCCTTCAATTATTAAAAGTCCGGCTTGGCAGAGGAGCACCCCGGGTTTAACAGGATATGATATTAGCAAATGCTTCTGCACAGCCTGAGATAATAATGTTTGGAGAAGGTGTTTTAAAAATCCTTATTGCAGTCGATTTTGAAGAGTCGCTTGTTTTGCTACGAGCAGCAAGATTTTTTTTTTCATCACTTGAAGTGGAGCCCCCTGATTATGTTTAGGATGGGTCAACAAACTAACGGAGCATTGAATTGGCTAGACCCAGCCTTGGCCCCCTGTCACTTGACCTTCACACGTTACATTAAATTACACGACTATGCATCACATTAGTGCTGGATTTGGAGAGTCGACGTCCATGGCAACCGAGGAAGAGCAGTGTGCATGCAAGATTCACTGTTTCGTTGGCACGATTCACGAAGGAGCTCATATGACTCATAAGATTCTTACTGTCACCATGTGAAGTGATGACGTGAGTCTTACAAAACTGCTTATGTTTGACAAAATATAAACAGGACACACTGTGCTATCAAGAACATGGGTGGGCCGGCCTGAGCCAAAGTAAAAGTGTCCAGGCTGGCCCATCTGAGGACCTGGCACTGAGAGCCTCCACGGATGTACAAAATCATGCTCACAAAGGCAGCACAACTACCACTGAGCACAACAGATTTCCTATGACGCCTCACACTTCCTTTTTGGTGTGCTGTTAATCTTGGAGGTATCACTGTCACGCCCTCCACCTCTGCTGCCTGAGTGGCAGTCTCCTTTCCCCTTTTCCCTCTTCCCCTTCCCTCTCTCTCTTGCAGGTGGGCGTGAGCAAGGTGTGGGCAGCGAGGAGCACGGCAGGTGCAGCCACTTCCAATCAGCGGAGGAGGCACGCGTGTGATTGGATGATCAGCTCTCACTCTCCCGGTTATAACCACGCTCCACATGCTCCTCGATGCCAGACCGTCGTTTTGCCTCAGTCAGTTGCCAACCTCTGCTCTCGTTCTGTCTGCTCCGTTTGCTCTGCACCCTCGCTATTGCTAACGCTATTCCCTCTCCGCTTCCAGTTGGTTCCCCGTCTGCCGTCCACGTGTGCCTCCTCCGGTTCAGCTCAACCACTGCCTCCACTCCGCCAGTAACCCAGCCACCGCCAGGATTCCAGTCGTGGATCGCCACCCCCACTCCCGGACCTCAGCTCACCACCCAGCCTGCCTGCCTGCCTGCCTGCCTCGCTCCCACCTGCTCCGCTCACCTGCTCCGTCGTGCCCCCCTCTCCGTTCAGGTTCAGTAGCATTAGCATTAGCATTAGCGTTAGCCCGTCTGGCTCAGTTTTCCAGTGTCTTGGTTGCTATCAGCTCATAGGTTTTCGTAGCTCGCTTTTTGTTTGTATCAGCTCGTTGGTTTTCGTAGCTCGCTTTCTGTTACCTGTTCGTTTTTTCAGCTCGCCTTTTGCAGCTCGCTTTCTGTTGTTACTTTTAGTTCGTTTTCAGCATCCGCTCGCTTTTAGTTTCGGTTTTGGTTTATTAGTTTGGTTTCCTGCTGTGCAGTGATTTTCTGTTTCCGTTGTTGTTAATAAACATTGTTATTTTGTATATCTGTGTGCCGTGTTTCTTTGCCTGCGCCTGAGTCTCTGCACCGTTCGTAACAGTACGGTCTGGCCACCATGAGCTCAGCAGGCAACGAGACCGGCACTAGGCCTGCCCTTAGTGAGACAGACCTGCAGCAAGCCATAGCTCATCAGGGCGCCGTGATAGGGCAGCATGACTCCTTGTTGCAGAGTCTTGTAGAAAGCAACCGTGCGCTGATAAATCAGGTCTCCCAGCTCACGGGGAGAATTAGCACGCTAGCGGCCCACTCGGCTCCTGTTACTGCTACGTCTGTAGCTGCACCCGTTAGCAGCGATTCGGCTAACGCTAGTCTTGCGGTCAGCCAGTTAGCTCGTGAACCGCATGTGCCCGTCCCCGAACGCTATAACGGTGACATCGGTTCTTGTCAGTCTTTTTTGACTCAGGTCTCATTAGTCTTCGACTTACAGCCTCACTCTTACGCCTCTGATAGGGCCAGAGTAGCTTTTCTGGTTAGCCTTTTGTCGGGCCGAGCGAGAGAGTGGGGTACTGCGGTGTGGGAACGCCAGGAGGCGATCTGCGGCTCCTACATCGCCTTCACCACCGAGATGAAGAAGGTGTTCAACCACCCGGTGCAAGGAAAGGATGCCAGTCACCGTCTTCTGTCCATGCGTCAAGGGAACCGGAGCGTGGCGGACTTCTCCATCGAGTTTCGCACTACTGCGGCAGGGAGTGGATGGAACGACGCCGCTCTGCGAGGGGCATTCTACGCAGCACTGCAGGACGGCCTGAAGGATGAATTGGCTACCCGCGACGACGTGAGCGACCTGGATCAACTCATCGACCTAGCCATCCGGATCGACAACCGGATCCGTGAGCGACGGAGGGAAAGGACCCTCCGCTCGGAGTCTCCACGGGCCCTTCCTTCGACGCGACCGAGTTCTCCACCTCCTTTCCGAGCCGTTCCTGATCCTGAGCCCATGCAACTTGGACGCAACCAGCTGTCCGCCCAAGAGAGACAACGTAGGCGGAACGCCGACACCTGTTTATACTGCGGGAAGGCGGGTCACTACCTCTCGGCTTGCCCCCAGCGCACAGTAAAAGGACGGGCTCACCAGTAACTGGGGAGATACAGGTGAGCCATCTATCGTCGTCTTCCCCAAATCGGCTGCAGCTAGCTGCCTCCCTCTGCTGGCAATCCCAGTCTGTCCCTGTACAAGCCTTCATCGACTCTGGTGCCGAGGAGAACTTCCTGGACCTTCAGTTGGCCCGTCAGATGGGCATTCCCTTGGAGTCCCTGGAGCCCCCCCTGGAGGTTCGAGCCCTGAATGGACTCCACCTTGCCAAGGTACAGCAGAAAACTGTTCCTGTCACGTTGTTTTTGGCCGGCAATCATCGGGAGAAGACGACCTTTTTCGTTATAGATCACTCCAGTCCCCCCATGGTCCTGGGTTATTCCTGGCTTCGGGCTCACAACCCCCACATTGACTGGAGAAAGGAGGAGGTGGTATCTTGGGACCCCCGTTGCCACGAGACCTGTCTGCACTCTGCCCTGACCCCTGCTGACACCGCCAGCCCTGTTCCTGACGCCCCGGTGAAATTGGACTCCGTTCCTCCCGAATACCATGACCTCGCGCCAGTGTTCAGCAAGGAGAAAGCACTGTCTTTGCCTCCCCATCGCCCTTATGACTGCGCGATTGAACTCGTTCCCGGGGCCACCTTGCCTACCAGTCGGCTATACAACCTCTCCAAGCCTGAACAGGCGGCCATGGAGACCTACATCCGGGACTCCCTCGCTGCCGGCATCATCCGTCCGTCTTCGTCACCTGTGGGGGCAGGATTCTTCTTTGTGGATAAGAAGGACAAGACCCTTCGGCCGTGCATCGACTTCCGTGGCCTCAACGACATCACCATCAAGAACACCTACCCCTTGCCACTCATCAACTCCGCCTTCACATCCCTGCACGGAGCGACCGTATTCACCAAGCTGGACCTCCGCAACGCCTACCACCTCATTCGCATCCGCGAGGGGGACGAGTGGAAGACGGCATTCAACACGCCGCTGGGGCACTTCGAGTACTTGGTTATGCCCTTTGGACTCACGAATGCACCCGCCGTCTTCCAGAACCTCATAAACGATGTGCTCCGGGACATGATCAACCGGTTCGTATTCGTTTACCTGGACGACATCCTCATCTTCTCTAGAGACGCCCAGGAACACACCCGCCATGTCCGCCAGGTCCTCGAGAGGCTGCTGCAGAACCGACTCTTCGTGAAGGCCGAAAAATGTGAGTTCGGGGTACCTACAGTTTCCTTCTTGGGTTACATAATCTCGGCGGGTGAAGTGAGAATGGACCCTCTGAAGCTGTCCGCTGTTAGGGACTGGCCCATTCCGGAGAATCGGAAGCAGCTGCAGCGTTTTCTGGGCTTCGCCAACTTCTACCGTCGCTTCATCCGGGACTACAGCAAAGTGGCAGCCCCGCTCACCTCCCTCACTTCGGTTAAGCGGACCTTCTCCTGGACTCCTGAGGCAGACCAGGCCTTCCACTCCCTGAAGCAACGCTTCACCTCCGCACCCATCCTGACGCAGCCTGATCCCCACTTGCAGTTCGTGGTGGAGGTGGATGCTTCGGACATTGGGGCAGGGGCGGTGCTGTCTCAACGTTCCCCCGCCGACAACAAGATGCACCCCTGTGCCTTTTTCTCTCGGCGGCTGTCCCCTGCCGAGAGGAATTATGACGTAGGCAATCGAGAGCTGCTAGCGGTGAAGCTAGCTTTGGAGGAATGGCGTCACTGGCTGGAGGGGGCGGAGCAGCCGTTCATCGTTTGGACCGACCACCGGAACCTGGAGTACATCCGATCGGCTAAACGACTGAACGCCCGACAGGCCCGCTGGACACTTTTCTTCGGCCGCTTCAATTTCACCATCACGTATCGGCCTGGGTCCAGGAACGTCAAGCCAGACGCATTGTCCCGCCAGTTTTCCTCCCAGGAGACCCCCGGCGAACCTGAACCCATTCTGCCTGGAACTTGTGTGGTGGCTTCTCTCACTTGGGAGATCGAGTCCGTGGTTCGCCGGGCCCAAGAACAGCACCCCGACCCAGGTAACGGTCCTACTAACCGCTTGTTTGTTCCTGATCCGGTTCGCTCTCAGGTCCTGAGCTGGGCGCACTCTTCACGGTTGACCTGCCATCCTGGGACTGCACGCACCGTGGAGGTCCTGCGGCAGAGGTTCTGGTGGCCCACTCTGGAGAGGGATGCTAAGGAGTTCGTGGCCGCATGTTCCATCTGTGCCACCAGCAAGACCTCCAATCGGCCGAGTTCGGGGCTCCTTCAACCGCTGCCTATTCCTCATCGACCCTGGTCCCACATCGCAGTGGATTTTGTCACTGGGCTCCCCCCATCCCAAGGTAAAACTGCCATCCTAACCATTGTCGACCGGTTCTCCAAAGCCGCCCATTTTGTCCCCTTAGAAAAGTTGCCCTCTGCCAGGGAGACGGCAGATCATCTGGTGAACCACGTTTTCCGACTCCATGGGATACCTGCCGACATAGTGTCCGACCGGGGACCACAATTCACTTCGGAGGTTTGGAGAAATTTCTGTTCTGCGTTGGGGGCCACAGTCAGTTTAACCTCTGGTTTTCACCCGCAGTCCAATGGTCAGACGGAGCGAACCAACCAGTCACTGGAGACCTTCCTGCGATGTATGACCTCGGAGAACCCTTCCGCCTGGAGCAGCCTCCTCCCATGGGTCGAGTACGCGCACAACTCCTTGTCTAATGCTTCTACCGGGCTGTCTCCGTTTCAGTGTTCCTTGGGATACCAGCCGCCCATGTTCCCCTCCCAGGAACGGGAGATCTCCACCCCATCTCTCCAGACCTTTCTCAGGAGGTGTGAACGGGTCTGGAGGCGCTCGAGGGCCTCCCTGATAAGGGCTTCGCGGAGAATGGAGGGGCAAGCCAACCGTCACCGTTCTCCTGCCCCTGTCTACTCCCCGGGCCAAAGGGTTTGGCTCCGGGCTAAGGACTTACCTCTCCGGGTGGAATCTAAGAAGATGGCGCCCCGGTTCGTGGGGCCTTTTGTTATTGAGCGCATCATTAATCCCAGTGCGGTCCGCCTGAAGTTGCCATCCTCCATGAGGATCCACCCCACATTTCATGTCTCCCAAGTTAAACCTGTGAAGGAGAGCGCTCTGGCCCCCCCTGTCCGTCCCCCTCCACCACCCAGGATGGTGGACAATGCCCCAGCGTACACCGTGCGCCGCCTGCTGGATGTTCGTCGTCGGGGACGTGGTCTCCAATATCTTGTGGACTGGGAGGGATACGGTCCAGAGGAACGCTCCTGGATACCCAGACGCCAGATCCTGGACCCTGCCCTAATCCGGGAGTTTAACCGGAGGAGACCGGACCGGAGGATTCGTGCACCTGGAGGTGCACGTAGAGGGGGGGGTACTGTCACGCCCTCCACCTCTGCTGCCTGAGTGGCAGTCTCCTTTCCCCTTTTCCCTCTTCCCCTTCCCTCTCTCTCTTGCAGGTGGGCGTGAGCAAGGTGTGGGCAGCGAGGAGCACGGCAGGTGCAGCCACTTCCAATCAGCGGAGGAGGCACGCGTGTGATTGGATGATCAGCTCTCACTCTCCCGGTTATAACCACGCTCCACATGCTCCTCGATGCCAGACCGTCGTTTTGCCTCAGTCAGTTGCCAACCTCTGCTCTCGTTCTGTCTGCTCCGTTTGCTCTGCACCCTCGCTATTGCTAACGCTATTCCCTCTCCGCTTCCAGTTGGTTCCCCGTCTGCCGTCCACGTGTGCCTCCTCCGGTTCAGCTCAACCACTGCCTCCACTCCGCCAGTAACCCAGCCACCGCCAGGATTCCAGTCGTGGATCGCCACCCCCACTCCCGGACCTCAGCTCACCACCCAGCCTGCCTGCCTGCCTGCCTGCCTTCGCTCCCACCTGCTCCGCTCACCTGCTCCGTCGTGCCCCCCTCTCCGTTCAGGTTCAGTAGCATTAGCATTAGCATTAGCGTTAGCCCGTCTGGCTCAGTTTTCCAGTGTCTTGGTTGCTATCAGCTCATAGGTTTTCGTAGCTCGCTTTTTGTTTGTATCAGCTCGTTGGTTTTCGTAGCTCGCTTTCTGTTACCTGTTCGTTTTTTCAGCTCGCCTTTTGCAGCTCGCTTTCTGTTGTTACTTTTAGTTCGTTTTCAGCATCCGCTCGCTTTTAGTTTCGGTTTTGGTTTATTAGTTTGGTTTCCTGCTGTGCAGTGATTTTCTGTTTCCGTTGTTGTTAATAAACATTGTTATTTTGTATATCTGTGTGCCGTGTTTCTTTGCCTGCGCCTGAGTCTCTGCACCGTTCGTAACAATCACATACTGTAATTCCTAGAACTCCAATGTGTTTTTCAAGTAAAAAGACAGCCAACCTACCTCGTTTTTCAAAATTATGCTTAATGTCGTCATCCTTGCACATCATGTCCGTATGTCCTCCGATGCCAACGTTAACTCCATAGTCGTCCAGGACCTTCCCGTCGCTCAGCTTGTTGTGGAGCTGGTTGGGCGTGGAGTTAAGCGAGTGTCCGCCGGCGTCCTCTTCATCGCAGTCGTAATCGTCTAAAATCGGGGTCTCCCGGATGGGCATCCCGATGACGGAGCTGCCGTGCTGGTGGGTGCTTCTGGAGCCCCGGTAGCTGTCGCGGCCCTGAGGCCCGAGCAGAACGGAGGGGATGTAGTGGATCTCATGGGTGGCCTCGGTGCTGGCGCTCTTTTGTGGGATGCGGCGGCGCTTGCACCATCGGTGGCGGGTGTAGAGGACGAGGGTGAAGAGGAGGATCAGGAGAAGGAGGGCGATGAGGCCTCCCTGAATGAAAGCAGAAGACAGAAGACTAAACATGGGGGACGTACACAAGGGCAACTGTTTTTATATGACATTTAATGTGGTAACCGACTATGCAGATTGTAAAATAAAAGGACAAATTACAGCTTACAATAACAATTGCATTCACAGCCTCAATGCCAGCTATATTAGGCTGAATGCCAATTAACACCATTTGCCAGCTATTACAAGAGGTCTGGCAATGAGCACTTTGATATGAGCGTTCTCACAGCTTCATGAGGCTGCTGACAGAGTTCTGACAAGAGCAGCACATTTCTGCCTGCTACAGTGCAAGTGTAATGGTCAAAAATACTCCAAACTATTTTTACTGCAGTCTCAGATATTAGATATGGATACAGACCTTGCAGGATCATCACTGAGAAAGGGTGACTGCAAGTTGGGACATAACCAAGCACATCTCACACGTATTGAGTAAAATATACATCCAAATGTATAGCAGTGTTAAGAATGGTAATTACGCTGCTTTAAAGTCCTTTTTTCATGTGTTTATGATATATCTTTAGTCTCCATAAGACACAGGAAGCTGATGAAGATTTAAAAAAAACTATCTGTAGATTTATTCAGGAAAAGAGGAAAGAAGAATGAAACACAGCATACCCCTGTAGCAATGATGACATTAGCAAGTAATTAGACGATAGGAAGGATACAGACACACACTGATTCCCACACACACTTAAAAGCACTTTCACACACAATAAAATGACTATACAGCACATTACAGATTTTAGTGCTTAAAATCAGCCCTTTGTTAGCACTTCGTGCACTTTCTGCAGTCACTCATACAGTCTGTGCCTGTGTACAGAATTTGCATGCATAAATTGATATGCACAGCAGATACAACAGCATAAAGTGAAGCTTAAAAAGTGACAGCAGAGTTGAATCTGCACCTCCCGACAATAATTTTACATCATGAGATTTGCAAATGATGAATTTAAAGCATGAAAGGGTTGTATTATACTGTGTAAATGTTCCTGTTACTGCTTCCACTTCTTATGTATCTCACCAGCACATACACAGCAGTCAGGCAGAAATAATTGTCTTTGCAGCAGGGCTGCATCTGGACTCCTATCTTTTGAGTGTCACACACACCAATGCACAAGGGTTGTTAGCCTGTTTTGCCCTCTTTCCTCCCTAAGCCCTTACTACTGCCTTGAAAATTCACAAAGGAGCATCACATTTCTCCGTGGTTCATTCAATATCTGACCATCACAGATACATCAAACATCCTGCCATACATGCGGCGGTTGGATGCTAATGTAAATCTATATACACAGGGAGAATGGTGGAAAGAAAGGAAGGCCGTGACTTATTCTTTGATTTTTCACAATGGCATCCAATAGGTGAGATGTGGTATTGGATTCAGCAGGACATGGCAACCTAAGGGTAATATATTTGTAATGTCGGACAGAAACACAGTGTCAGCACTTTTGCAAGTACATATTTAACAATGTGGCTATATTTACAAAATTATACGCGTGCACTGCCACAGAAGCACGGGGCTCATGGACACGCAGACACACACACACACCCACAAACAGGCACTCACGACAGAATAATAAATAAAATCCACAAGGGTTCATTCATCACAACATTTAAAATTCCATCTTCATGAAGAAAAACAAACCCCTTTCAAATTATAACTCATGCACTGCTGGGTGTCCATAAATCAAGTATGCTGAGAGGTAAGGCGGCACAGAGAGGACTAGTACCACGGACAAGCTTATCCATTAATCTCCAATGGGATGGCAGCTTTGCCGAAATGCAGTCTTTTACAAACTCCCCTTAGCCTGTACTTCTACATTAGTTCCCCCCTGAAGAACGGCAAAAAAAACATATGAAGAGGCTTGTGTTTCATTTTAGGAACAGAGTGCTAATGTGGCATTGTGAGACTCTGCAGCGCAAATGAAAAATGGTAATGTAAAAAAAATGGAAGCAAAAAGGAATAAACTGCAGCCTAAAATACAACAAAGAAATTTTTTATGCAGCTCGGTGACATCTTTATTTATCTCATCATCACCATAACTTCAAATAATAGACATTTCTGACATTTAAACCTTAATTTCCTTCCTTGCATTTGAATTCACATCTGCAGATTTAATATGCCAGTAAATTGCATTAACAGTTTGGAAACTTTCTGTGCAATCTGTGCTAAAAAGTTCTACACATCACAAGTCAACTTTTGTCTTTCCGTATCTGTTATTTTAACTGCCTCTGTTACCTCAGTGCCCTTAAGAGTTTACCTTTCATGTACTTTTTTTCCAGCTTCCTAATTCGTTTCTCTCAAATTTCCTTTCCCCATATCATCTCGCAGTGTTTTCCTCCATGCTTCCCACCGTTCTCTCTTTTTGTTCTCGCTCCCTCTCGATTACTGTGTGTCTCTTCCGTCTACATTCCCCTTCATGTTTGATCGCATCTTTCTTCCACTCTTCAGTACAACAGCCATATAAATTCACAGTGGCAGATGTAGCCATGAGGGAAAATGGGTTTTCTGTTCATCTTCAGACCCTACAAATCCCTGCTGCTTTAGTCCCGAGTGACTTTACGGGGAGGAGAGTGGCTGGAAGCCCCATAATTCCACTCTTTTCTGTAGTGTAGGTTTACTGCAGTCCATGATTATTTCCTCACTTTGCATTCCTTTTTCCCCATAATACTCCCATTTTCCATCTCAATCACTCTGTTTTTTCCTTTTGCTTTTTTTCCTCTGCACCCTTTCATATTAGCTTTCCACTACTGTTTTTCTCTGTCCCTGTTTTTTTACCTCCCATTTCCCTTTGGTCTTTTCTGCTTGCTAGATCTTGTTGCCTACTTCCTTACATATTCCCCTGCTAAGCTTGATTACCGGCGTTTCATCCCTTCTCGCTTACTTCTTATCCTCATTCTTTTTTACAGATTGAATGGAATACGCCTGCAAACACCAGCACTGAATTATTAAACAATTACTCAGATTAAACCATCACGCTGGTTTCACCGTTACAGGGCCTCTTTCAGCTGCAGAGGGAGAAGGACAGCAGCGGCTTTGCAAATTATTTGGCAGTTGTAGAGCCATAACAATCAGTGACAGTCAGAATGATTGGATTTGAAAGAGGCAGGAAAAAGGTGTAACACATCCACAATTTACAGTTAATAAAAATGCTAAAATATACTACCACTGAGGCGCTTTTACCAGAGAAACTATCCTCATGTACGCGGCAAATGTGCAGTGTGATTATCATGGCTTCGGGAATTTTCAATGTATCATTCTGGGTGTTTTAAACTACTCAGATTGAATTCTAGCCGTTCTTGTAAACTGACCTTTAAAACAGTATGTATGGAGCCTGAGGGATACATCCAGTGTTTAGGGAAATTTATTAGTCCTACAAAACATTTGTGTAACTTCAACCTTTGCAATCATGCAAGGCAAATGAACAGCAATAGCCTAAACATCCATATACTATCGGCACGATAGAGAGGAAAATATCTCGACTGGGAACAAATCTTAACACTGATGGTGTTGCTTTTACATTCGAGGCTTATGATGAAAAAATAGAGAGCTGCACATGCTCAACAGTGACAGATTACATGGGTAGTTGAATATGGCGGCACCTTATATATTTAGCTATAGACATCGCAACTACGTTAGGTAGTAGAAAGTCGAGAAGTTAAGTACCCCAAAGCAAAACCCCATTAGACTTGATCATTAAGCCTGACTGAAGTGAATGCAAATTAGATCTATTCAATCACCGATTAATTGTAGACAGACCCCAGTGTGTGCTAATGAAAAATGCAGCAATAGGCACAGTTGGGGTTCAGTTAGGCTTTAAAATAAGCTAAACAATGCTTGCATAAATTAGTTTTTTTATTACTATTTCAGCTGTCAGTCTTGTTAAGAGCAGTAACCGAAGCTGTGGTTTATTCTTACAATCAGCATTCCATACAGTTCCATACAGCAAAGGAATATTAGATTTGCATAAACTATTTCCAGTGTGATTTCCTGCCGAGTCTTTAATGTATATTTTCCTAAATGATGAGTGCAACATGATATGCACTTTTATATTACCTAAGAAGTTTGCTGCGCTATGAGAAGTAATTGTATCAGAGCCTGTTTTTTTTTTTTTACTAGTCAGGTTGTCATGCAAAATATACGGTCAGCATTTACTCAGCCATACAGACGACTATTACCAAAATAAATGAACCAAACTGCGGCAAAAAAGAATCTCGAGTGTGTTTGTGTAGGTGTTCCACTGTTTGTGTTCCTTCGGTCTATTTATTTCTGACATTCTGTCTAATCTCTGTGAAAAAATTCTTGCGACTCTGATTCCGATGGCACTGCTTCTGTTGAGGACAGAAATAGCACTGTCACCATGGATCTCTCAGATGTGTCACTCCACGTTGGGCCATTCATCGAAAAAAAAAAAAAAGCAGTCTACAATAGCAGATGTCGAGGCAGATGCTTTGCCACATTCCTTATTTGAAGAAAAAGTCAGCAGTAACAAGTCAATTAAAGTGACATCAACTGGAAATATCCTGATTTTTTGTTGAATATTGTGCAATAACTGCAAAGTCACGTTACTAAGTCATGTATCTAAGAGTCATGTATCTAAGAATTATGTACATCCACTGTGCGAAGCAGCTTTGTCAAAATCACAAGGTGCTTCTTTTACATGTTTCGACACAAGTAAAGAGTGTAAGATTATGTCTCAGGGGGAACTAGTTATAAAGAAGCAAACACACAAATGGCATTCACTTTACTGATGAAAGCCCCACTCAATCAAGCCCTCAAACCACATCAGACTCTTTAACAGCGAGGAAGTTTAATGATCAGCTCCATTGATCCACTCTTCACACTCGGATCAATAGCTCCCGTAGAGCCTCAAGATGCGGCGAATTTAGACTTTTATATGTACTCGACGACTATGACTCCCTAATGATCCTAATAAGCTTCTTTATGTGGTGAAACAACTCGACTCAGAGCCAACACATCCAACACATGCTCTGTGGTTTAGCCACCATCTGTGCACAGAGGAGGCCGTGGCTCGCTGAACCCCAGTAACCATCCACCTCCTGCTCCAAGTCACCATCCACCTCCTGCTCCCAACGGAAGAGTGGACTAAAGCAATCTTTAGTGCATTCTTGAGAGAAAATGTTGCCGAATGCTCTCATGCTAAACTGACAGCAGTGAAGTCATCAGTCAAAAAGAAGAAGTAATAGATGCCATGGGTGACATACTGAGGAGCACTGGGTGCTCATGCAACCAAGTGCAGCCAAATGCACAGGTATGCCTTTAATACACAGCTTCTGTGTTAGTGCCATCATGTGTCAGACAAAGACCTCCAAGGCACAAAAACATCCTGTCCCTCTCACTCCAACTTTTCCTGTCACCATCTTTTATTTGTCAACCTCCCACGCTTTCCTACCTCCCGTCCTCTCGGCGCTGTGTCTGTTTCTCCCATCCCTATCCTCTCCCAGCAGGAAGTTAAAGTGGCATGTGCCCTAGCATCTGCTCTCCACTCCCTTCTGTCCAACTAGAAGCCGCAGCGTGAATGACAGGGCTTGGCTCTCTGGTTAATGTTTCCACTCTACTAATTCACCTAGGAGAAGCCGTGTCTGTCCATTACCTGGGTGCATGGGGAAATACTACCAGACATGGCATAGCAAGACTTCCAATTCTTTCATTCAGTGAATAACTCCGTCACTCACTTTCTCAGACAGTGAGAGATTTAATGGCAGTTTTGTTGTACAACACACTAAATCAGTGTCATTTGGCACCTCCTCTCTACTGCATAAGTGCACAGGTTGTTTTGCATTTTAACTATGGTCTCTCGCAGGTTTGTTCAGTTGTTGAAAACATAATTTGGACATGTTCTCAAAAGGCCTATGTAGAAGTATGTGTTGTATCTCAATTGGAGAGGAAACATTTTATTTGACAGAAGAAAAATAATCTATTCCAAAGAAACAGAAATTCATTTAAAAAAAACCCACAGCCCTAGCCCATGTAAATCACTAGAGAAATTACAGTGACCAGAAGCCCCTACCTAATCATAAAATCTGATTACACTGTGATTGAAAACTGAATTAAAATCTCCTACAGTTTAACGGGAATGCACCAGGTCGACCTTTCCATTCCGTCCCTCACGCCATGGGAACTAATACAAGTTTCCATCACCCTCTCCCCAACCCCCTTTTCTCTCATCTCAGGTCCGATCCCTTCATTACCCCACCTCTCTGTCCTCCCCTTTTACATGCCACAATGCTCAATCACACAGATGGAAAAGATTTGAGGGCAGATAATACTGCCTTAAGCCCTAGATTTGTGAATTGTAACAAAGAATTAGGGCTGATTTTCTAGTGTGTTGCTCCCACCTACCCAGTACCTCTCTCCTAGGCTTTTTGCCAATGCCCTACACCCACCACTTTCTTCTCTCAGCCAGACACACAATAAGGCTGTTTCAGGGTCTCCAAGCTCATGGCACATACTGAATCTGCATTGACGCCATGCATTACAGAGACAAATGGCATCTGAGTTCTGCATGGGGAGTTCTTTATACATGTGCAACACTTACACAAAAAAGTCATTCTTTGCAAATGTACTGTTCCAACAGTCGCAGAAAACACATTGTTTTTTTTACATTTAGTCATGTCAAACATCAAAGAAAGCACTTTAAATTTCTCCCTCAGCATAATATACTGCGTGTCCACAGTGCAACTGCAAATCATAACTGCAAAATGTAAAAATCACATGTAGTATTGTCAGTTTGTGCACATCAGAAGTGTATGCAGTGAAATGTTACTAAATGGTCACAGTGACTTCTGAGAAAATGACTTCCGTTTTTGTCTTGTTTTCCATGCATGTAGTTGATGGCAGAATAGGCTTTTCCAAAGCTTTTGATTTATAAATAATGACATTTGGCTGAAGAAAAAACACAGCAATTACAGACCATGTGCAAGCCCTATGTGAACTATCTTATTTGTAATTATACTTCAAAATGATTGGGGATAAAATGAGTTACTCAAAAAAAGGATTAGAGAAAAAATCCCAATAGAAGTAGGGATCTGAATGGTAGGAAAAAAAGATTCCTGTAATCATCCATATTTTATCCAGGAGGTCATCCCTGGAGAAAAAACATTTTACATCTTGAAATCACACGCATGTAAAGGAAAAATGGCTCTGCATTTCGATAATGGCCAGCTTTCCACCACCACTGTAATGGAGCCCGGCTATTTTTCTCAGTATAATGACATCCCGGGATGCTCACTGTTTGCATGGTAACCAAATATAATTGCCTGATGACCATGCACCGCTGCTTGCTCATTACTGTGGTAAATTAGTACTGCTCGAAAAGAAGAGACTGCGATGCCCCCCACGCCCGAACACCAACCCCACCCACCCACACTACATTATGGCTCTTTCATTTGCTTTTTTATAAGAGACAGATGATACCTTCACATTTAGGCGGTGTAAGCCAACTGTAAGCACACATGCCCTCCCTCTGTGACATTTCAGGTGAAGGAAATGTGATTAGAAAGGTAATGCCAATATTTGCAGTGGTGTCACAAGGGGCCAATACAGGCTTGCTACAGCTGTTGATAACAAGGCAGTAAGAGGGTCTGGACAATGAGGCCCTTGGGGTGACTTTGATTGAGAAAAAAAGCAAGGGCTGAGGAGTGAAAAGGAAAGAGAATGGATTTTTGCTTTTGTAAAGATTCAGGCATCAGAGTGCAGACAATGGCGCATACTTGTAAAGAGCAGCATGTTGGAAAATAATGGTGGACACACACACTTATTCTGTTTCCCCATTTTGCTTGGAGGCCCACATTTTAAAAAAAAGAAAAAAAATGTGTTTCGAGGCTCACAAAGATCACTCAGTTTGTTCTTTTTGTGGTGCTGTCAGGCACAATTGTGTGGTATTCAACATAATACAGAATAAACACAAGACTAAATCTGTGAAATGAATGACTTCGCTCTCTGCTAGAGAGAGAAATATTCTTGCCTTGAAAGCTGGCGGGTGCAACGGAGCTATGTGTGATTATAGGGGGGTTTTATGTGTTAGTGTGCGCTTGCGCCCGTGTGCTCCTATCAGAGGCAGCTGGGGCCTCAGCCCTTGTTATATTCCCTGTCGTTTAGCTTGAAGTGAGGCCTTTATTTGTATCTGCAGCTGTCGGCCAAGTGTTACCACAACAGCTTGTGAGAGTAGACCTGTCAGCGAGACCAGCAGCTGAAGGGAAAGGTAGGCTTTGTCCATTCATGCCAGATGCAATCAAAAACTCACTTTCGCCCTCGCTGCTGCTCTTCCCCTCAAACCCTCTATCGCTGGTCTCTGCTCCACACATCACAGCAATGTCTCCGGTGCAGAAAACATATTTCATGTTATATAAAGTGTTCATTTTGACACTCACTTTCACCTCAGCCTGGGGTTAAAACATAAGACTCTGCAGGGACCACATAGTTTGTCATTCAATTTGGCTTAGGAGGAGGGGAAAAAGAAACAGATACTCAATTCTGGACCAAAAACATGTGATAACTAAAATCGCCTTGAAAATGCTAATAGATGACAAAGGTCTGATTAACACTTCGAAGTCCAATTCAAATAGCACAGATGTTCCCAATTGGTGCTTGAGTCATTAATGGCTGCTAGCAAAACACATCTGCCGTCATTAGCACTAAGGGGAGGAGAAACACGCAGTTCACATATACATTAATGGGAAATTTCCCCAAGACTTTAATCACTGTGCTTGGAGGGGCCATTAAAAGAACAGCAAGAATTGAGATGAATCAATAGCAAGATATAGAGATGAGAAGAATGCTGCCAGCTTAAGGTGGAAGCTTGATGGTGTTATCTTTAGAGTTCCCAGAGGTTAATGAGCTATGCTGTGAGGGTGGTCTCATTTCCAACAGTAAATATCTCTGAAGTGATTCATCAACATATAAAAAAACACTTCAACTGAAGAAACTAATTTGGTTCCAATGAGTGTCCTTTAGTTTAAACACTAAATAAATAAATTATAAAGCTTGCTTGATTTGACCTCATAAAAAAGCCCAAACAGTATGTGAAAGGAAATAATATGGGACTGAATACTACAAAATATAGGATGTTAAATGCATAAAGATTTAAGCTGTGAACACATGTTTTTATGGGCATCAAAGTAAAGTGGTCAAGATCAATGAGTTATAAAGGACTAAAGACAAAACAATCTACAGGTAAGATTCAAAAATAGCTGGAATATTAAGATTTAAATGTACACAATGTTATCATAATAGAATAAAACGGTATATTATGCCACATTATGGTAATATGACCATACACTGATCAGTCACAACATTATGACCAGTGACAGGTGAAGAGAATAATATTGATCATATTGGTACTATGTGTAGCCCTGCGACAGGCTGTCCAGGGTGTCCCCTGCCTTCGGCCGGGATAGGCTCCTCTCACACAGTTGTAAGAGCTAGCACAAGTTTGCACTTTCTAAATGTTTTTCAAGTTCGTCCTTGGTACGACTAGATTCCTGTACACACCATACGGCTGTTTGTTAAATGGTGCTCAAGTCTACAGTTTCTGTGAATTAAATCACCCACCCATACACATGGTGGCATCAGCATAACACCCAGGCTGTTATATTTACAATGAGAAGCATCTTTACATGTACACACACACACACACACACACACACACACACGAGCAGCCAGGCGCACATACATGAACAAGGTTATTCAATAATCCTCTCCCTTCAGCACCAGAGTTTTCTTTTGTTCCCCAAACTCCTGGTCTCCATCAGTAACGGTTACCCAGGCAACAGAACAGACACAGAGAGAGAAGGTGAGTGAATGGGCAGAAGAAAAAGGGAAAAACAAAGATTAGGGAGGGAGGAACGGGGGGCACAGTCACTTGAGTTTTGTCTCTCCAAAGGTAAACTATAAATAGTATCCTCCCTCGTTTTACTCACACTACAAAAATGCAAAGCAAACTCATTTGCTTTGGTCATGACACTTGCCCAGCCAAACAAGAGCTCTATTATAGAGGTTTATTTTCAAGCCTTACACTTGGTGTGTGTGTGTGTGTGTGTGTGTGTTTGTGAGTGAGTGAAAGAGGGATAGACGGGCTGTGTATGTGGAGGGCATCAGTATGTCTGTGCACGTTTAGGTCTGAGAATGTTCTCTGAATGGATATACAAGGAGCTATCAGAAAGTTCTGAGTCTGTTTCTGTTGCCGCAAATGGAGCGTGGCACGATTATGTACTGTACATGCAACAGGGGCGAGCAGTAACTCTCAGAGTCAGGACATTGTGTGATGCTGCACAATCAACATCAGGACTTGTGATCTTTGCAGGTGCATATTTGCCACCTTGGACTTGCAGAAACAACACCTTTCAAAGTTTCCTAGGAGTTTCATCAAGAGGCCTGGGGTGACTAAAGCCTCCAATTAAAGGACCGCTGGTGAAGACAGTTGGGTCTGTGGCAATGGCGAAGAGGAGAAATGGCAGTATTTGCAGTAGAGGAGTTTCCAACACTCGTCAGGTCAGGAAGGGCATACTCGTGCATCATGAATTTGTCCTCCAGGGCCAGACTGTCAATGTGACTTCTACTGTGACATCCTGAGGCATCTGAGGGAAAACTAACAAAGCAAATGACCTGCACAATGGCTATTGGGTGTTCCATCATGACATCACGCCTGCTTAAAGTGCATTGAAAACATTCGCGTTTTTTGGCCATACCAATACAATCATTGCTCCCTATCCACCCCGCTCACCAAATTTGACTTCTTGTGACTTCTTTATCTTCTCTGAAATAAAACTCTAGCTGAATGGTGACCGTTTTGACACAGTGGAGGAAATCCAGCATGTGTCACAGATGGCACTTGAAGTATTTAAGGAACAGGACATCCAGGGAGGGCTCCAAGCACGGCAGGAGCACTGGGAGCAGTGCATCGCCGCACAAGGCCACTATTTTGATGGGGGGTAGTGGCCAAATTTAAATCAGGTAAATTTTTTTGCATTTTTATAGGCACAGACTTTTTTATTGCACCCTTATTGACATATAATACAATCGATATTTAAAAGGACAACACTCAAGAGAACAACCAACACAGTATCACAGTACTCTTAAGAGGTGGAAAATACAATGTGCATTATATTTTAATTTAGTTTTTTAGCATTTTTGGTATCATGTAGAGGGGAATATTTTTTAATACATTAACCTGTATTTACTCAGGTATCCATGTAGGAGGAGCTACACGCTCGCAAATACAAAGAAAATAAATAAATAAATGAAAACTCATCTATACTGTCATGCACACTATTAACGACATATTAAACCATTCTAATAGTTTTTAACCAGTGTTTTAAATCTAAACATAATGGAACAAGGAAGGTCTGGGGTTTGATTCCTCTGAGTTTTGCGTCTGCATGGGTTTCTTCCCATTATAAAATCATAATCTGAGGAAATTCCCATTCTCCACAGGTGTGGATGAGTGTGTGGAAACATTTGTCTGTCCAGCTGTGTCAGCCCTGTCAAAGAATGGCGACCTGTCGAGGGTATACTCTGCTTTTTGCCCAGCGGTTTTTGGGATAGGTTCCAGCCCCCGATGACCTTGCGCACAATAAATGGCTTAGAAAATGAATGGACGGGTGGATGCAACCCGGCCTTTCAAATTCCATGAGAGGTGAGCGATCCTGAACAATCACGTGGAAAGGGAGAGGCCTGCACTAAAGCACTCACACCCACGCATACACTTCGAGCGCATAAAACATAGATACAGCACACATAATAACGTACACAAAGCTTTCACACAAAGACAGAAAACACAAAGCTCACAATAATAGCCACATCATTTCTCCTGGATGTCATCTGAGCGCAGCTGAATGTCCAGAAGTTACACGTGTGCTATCAAGGACACAGCGCCTCTGATGCAAAACTACCAGGCCCTGTCTGTAATATCCAGCTGCAGAGTCACAGTGCCAACAGGCTGAGAGTTCCCACTGCGAAGCTTCATTTAAAGCTGCACCACCTATAGCCAAGAAAAGTAACAGCGGCAGCAGCAAATTACACTGCAGATGCCACCTACAGGTTTGGCAAATAGCAGCTGAAAGTTAGGTCATTTGTGTCCTGTTATCTGGCTTTTTTTTTTTTTCTTTTTTCTTTTTTTTGCAACTACCGAGATCAGAAGCAAAAGAAGAGTGAATGACCAACCTCTTAAATGTGCATGTTGTTAAAATCATTTGCATC
Source organism: Dascyllus trimaculatus (assembly GCA_024666655.1). NCBI lineage: Eukaryota > Metazoa > Chordata > Actinopteri > Pomacentridae > Dascyllus > Dascyllus trimaculatus. Next base: position 14,039,424 of record CM045460.1, on the reverse strand, counting down.
TGTTGTTGATTGTTAGAATAATTGACCCTAGATAATTAATACAGTGCTCATTTGCGAGATCAAGTGCCTGCCAAAGCACAGATTTATGCCTGGTTCAAAAGAGTAAGTAAATGATAATTAAATGCAAGCTAAATGCAGCCATGTTGCCACTGTAATTGTGTTTCTGATATTCACTGTCTGCTAGGGGTCATCAAAATGTTAAAGGTGATACAAGTGTTACAGCTTTAACACTCATTGCCCACAAGTGGCTCAAGTGCACAACAGCTATTGTTCTTCCCTGTGCAGCATCCATACCTATGATTACCTTTCATACTGGTGGGGCAAGTCAGTATAACTATTGCTGGTCTGATATAGACTGGATATCTGCGAGTAAGGAGTCTGTTCGGGTGACTAAGAAACTGAGTTTAATGCGCTCAGCATCTAAACATGCAGATGGCTATGAATCACTGTGCACTGGGTTACTGCCAAAGCATATGCAAATAACCACTCCAGGATTGAAAATTCATCTAAACATTTTTACAGCAAAAAGGTATAACAGCAACCAATAAATGTAAATACATATTGTACGTATACAAATTTGATTCTGTGGAGGTATATCAAATTAACTCTGATCGTGCAACAAGGCAGAAAGTGATCTTTTTCCTCTCTACAGTCATGTCACAACCGAAGCCTGGACCCAAGCCATCATAACAGTGGCATGGTCCTTGAAGCAGCACCAGAGCACCTGATCATGTGTTTAGTGCCCTGCTAAAATCCGGGAACAGAGTGGCTATGAATGAGAACATGGGGGAATCATGCCAGGAAGCCTCCATGAAAAGCTGCTTGTATTATTCCCTCCCCTACGGGTACAAGCTCCACTATCCGCTGCATTTATATGCCACTATTGCATGTCATTAGCACCTTCTTTCTCCTGTAGTTTGTCCTTTTTTCCCCCTCTCTTTCTCCCTGTGCCTTTCTGCAAGTGTCTCTGGCTCCTGAGCTGCTTGCTTCTGATCTGCTTTTTTACTGTCCTCAACAACCTGCCCGGTGTTTGCTGTGTGTTGTTTCTCATCTCTTCTCTCTCCTCTAAACCCCAGCCGATCGAGGCAGACGGCCGCCCACCCTGACTCTGGTTCCGTTGGAGGTTTCTTCTTGTTAAAAGGGAGTTTTTCCTCCCTACTGTCGCCAAGTGCTCGCTCAAGGGAGAATCGCTGGGTTTCTCTCTATAATATCGTAGGGTCCTGACCTTACTATGTAAAGTGCCATGAGATGACTTATGTTATGATTTGGTGCTATATAAATAAAAGTGAATTGAATTTTTCTAAGAGATGGAGTCGAGGCCAAGCTGAACATATAAGGAGCACATTGACCTTTACGTATATGGTGTCTCCTGCTTTAGGAGATTACAGCGAACAGTGGTACGTAACAAGGCTCCTGTCCTCCTTATGGACTAATTAAAGGAAATTAAACTTTTTACACTTGCCCCAAGTGTGCTACTGACCTCATATCTAGACTCAGAGTGAGGAGAAACTATCTGCACAGACCACTGTAATACCACGTACAAGTACAGTTGCATGAAAAATGTGTCTCATATAGAATGAAAGATATTAAACCAAAGATGTCTCTTTTAATGGGGAGGCTGTGGAATTTCACAGAAATAACTTACAGCTAACTACAGATCATTGATTAAAATATTCATCTTCATTGTTACTTTTAAAAATGTTGCAACAATTAGAATTTCCCAAGGAGGCAGAAATTTGCAACAGATGTACCATAATCTGTGAGACAATAATAAAGCTGACGGATGAACGCTGCTTACCCAAGAACCTGATGACTGAACTGTGCCGCAGATATGAAGTTATTAGCGCAAAATTATGAAACACCATGTTCCTTGTTTCCTAATTACATCAACATCACCTCCAACAGTATATCATCACACTAATTGTTGTGGTTAAGAACAATTAGCAAGGCAGCGAAGCGGGTCATTCATTGATTTGAAGGACAAAGTGGAGACGTAACATGTGTTTGTCTGTGTTTTTATCTGTCAGGTCTGAGATTCAGAATGAGAGAGTGCTTCATGCTTCTGCATCTAAAAATACGATGTAATATGAGTGCTTTTTCAGGAAACAATAAATAAACCCAGTAACAGGAAATTCTATCATATGTAGAAATAAGTGATGACATTTTCCTCATTGTCCTTGCCCTTGCAGGAACATTCAAGGTAAAACAGTTTCAGGTGAGAGGACAAACAGTCTTTCACAAAGACCTCCAGCAACAGAACCAAAGGAACTGCACCCAGAATAAGCCCACTCTTGCAACTAGGCACATTTAGAGTGTCCCAGTGGATGAGAGGGTCACCCCAATGTGACTGCATGTTTCAGAAAAGGGCGAACGCTCGCTGTTGTATTCACGTGAGCTACTTATAGCTGCGACAGCATGCGGTGTGTCGTTTTTTTCCTGCGCTACTCAAGGGTTGAAAACTGTGATCAAAAACTATGAATCTCGACTCTCAGTCTCGTGCAACTGTTTCCAAACTCCAAAGTGAGGAGGCAAGCAGCAGGTTGAAAGCTGAGCAGAGAAAGTCTATGGGTTAGAAGACCTCAATTATCAGAAAGAGTATAGGGGACACTGGGGAGCCTGTAAAACTAATAAATAAGCCATCTGGACTTAGAGGCTAGAAATTCTGCAATGGAGGGAATTCAAGGCCATTCCCCACTGCAGCATTCACTGGGGTAGCGGGTAAGTGTAGTGTGAACTTGGGAACAGTACTGCGCACTTGTCTTGGCAGACTGCAATTGTAAAGCGGCCAAAGATGATTCTGACAGCTACATGTCTGTCAGGCCACAATTCGACATTGGTCGAATGCCAACACACCAAATCACCCAGCCCAGTGCTTGGAAGTAATATATTATTAGAAAAAATCTTTAATTGCTTGGGGAGGTTAAGACTCAGTGACTGTCTGACATTATGAGCGAGGCACATTGCCACGGGGTTTGTCTTTAGCCAAGTGAAATGTGTTAGCCCTTTGTAAGCAGGCATGGAGGAGGTAACTGCTTTTCAGTCATTACTAAAGCAAAGAAAAAAACATCCCTTATGCTCATGAAAGCTGAAATTGAATGAACAAAACTGAATTTGAGTTAGGAAAAGTCAATTTCAAAGAATAAATATTAAATTTACGGAGTTCAAAAATGGTTCTTTTCCAAATTAGGTTCACAGTTCATTGAACAAACGTTATCTCGCTAGACCCTGCAGTACTCTCTCATCACAATCACAGCTTGTAATGGTCATCAAATCTTCCTAAATTTTTACTGCAAATATGACATTGTGAGTCCAACAGGCGCCACTGCGATATGAGAAATATGGAAACAGGTGGTTAAAAAGAGAAGGTTGTATTAATTTCACACACCGACCCTGTTGATGTAACAGAAAAAAACACTTTTTAAACCCCCTTACTGACATGTTCCCTTATTCAAGCTACTAACTTGACAGCTTTTGGAATCGGGTTGTCAAAGTGGACAAGGGGAAATTTTGAGTGGAGTGACAAAAATCCACCTCTATGATCCAGTGAGACTGTTTCCTTCAGGAATCAGAGTGAAATAACACACAACAGACTCCTGAACTCAAGAGCATCAATCCGTTTTTCCCTTGTAAACATGCCAGAGTGTGACTGGTGTGTGCAAGAGGGAATGTGTTGGTGTCTTGTGACAAGCTGATGTGCTGCAGAAGAATGTATTTTAGACCTCAGATATATCAATACATCTGGTTAGTTGTTAGACCTCAAGTTTTCTATCACCAGAGATGAAGAGTTCAAATCCACAGTAATGCAATTTCCCACTGCCAAAGTTCCTGATTATACGAAAAGTTAAATTTCGAAAAACTGAAATAATAAATAAGGAAACTATAATAAAATTCTCACTGACAGTAGGTCATTGTATCTCTTTGCTTTGAACACCTAACGACTACAACAAAAAGATAAATAATGAAAAAAGGGAAAGGGATACTGTGTGCTTGATTTTATTCAACATGATTTGATTAATTTACTTGTTTATTTTTTTAAATTCATAACAGAACTGAAAAATGTGGCCTCAAAGCAAGGAACCTTAATATCATTACACAGAGTAACATTGTAACTTGTCCTGTTAATGTCATTTTATAAATACATGCAATAAATGTTACTTTAAATTCCGAGATCACTGGCAAAACAATTTTGATTGACACTAAGAGAACACTATGAATATACAGCCACAACATTATGACCACTGATCGGTGAAGTGAATAACACTGATCATATTGCTACTATGTGGTGTTCTGTTGGAAAACCTTGGATTTTAACATCCATGTTGATGAGACTTAGACACCCAAATAAACATTGTCCCACAACAAGCACACTCCCTCATGAAAATGGAAATCCCAAATGTCACTGGCCTACCCCTGCAGGAAAATGCACCCCCCCACATGGCAAAAACATCAAACAATCAGGAGCATGTTGAGGAACATGACAATGGCCCAACATGTTGATTTGATCTACAAACTTCCTACACCCCATTCTGATCAAGCATCAACAGGATGCAGTGGAACAAGTTTGATTGACAGAGGCCCCACTGCACAAGCCAGAGTACCCAAAGGATCCACTGCTAACATCCTGGTTCCAGACCCCATAGGACACCCTGAGAGGTCCACTGGTCCATGCCCAATGATTTAGAGCATTTTTGAGCACATAAGGGGAACCAACACAATATTAGGCAGATGGTCATAATGTTATGCCTGATCGGTGTATGCGTGTAGTGAACATATGGTCAAAGAAAAAATGGAATCATCAAAACTAAAAAGCACAGTTTTTTAGAGTGGCCTTTACTTCACAATATAATGGCCATTACCAATTTCCAGTGCAGATTGCATTCCTAATTGTTAAAATAGACAAAAAACAATCATGGATGCTATCAAATTACTTAAAACAACTGCATTATTTTTTTGGAATCCAAATGATTCTCAGCCCCTAATATTAACATGCTTTTAGCAAAAACATAACTTTTTTATAGTGCATTTAAACTGTTGTATTTCTCTGTTTTGACAGCCAAGAAAATACCATTCACAACAAAAACAATCAAGGGACTAAAGATACTTAAAACAAAATCCAGGTTGGGAATAGCGATAGCATACTTCATTTCTGATCAGAGCTTTGAACTACCCCAGGGAGAAAAAATCATTAAGCTGTAGTGTGTTCTGAAGGTTATTCCAATGAGCAGGGCGCAAATCAGGGGAAGGCCAACAGACCAAGTTCAGAGCAAATCCTCAGCACCCTGTAGAGCAGCTATTTAGATGAAGAAAAATTATAACAGCTGTTGGTAAGTGATAGAAGATTACACAAGTATGAAGGGAGTATCCCACAGTTTTGCTTTGAAAATAAAAATATACCAATGCTGCTGTCTACTTAAGATTAACTAAGGCCAAGTGACCAGATGATAAAGTACAAAATGATGTGTACTGGACTATGAGATGGATAAAACACAGAGAGCTATGATACACAGAGTTTAGGTATATAAATTGTCCCCATATTCAAAAACACTTAAGAATGTAGTCTGTACATGTTGCCCAAGTGCACAATATGTACTCTAACAGAGAACCTGTCATCCATTCAAATACCCGAAAACTTGTACGATGATACTTGTTCAATTAAGTCCTCATCTAAAATGAAATGTACTTGTTGACAGTAAGTATCTGTATCTCTTTGCTTTCAAAATAGAACAACTACAACAAAAAGTTAAAATAAAAAAGGGACTTTTTGTGCTACTCTTTGTTCAACAAAATTAATTTAATTGATTTATTTTTAAAATAGTTATTTTTGTTTCACACATTTTTGATTTGTCTATCTGAGAAAGGTAGAAGGATCTAACACATTTTAAATTATGTTTTTAAATGAATAAATAACACAATTTGAAAAGCTTTTTGAATCGTGTTTTCAAAGTGGACAAGGGGAAGGTTTCAGTAAAGTGACAAAAATCTTCCTCTAAGATCTAGCGAGTCATTTTTAATTTAACTTGACACTTTGAGTTTGCTTTTCCTTTTTCATTTCAATTTGTCTTTTTCATCAAAGTCATTTCCATATTTTATTTGGATAGAAATATTAATGCAACACTGCACATGCTCGTATTTTGTCATCATTTCACTGGACTCTGTAAAAGTAAGGAAATAAAACCTGTCCTGTACATCACATAGACACATATGTGAACCTTCTTTTAGGTAGGGTGTAGCATGATGGTGTTTAGCTAGTGTCATGCCCCCTAGGGAATTAATACAAATTCTATTGTAATCTGAGGCCACATCCATACGAAGACAAGCCAAGGCCTAAACGCACAAATAGTATCATCCACACAAAGTCAGCATTTTGGGGGTCTGAAAACAATCATTTCTGAACCTAGGTCACAGAGTGCAAAGATCTCAAAACGCCGTTTACGTGGCACCATTGTTACGCCCTGACCGCTTCTTTTTCTGACACGATTGCGTCATAGTTCCACCTCTCAATAAATGTGCATGCGCCAAACTTAGAAAATGACAACACCAATGGTGCTGTGCAGTGTTGCGTAGAGATTTCTGTACATGCCTAAAGTCCAGCAACCGGTTCACGCTTGTTTCTGTTACAGCATAGCGCCACCAACAGGCCTGGCATGTGTTTTACATCGTTTTCAGGCATATCAAGTGAATTCGTGTGGATGGACACATTTACTGAAACAGCTCTTGTGACATGAAGAATGTTTTTGAAACTTTAAGCGTTTTGGCTTCATGTGGATGGGGCCTGAAAGTGAGCTTATAGGCCTGGGTTTCTTAGCATTAGGAACCAACTTTAGATCATGAAGTGAGGCCTGGCACTATTGAAAAGCACATCAAAAGCCTTGTTCAAGAAAGAAATAGACAACTGTGTCATCTGCATAAAGATGCAATTTTCTTTAAGCATGTCCTCACAAATTGTTGTTTATAAAAACAGGAAACAGGGTCAGAGCTTAAACTAAACCTTGGGGGACTCACTTAGAGATCATCAAAAAGACAAACTTGTGTCCATCTGTTTATCCACACTGGCCTATATCCACAAGGTTGTTCCAGAACCACTCTGTAATCTTGTCACTCATACCAACATCACTGAGTCTGCCCAACATGGTCAACAGAATCAACTGCCCTGGTCAGATCAATAAACAAGGAAACACAATGCTGCTTTCTGTCTAGGACAATAATAATGTCAACTGTGCCTCTGATTAGACATACCACTGTTTATTCGATGGGTGAGTATAGTTTAAGTGACACCCACTGAGCTGTTATGATGTGATTAATGGCAAATATACAATTACCTCCTCCTCTTATATTTTAATAGTTGTACTCTCTGAACTGTTTTCAAGCTGCTGACTACCAGTGACTTGAACTGCCACTGATTTTGTATTCATGGCATAATGACATGCATGTGTAAAATTACAAAATCCAAAAAGGTGACTGAAACAATTAAACATCAGAGCAATTAAAATGTAAGTCGCCCGGACCTTAATGTGATAATTGAAAATGTCCTCACACACAGCAACATTATGCCTGCCTGCGCGGGGGCATGGTTAAAATTAATTTCTGTAGCCCCTGATTCCAGAGCAGACACAATTGCCTCAAATGCCTCCCTGACCCACCACACTCATGGTCATATATTACCAGTGACTGCTTAATTATGAGGAAGGCATATCAACCATGTAAGGAGCACTGAATCTTCATCTATCAAGACCGAGATAAGAATAGTAGTCTTCCCTTCATATTGCGGGAGCTCAGGAATATTAAATGACCTCAGGCTTATGCTCAGTTATAAGAAACGAGGCAGACCTGATTGTAAAAATGAAATGTTTTCTGTTCATTTTAGCTTTTTATTCGTTCATTTTGCTTCAGCGCTTGATTAACTGGCGTATTTACCATTAAAGGAAAAAGGTAACATGTCTAATTCCCATTTTGTGCTACAGACACCGAGATTCCACGGAATAGATGATTATGTTCTGTAACATGGCATATGAAAGGCTCTGAACCGCCAGCCTTTATTGCATCTCATTTTCGAAAAATACCACCTGTCCTTCCAGTGAACTCAAACATGCCATTTCTTTGAAAAATACTCCCTATCGCTACACACAATATGACTGATTGCTGCTTCCGCCGAACTTCGTATTCAAATTTCCGCCCCATTATATCATTCCAGTACTGATGAGAAAGAAATGCAATTATATCTCACCTACAAATCTTTTTTCTACCACCACCACCAAAAAAAAAAGTTTCTATATTGCATCATGCATTGTGCATCATGGATGGTTTCTGGTGTAGAAGTTGCAACGAGTGGAGAAAATTGCTTTTTCTCTGTGATCTGTCTTAGCCGTGGGACGGAGGCTTTGTTTAAGGGCTGCTTCAGTACATCTCAGAGCTCTTGATCAAAGGGTGTGGCTTCTTTCTGGAGGCAAACTGATGTTAGATGTTAATAATTCCATAAATCACGTTATTTTCTTCGGCTTTTTCTTTCTACGGGGCTATGCGGAAATGATTTAAATCCTATCAATCATCTTTGCCTCCAATGGCGTTAACAGATACTTCCTAACAAGCTTCTAATATTCTCATCTTTGAAAATATATGATGAAGAAAAAAGCGTCCAACTTCTGAACTCTACTTCTCATCACAGAGACTGCAGTAAGACAGCGTTAGACTTACAACAAAGTGCTGGATGAAGTACAATGATGCTGATACAAAGGATACCCTTTCAATGATTTACAGTTTGGCTCCTGCTAGAATATTCCTCAAAGGCAGGAATGAAGAAAGAAAAAAAAAGAGCTGAGCAAAGAGTAGAAGTAGTTTGACAAAAAAGCTACAACTGAAACAAACAAAACTCTTGCAATACCATAGATGCTGTGTGTGATTGTTTTGACCAAACAAGCAAATCAAATGTTTTTAGATGAGGCCAGGCTTTGGCAAGGAGCAATGCAGGCTGTAATGCAGAAAAAGCTGCAAAAATATTTAGAGAGAATACAGAAGAGTTTAAAGCATTATATTAGATTCCAAAGGAGGCACGACTCAATGACAGAATACTGTAGGTCATCAGTAGGTCCCAGAACAATTAAATTCCAAGACCTGTTAACAATTTGGCTCAGAAAACCATGCAAAATAATAATTTAATTGTAGTTTCAAAGTCATCATAATGCAGCTCTTCATCAAGTTGTAAAGAATGTCATGGGTTACCAAACAAGAAGATGCCGTTCTCATATCTAACTCATGCGATAGCTGCTTTGAGACAAGACCCACTCTGATACATAACCCCCTGCGAAACAGTAATTTGTCTTTTTCACACTACAGTTTTCTCTGGATTTAATGAAACATACTATGCTAATTGGAATGGCTGAAAGATGCTGGCAGGCAGATTTCGTTACCATGACATGATGCCCCGTGTTTCCAGTCTTTGTGTGGAGATGAGCTAACTGGCTGCTGCCTCTGTACATTTATAATGGACAGAACTGTCGGTCAGAGAGTGAAAAAGCAAATAATAATTTTTAAAAAAGTTTAAATTTGCCTTTAAACCTGTTTTCAAACATGCACCTGAATGTAGTGTAGGGTTTGCAAGTCATTAAAGGCATCAGCTGTTTTTATTACTATATGGTATATATTTGACCTTTGATTAAATGTAGTGTATCATTACACTGACAGTAATTACAGCCCTCTGAGGTCTGATGTGAATTTTATAAACAGGAACATATGCAGCATGAATCTTAAAGCATGTCCTCCTCTTAAATGCCATAAGTTATGTTAACACATATATCACAATCAAACAATGTGGCAGGGAGCGAGTGTCTCCGTCAAAGTGCAACAAACACTGTTTGAGGTTGAAGCGAATGCTGAACTACGATAAAGTGCACTGCCGCTGACAGCTTCTTGAAACTGGCTCCAAAATACCCCTGTCTCCATTTGACTCCCATTAAAAAAAAAGCACCAGCTTCTCTTGAGAAATATTAAGTCAATAAATTTTATTTGAGAGGGTCCTGATGGTCTTGATTGCTAAATCTGGTGCTTCCAATAAGTGTGTTGGTGGATAATTTGGAGATCATTGCTCCATTAATAAGATTTGAGGGCTTATAAAAGCTTTGATGTACGCTGTGTTGATTGATAATTTCCTGCCGCCCATGAACTCACTCTTCTCCCAGAGTTTTGCAGCTTTTGTTAAAAGAATATAGAGTGATGTTTTTTTTTCCTGCAGCTCTACTGTGTTTGTGGTCACATTAAGAAGACCCTCACACAGCTGCCTTGCTGTAAATACAATGTTAGCCCTCAACTGTGGTAGCTGCCCACGGATGTATGAAAAGGAAAGGCGTGGACGAGTTGTGTTTTCAGTGAGCTGGCTGTGAAGGCTGTCATCAGAAAAAAATGGAACTGGCCATAAGGTGGAAGTCGATCTGGCTCCAGTGTCAGTGGAAGCAATCCATAACAACCCGCACAGCAACGTTTTATTTTTTTTTCAGTCTGACAGCACATAGATTAATTAGAAAGTAGTTTTAATTAATACTCGATGGAAACAGCACAACCATGGCCAGAAGTAGAGATTACTCAGACGTGTCTTTTATGTAGTATAACAAAATGATAATGCCATAAATCATAAATATAAATAAATAAAAAGGTAAGTTTTAAAAAATATAATATATGTACAAAATTTCACAAGTGCCCGCAGGTGTTACCAGTACTAGAACAAAAGTGGTAAGTCTTCATGCTATAGCTGTTTTCCTACTTACATGTTACATCCTCTCTGCTCTGTGTGAGTGCAACCCACAGTTCAGTAACCAGTTAAGCACAAAAGACTCTCCATTTTTCTCACGACTGTTGTTTGCAGCTGAGTCACTGACCCACAGTTGCAACCAGTATTTCTTGTGTATTACAGAATTTGGGTGGTGCAAATGGATACTCTCAGTTTTGATTGTGTTGTTTTTCTAATGATTCATGCGGGATAAAGCGATTTAAATGAGATGTCAGTTATTTGTTGAGATTTAGGTTTTCTGACAGTACGTCATAGATGAGCGGTTCAAACACCATAAAAAAGCTACAAATCCAGAGACTCTTTCTTGTTTTTAAAGTTTCTGAATCTGAAAAATGCTTTGATAATATTTTAAAGACAAGATGCCTCTCAAACCCACCAGCAAGAGTTGGAGTTTAGAGGGTTAAAACTCATTTTCCAAGGGACTAGAATGACTAATTATGGATATTTCAAGAACACATCGAGAAAAACATTAATCTGAATACAGCATCCTGTGATGTAAGCTATCTCTGCACATGCCATCATTTCGGATGGATTGTTTTATCCCCAGTCGTTTCAATCTAAATTCAGGCATTTAAAATATGCCATAACCGTACCATCAATCAACAGATGCTCAACACTCTCCTTGTTATAGATTTTCAGCAAAGCCTATTGTATATTTCACATCAGCATCATGTTTCCATCATTTCATGCAGCATCGCTGTTTAAAAAAAAGAAAAGAAAGAAAATAAAAAGGTATAAAATTATTTGATTGTCTGTACTGTCATAAAATGTATTCATAAAAATGCAAATCTATTTTCAAGAAAATGAAAGCATCTGAGATTAATAAAAACTACACCGAGTGCTTGAGTGGGAGGAAATAAAGGTGGATAAATTTATGCTGAGGATTTTTTCTTGTCGATGAAACAAGAGCCGCAAGGTCGGGGGTCATGGAGTGTTTGTAGTAAACATGTCTTTTTAAGCAACAGAATGGACAACCTTTCTAAGAATTACTTCTATTAATGGAAACGTTGACAGGATTGGGGTTTTTTTTAACTGAGCTTGGTGTGAATATAAATAAGTGAAATCACACATCTAAGTAACAGCCTACGTGACAGGCAACATAATATAAAGTATTACTCAAAAAATGCTGATAAACCTGAACACTACGTCATTTCAATCTGTGCTAAGGAGAATGTCTGTCTCTGTCTGCTGCTGTCATATGATGGAGAGTGACAGTGGAAGGGGAAGGACAGCGAAAAGCAGTGAGAGTTGGAAAAACGATTGCGTGAGTGAGTGAGAAACTGACAGCTCAGTGCCAGAAGAATAGAGTGCTCACACTTCAGTCTGGCCCAGAACTGACAGCATCAGACATAATGATGTTCAGTCAAAGAGCCAGGAGACACCTGAGGGCACAAGGCCAAACCAGCACACCTTCTGTCCCACTCTGACTGCCTCGATATGTTCCCATTCTCCTTTCCCACCTTCTTCATATTTTATACACTATGTCTGTTTTTTTATACAGATGCCAATCCATAGGAGTAGAAAAGACAGCTCCCTGCACACACAATTACACACATATATACTTATATAATATACTTAGATAGATAGATAGATAGATAGATAGATAGATAGATAGATAGATAGATAGATAGATAGATAGATAGATAGATAGATAGATAGATAGATAGATAGATAGATAGATAGATAGATAGATAGATAGATAGATAGATAGATAGATTTTTATAACCAAACCCTATAGGATGACTAGGGTTTGGAGGTGACTAGCATCAGTATTTTTAGTAGAGCAAAAATATTGTGTTGTTTGCCAGGACACTCCTGTAAAAGAGGTTTTTAATCTAAATCATACTTTTTCTGGTTAAATAAACCTTTAAAAGAATAAAACGAGAAGAACAACAACAACAACCACCACAAAAAGAACAAGGAGGAGAAGAAGAAAACGAGACATAACAACAACCACAATAGGAGGAGAAGAAGGAGAAGAGGAAGGAGAATAAAAAAAAGGAGAAGGAGGAAGTGGAGAACAACAACAGCAACAACACAGAAGAAAAACACGATGAACAACAACCACAAGAAGAACAAGCAGAAGAAGAAAGAAAAAAAAAACTACGACAACCATAACAACAAGTCTAACAAGAACATGAAGAAGGAGTAGGAGAAGGAAAAGAAGAAGAAGAAAAATAAATGCCTAATATAATGACAGTAGTAGCAAGCCCACATCAAAGTATCATTTGGGTTTGCAGTTCCCCTCAACTTTACAAAGTATTTTAGAATCTTTCAGCTGATAATTTAAATTGCAGCTTCCATTCTAACAAGAACATGAAGAAGGAGTAGGAGAAGGAAAAGAAGAAGAAGAAAAATAAATGCCTAATATAATGACAGTAGTAGCAAGCCCACATCAAAGTATCATTTGGGTTTGCAGTTCCCCTCAACTTTACAAAGTATTTTAGAATCTTTCAGCTGATAATTTAAATTGCAGCTTCATTCTCACTTCTCTCACAGCTAAAACGGAGCTAAAAATGAAAAAGAAAGAATGTTGCACTTTGTATTCATCAGACAGCCACAAACAGGACCACAAAGAATTCCAATGCTGCTCAGTATTAGCTGGAAGAGCAAAAAGGCAACTGCTTGCTGACAAGTTTGTCACATCACTGCAACAGGTGACAATATGTCAGTGTTGTAATATTATCTATTTCCCCTGCTTGCAAATAGCACGGCGCTTGGGCAGCGTAGCAGGAAGGCACGCAGGAAAATAAGTGATTTGGTCTTTAGTTCGGTCTTTTGTGAGGAGTCATGTTATTAAGATGTATGAGAGGATATTGAGCTGAGGAGCAGCGAAATGAAACCGGACAGACAGAGAGACAGAGAGGGGAAAACAGACATTATGAATTATCAATAGTTATAACACTGGTAGCCATTTGGCCTAGCACGGATAACCATATTCACATTTATTTATGGCCAATTTAGAGCTTCAAGTTGGCCTACGCTGCATGCCTTCCAGGATATTAAATTTTTAAACAGAAAAAAGACTCCAAAACAATATTATAAAACATCTTAGGATATAAAAAAAACATTAAACTAAATAAAAAAATAATTCCTATTACCTAACATAAAGTCAGCCAAGAAACATAAAACCAGCTGCCCAGGAAAAATGTAGTAGCAGAGAGTGCAATTAGTTTAAACACTTGCAATTATGGCACTATGCATTTAACGGGTTAGACCTCTAACAGTGTTCTGATGTAAACAGATTAAAGCTGACATGTTAATGTGACATCTTAAAGCTCACAGCCTCCAGAGCAAAACAATATGTAAGTGTCCAAGGTACTGTAGCTTGATCTGTAAATGCAGCACTGTGCAAAAGTTTCCCTCCTTTAAAAGTAAAGGAGGGATGCTTTCAAAAAATATCACATCAACAGCTTTAATTTATCAACTGAAGTGCAGTAAATAGACAAAACAAGTTTAAAACAACAAAAAATAGAAGAGGGAGAAGGGGAAAATGAAGAAGAAGAAAAAAAGCAGCAACAAGGAGAAGAAGAAGAACAACCACAAGAAGAACAAGGAGAAGATGAACAACAAGGATTATAAGAAAGAGAAGGAGGACAAGAAGAACAGGAAGGACAACAACATCAAGGAGAAGAAGAACAACAACAACCTTGACAACGACAAAGAAGAACAAGGAGAAGAAGAAGAAGGAAAACAATAACAACCACAACAAGAACAAGGATTAGAAGGAGAAGACAGAGAAAGAGGAGAAGAAAAGCAGTAAAAGAACAACACTAAGGATTACAAGAAAGAGAAGAAGACAGAGAAGAAGAAGCAGAAGAAGAAGAACAACAAAAACAAGGAGAAGAACAGCAACCACAATACCTAAAAAAAAGAAGGAGGAGAAGAAATACAACAACCACAACAAGAACAGGTATTAGGAGGAGAAGAATGAGAAGAAAAACAAGAAGAAGAAGAAGAAGAAGAAGAAGAAGAAGAACAACAACAACAACAACAACAACAACAACAAGGATTATAAGAAGGTAATTACAAAAAGTTTCAAATCCTAAAAGTAAAGGAGGGATTCTTTCAACAATATCAAATGAACAGTTTTAATTCATCAACTGAAGTGCAGTAAACAGACAAAACAAGGGGAAAAAAATAACTATTTAGTTTGGAAACTTTCCCCCTCACAACATTTCATGCAGCAGTAACTTATTCATACAGTAGCATCCTGAAGACGCTGCCACATGTCTTCCGTGGAGTTGAACCGTCTCAGTTGCTTCTGTCACTTGTAATCCCACAGTGGCTCGATGATGTTGTGATAAGAGCCTGTGGGGGCCACACTCTCAGCTGCAGGACTCCTTGTTCTTTTGTCACCAGGGATTGTTCTTAAGGACTTCACTCTTCTACTTTACAAACACAGTGCTGCATTTTAGACCAGCTGCAGTTATAATAGGTCCTTGATAGTGGAAGAGGAGTACAAATGAAGCAATTTACTGTATGGTGCAGCAGGCAAGGGTGTGAAAACGGTTTCAAGCTGTGAAGTTGAGAATGTTGGGAATATTTTAATCGGATAAAAATAAGCACAAACTATTTGTAAATCAATATGATGGTCACAGTCTGAAATCATATGCCTATTTTTAGAAATAACAAAGACTTGTGATTGTCGTTGAAGACACTGCAGAATTTGATAATAGGCATTTGTGTCAAAGCAATTTTGACATGTCACAACAAGAGAAGCACATCAGGAAATTAATTGTACTTGAATTCCATTTGGCTGCTTTGGTTCAGGATCCTGGTATTTTGTGTGCTCGTACACTGTCACACTGCCAGAGTTTGCACTTGAACAAAACAGAATAATTTTTAACGCTATTAGTAACATTTGTGCTTTTTCCGCTATAAAAACAACAAGTCAAAGCAGCCTCTGTGAAAAAGGCCTCACTGCCAGGAATTAATTGATAGTTAAAGCACTCACAGCAAATAATAATGCAGTGACATGAAAAAAATGCTTCTTTGTTTATCCTCGTAATCATCACCACATCACCTCATATAAGAGCTGTGAGATGTAGAGCTCAGTTTTGAAGGTGGCCACATAAAGCGTGAAAACAGAGCTTCACCTTTAGAAATGCTCATCATATTGCCTTTACTATTGTTTTCTTCAGGCTAAAGTTGACGGCTCCATAGAATTACTGTTATGACAACTTCACAATGGGGACCCAGTCTCTCACAAACACGCAATGGTAGGTTTACATGTCCGCTGATTTTCTGACAGTGTCACAAAATGATAAGAATGCGCACAGTAATAACACAGTTCCACAGTGGACTTGGAGATGAATAGCAAAAACTGCAACTTTACCCACTAATAGTTTATGTCATGTTGTCAAGACAGAGATCTCTGGTTGCAGTGTCAGTTTTGCACGGAAAGTGACAAAAAAAAACAAATGAAACACTTAACAGTCGTGCTCGTGCTTAATGTTTAATTCATGTTTATGTCAGTTTCTGTGGCATAGCCATGACAGTGTTATGTCAGCTTTGTGCACACCCCTTCAACTAAAGTGTCACCAAAAGTGTTTTGAGGGAGAGAGAGAGAGAGAGAGAGAAGGGGGAGGAGGTGGAGCTGCGAACGGGAAGGAGTGAGAGGATTTGAGAGAACACAGAAGTGGATCGAGCGAGGAGATGGTGCGCAGAGCAGAGGAGAGAGACATAAATAGACAATGTGGAGGGGCTGTGCAAGGAGAGGTGAGGCAGAGAAAAAAAGTCAACAACACAATAGGTGTGAAACATGAGACTCCAAGCCTGAAAAAGTTGGAAATTTATGGAGAAAGTGATGAGAACAGAGACTCTGGGAGAAGAGAGCTGTAACTTTTTTTTTTTTTTAAAGAAACACAGCCAGGAGCATTTAGTTAGAAGAGAAAGAGCACTTAGAAATTATTGACATCCATAAAGGTGAGGTGATGTTACCAAATATTTTTTTAAAGGCGAGTGGAGAGAGAAAGAGAGGATGGTTAATTAAAGCACAGAAGTTGAAGAGGTTGGCCTTTACAATAAAATGTTGATGGGAGAGAGTATTTTGGTGCTACAGAGCAGAATGCTGCGGAACAAAAGTATGTAGGAGGTGACTTACCAGGTGTTAGTAGAGGGAAAGTCAGTAAAGCCTCAGTAAACTTAATGCACAGCAATCACTGATCTTTAAATATCCTCATCATAGAGCTGCAGCATGGCAACTGCTGACATACACAAGAACACAGTCCTCTATAAGCCTTTACCAGCAAACATCTATAGGCTAAAGCCTGACAAAGGACACTTATGTCTTCCACGGATCAGCGCCTAACCAACTTCCTTCCGCATCTGCTAGCGGTTAGTAATTGCATACTTCAAAACGCTGACGCTCCCCCACACCCTGTCAGCATCCCATCACCAAGAAGAAATAAACCAAGTGGTGTGTCACAGCCCTGCTCTGACGTTTGAAGATTTAACCTCCATGTCTACGCCAGACGTTTCTCCACTCAATGCACCGGCTCCACCGGCTTCAATGTTTTCCTTCGAAAAAGGCTTAATCCCAGCTAGGAGGACAAGCAGTCAGTGAGAAAAATACAGCATTGCCACAATCACTGTGCAACATGAAAGTATTTTATTATCTACAGTGTCAGAGCACCAACACAGTACAACTCTTACAAACAGATGAGCCGTGCAAAAGTTACCCTTCGTTAAATAGATAAATTCTACACGTACATGCAATGAAGTTATTTTATTTCAGTGCAATTGCTGTGAACAGTGGTTCCATATCAAAGGAAGTAAATATGCGCAAACTCCGTTTTTCCACAGAGTTTAACTTTTCTGAACTTTGACTCGCACCTTTGCACCGCCGACCGCTAACAAGCTGTCAGTGTTGACCTTTGGACAACACAGTGTCAGAGAGTTCAAAACGGAAAGCTATCATGACCTATAAACTCTGCTGCATTATTAACTTTTAATCGACCTCCAGAGATGGAGTCCAAACCATAGAAGACAAACGAGCTGTGGATTATTATTGCGACAAGAATCAAATACGTCTTTTGAATGAAAGTATTGTTCCATACGTGACTAGGTTGACAAGCGTTTTTCTTTTCACTTTTGTAACTCTACAGTGAATTAAATGATGTGAGAATAAAATGCTCTGAAGACCCATTGTATGACAAGCAATGGCTAGTCATAGAATGGGCAGCAGTGGCTCACTAGTGTATTAATGGTTAGTCCACCAACTACAGCAGTAAATGGTGTGTATTCCCTTTGTCACCAAGGTTTGTAGAAGACATTTTGCCACTTTCTGGTGAGATTTAAGTTTTCTTATGACTAAGAGGAAAAAGTCATAAGACAAATTCCCAATGGGACGATCTTGTATGTACAGACTAAAATGTGAACAATATCGAGTTATAACACGTATTTGACACTCTTTGTGACTATGACACTATCTGAGAGCCAAATACTGTAGTTGTGACAACCCAAACACTAGCAACTGACACCTGCACATGAAAAGAACATGGTGCATTTGTCAAGTTACAGCTATTATGCGTCAGTGCTGAACTTACCATTACCGAGATGTGCAGTAGATGCATGTGTTCATGCAGGACATGAGCAGGCTCTCGGGCTGTGGGTTGCGTTGTCTGTGCTAGAAGCTCTGACTCAGTCATGGACACGTGGAAGTACAGAGTCCCATTTTCCAACCACTGCTGCTTCCAGTGCACCTGTGAAATATCTTCTCCTGTCCCCGACATCTCTGAAGAGAACAAACACCGAGAGAAAAACAGGAAGTCAGCACACTTAATAAGTAAGAAGCTGTTGTTTAAATTGTGTATTAAAGTACACATCTTCCTAACTTTATTCTGTGAATATTTTAGAGAGTCTTTAAAGAGTCTCTTCAAAGGGTATGACTTTATATGAGACTGTTGTGACACCTGTCATCAACATGAAAGACTCTTTATAAATATTTATGACTGTTGTCATTCCATCAATTATATCACTTTAATGCAAAGGTGACATTGTTTGAGAGGCCTTTGTTGTGACAACTTGACATTAACCAAGACAACATAGCGTGTCATGAACATGACAAAAGCATGGCGTAGTAGGTCTAATCATTATAGTATTTAGCTTGATGGGTTGACATTAAACTGTCATGTGGTTGGTTTTGACATTGAGAATCATGAGACCATTACACTTGTTTATTTTCTTTGACCTCATCTGCAGTGGTAAAATTTGGACTAGTCATTAAATCATCCTTATACACTGATCAACAAAAAATTATGACCACCTGCCTAATATTGTGTTGGTCCGCTTTATGCCATCAAAAATGCTCTAAACAGGCCGCCGTATAACTCACTGAGTTAAGGTGTTACCACATGGGCGGAAGTCTCCAGCAGCGTTCGCGAGTTCAAGCCCGGCTCACGACCCTTTGCTGCATGTCTCTTTTTCTCTACCCCCTTTCACTCTGTGTATCAATAAAACTTGAAAATTCCCCCCTCCAAAAAAAAAATATTTTCAAAAAATCTATGAACCATTGGGCATGGACAACAGGACCTCTCAGGGTGTCCTGTGGGGTCTGGCACCAGAACATTGGCAGTGGATCCTTTGGGTACTCTGGCTTGTGCAGTGGGGCCTCCTTCAATCAAATTTGTTCCACTGCATCCTGTTGATGCTTGATCACAATGGGGTGTAGGAAGTTTGGAGGTCAAATCAACATCTTGGGCGGCTGTCATGTTCTTTAACACGTTCTTGTTAGATGTTTTTTTTTTTGCCATGTGGTGGGGTGTATTTTCCTGCAGAGGGTAGGTCAGTGACATTTGGGATTTCCATTTGCATGAGGGAGTGTGCTTGTTGTGGGACAATGTTTATTTGGGTGTTTAAGTCTCATCAACATGGATGGCAAATCCAGGGTTTTCACTTCACCTGTCAGTGGTCATAATGTTGCGGCTGATCGGTGTATAACCCTAACCATTCTTAGAGTCCCCTCACCTAACCCTTAGTTAAAGCCAAACTGTCTCAACCAATGTCAACTTTGCAATAAAAACACATTAATCAACTGAATGGCACTTAATGACAACAGTCAAAAACATTCATAAAGGCGCTTTTGTGTTCATGCCAGCTGGGCTCATGCGCACCCCTTCAAAGAAAGTGGTACTAAATGAAGTTCAGATATGATTGGTATGCATTATATCAGGTCATGCATTAGTATTCCAATGCAGTGCTCTGTCTCTGCGCACATCAACAGTCTGCTGCAATGAGAAACCTTGAACTCTTGAATAGCTGGACGGACTTCTTGGGTTGGCATAATTTCGTTACGGTTGTGCAGCTGTTGAGCCCTTCACATTGCTCAGCCGCTTTGCAGTCGTTCTGGTGACAATTTGTTCACCCGTGGTATTAGTTAAGAGATTTAAAAAGAATAAGCAGCAAGCATCACAAACGTTTCAGCCATTGCAATCATTACAGCGCTTCAATTACAGACAAAGTAGCCACAGATGGAAAAGGCTCATCCCAGTTAATATCCATTTGTTTACACTCATCTTTTATTTGTCAGGCAAAAAAGGCAGACGCAAAAAAAAAAAGCTCTACATCCGGGAAGTCAGTTGGTCTGTTAAGCTCGATTAAATGTATATGTTAAGAACAGTTGTAGAAATG
The DNA here is from genome assembly GCA_024666655.1 of Dascyllus trimaculatus. Taxonomy (NCBI): domain Eukaryota; kingdom Metazoa; phylum Chordata; class Actinopteri; family Pomacentridae; genus Dascyllus; species Dascyllus trimaculatus. The sequence continues at coordinate 14,019,014 of CM045460.1, read as the reverse complement.
CTGCCTCACCATTCAATGTCTTCTTATCTGCATAAATCATTCTGCATCACACCAATATCAAACCATCAGCTCCAGGCCAGGGACTGGTATTAAGTATCTAACATCAAAGGAAAGCTGGGAACATTTTAAAGCAAAGGGGAAGGGGGAAATGTGCAAACTGAACAAAAGGAAAAGAAAAGAAAAAACATTCATGTAATTTATGGGGCAGCGGAAAAAGAGGAGATGAAAAAGAGCAAGGGGGGATCACCAGTTTATCTCGATATGGATCATGGCACAAGAATCTAATGCTATCAAGTGGGAGTGGTTGTTCAGCAGAGGAGTACTGAGAAGCCTCAGGGAGCCTCAGATTGCAAAGCTTGATACAGTATTTGTCATGTGGCTGGGTGACAAGGGCACAGACATCTGCTGACATCTCCTATCAGTGGCAGGTAGCAAATGACAAATGGCTTTCGGTGCAGCTGGTTATTAACCTGCTGACTTTGGGTCAGAGGACATGGGCGGCAGGGGAGGGTTACATGAGCTGTGCTCAATAGTGCCACAGGCCTTCGGGTGAAAGGAGGGAGTTGGCGGAACAGACATCCTCTCAGAAAATGACAGAATTCATAATGACAAAGCTCATAGTGTCATATTTACCACTAGTATTGCTTAAATATAGTCAGTGCAGGGTTGGAAAGAATAATAGTTTCCTTTTCCTTTCTTTGTCCTATTTGCTCATTGATGTAACTTTGTTTTGTTTGTTTGTTTTTAAATCTTTTAATCCATAAAATGCCAGAAAAAAAACAAAAAAATAGACCTGGAGTAAGGGTTCATCTTTAGATTGCATTATCTGATTGCCTCTGTGTTAGAAAAAATCCTCACATTTGTGAAACAGGAACTAGAACATGTTTGTTTTCTTAAATAACCAATGTGTATTAATAAAACACAATTAAAGCCACTTTTATAGGTTTGCTTTTATGTGATGCTGTCTATTTATATTTTTATTTATATTTATAATTATTATTGTTGTCATCTACTTTATTGTCTACTTGATTTGTATAACTGTATTCATTTTATGTTTATTTATTCTATTTTACTTTTTATTTGTTTATTTATGCATTTATTTTACTTATTTACCATTACTACTGTTATTAGAATTTTTAGCTTTGTGTTTATGGTTGTGCCTTCTCTTTCAATCTATTTTATCTCGTGCTGTTTTACAATTTATTTTGAAAATCATGTTTGGACTGAACAGCCTTCTGTTGTTTAATGTTCTTCCTGAATGTTGTTATTATTATTATTATTATTATCACTATTATTATTATTATTATTATTAATTTACTATTATGTCAACATTAAATTAATATAAATATTATCTTAAATCTCTCTATTGTCTGTTAAAGTGCACTACACTGGAAAGAACCTCCCCCTTGCACAATAATAGACCTGTGAAATGCTCTGTATTTTGTGCTGACTATAGCTTATGATAAAATTTTGTAGGGTGTGAAATTCTTAAATGGCATAACTGCTGGCTGTTTGACTCTTTATGCTAAACCTCTGGGATAGGTGCTTGACCTTTCGAGAGACAAAGCTTTGTCTTCTGAGCCAACGGTGACGTGCCTCCTGCCTTTAATAGATCTTATCAAGCTCTTGTCAAATTTAACTTTTCTTACATGTGCATTTCAGGTTGCTTAAAATAACTCACATTATGCGTAACAATGACACTTATTTTGATTGGAATTAAAAGCGATTTTCCTGTGAAGAAGCAAAAAGGAAATCTTGCAGTATAAGAAGCATTCGTATGCAAGGTAGATGGACAGCAATAGAGTTTCTAAGGCTGTTATGTACCTTGGTACGATTGTTATGTAGATGAGGAAGCTCAGTAAGCATGCTATTTTAAGACAAAAGAATGGCGTGCATGTGTGCGTGTGTGTCCTTGTCTTTTGTGCTATGAGGCTTGTCATTGGGCAGCATGCCAGACGTTAGTGGGATATAGGTGTATGCCCTCAAGGTCCACTTGTAATTCATTAGGAGGTACATTAATAACGTGTATATGTGCATGACTGTGTGCAAATGTGTAGACTGTATAGGTGTGACCGAAGCTGGTATGCTCTAAGCAAGGATGTCAGCATTACTCCCAAACTGAGTCCAAGGACAACCCAAAGAAAGGCCATAATGAGCATTTCACAAACAAGGAAAAATATGTCTGTGGATCACAGAGATGTTGTGGCACGTCTTAAGGCTTGGATCCTAACGCATTTGAAGCATGTTTTTTCTCATGGGTTATCAGTGCTCTGACCATAAAGCAGTGCGAGACAGACTAAAAGACATTATGATGTTCAAATTATTCACAACTGCTCAAGTAAGTGCAAGACCAGCTTTGAATGGTCCACTTATCTGAATCTATAAAGGACTACATGCACGGATTTGTATTGTTAATGGCATTAACTACAAACAGCACATCCTTTACATTATAGCTGACCATATTTCAAAGCATATGCTAAAAGCAGTTAACAAGTATATAGGTTTTAAATTCATTTCTTACATTGCAAACAGTTATTGATTTGAGTTGGAGAAAATCCATTAGAAAATAAAAAATGTGTGCAATTTGTTGTAGAAGTTATACAGTTGTGGCACGGAGCTATAGCTCACAGTAATGATCATTTTCAGAGAGCTTCACTGTGATACATTTATGGAAAAGGGGTGTTGGGAAAAGAGTGAGTTTGCTTTCCCTGCACTGAAACAGGCTGCTAGTTTAGCAGACATAAGTTTCCTGATGTTTGAGAGTCCGGTTGCAACAACAATGCATAGTTATTGAGTCAAATGCTTCTGTGAACAATTCAGTTATTTCTCTTAATTGTTCTCTCTTGTCACAAAGGTTTGTGTTGCTCTGCAAGACTCTGAGTGTATCATTCATAGTTCTCCATGGTGATATACACGGATCAGCCACAACATTATGACCACTGACAGGTGAAGAAAATAACATTGATCATATTGGTACTATGTGGTGTTCTGTTGGGAAACCTTGGATTTTGCCATCAATGTTGATGAGACTTAGACACCCAAATAAACATTGTCCCACAACAAGCTCACTCCCTCATGAAAATGGGAATCCCAAATGTCACTGACCTACCCCTTGCAGGAAAATACACCCCACCACATGGAAAAAAAACATAAAAAAAATCAGGAACATGTTGAGGAACATGAAAATGGCCCAACATGTTGATTTGACCTCCAGACTTCCTACACCCCATTCTGATCAAGCATCAACAGGATGCAGTGGAACAAGTTTGATTGACAGAGGCCCCACTGCACAAGCCAGAGTACCCAAAGGATCCACTGCCAACGTCCTGGTTTCAGACCCCATAGGACACCCTGAGAGGTCTTTTTGCCCATGCCCAAAGGTTCAGAGTATTTTTAAGCATATAAGGGGGACCAACACAATATTAGGCAGGTGATCATAATGTTATGCCTGATTGGTGTGCAGCAGTACATTGCTCTGTGTACAAAACATTTTGTTGTGTGCAGCCACAACTGGAAAGAAAATTACATTTGACCTCTTGATGGACCTCTTGAATAATGACTAATAAAGCAGACCATGAATGCTTAGTGACAGTCAGATTTTTAATAAGTTAGTAGAGAAGTCAAATGCAGAACTGACCCTGAAAACATTGGTTTAGTTCATTTTTGCCTTGAGACCGCGCCACTAAAAGTTTGGTCAAAATCCTTGATGAAGTCTTATTATTTTCCAAATCTGCTCTGCAGGTACTTAATATACAGTTTATTCAGCACTCAATGTCAGCAGAGCTCTTATTACAAAACATGGTGATCATTTAAGTGCTCACTCTGCTCCTTACTGTGTTTTTCTCTCTTCCACATTTTATCTGCTTCTCCTCAAGGATCTTTCTTCTTTTCTTCATCATTTGCAAGGTTGGGCTCCAAGAGCCGAGTTCAATTTTGAGTTTACTGTCGTTTTCACATTCTCGAAATTTTGCCTTGAGCAAGAGTGATTTCACTTCTCTCAGAGCTGGATATTTGATGAGATGAGATTTTCCACCACCACAGAGTAAGAGCACAAAGGGCTGGGAGCCACCACGCTGTGAGACGACGCTAACCCTAAATACTTGCTTCCTGAATTCATGCTGCTTGCCAAAAAAAGAAAAGCATGATGACTACAAAAACAGACAGGTCAACCTTTTACCCAAACATCTGTATAAGTCTATTCAGGATTTAGTAAAATGCAGTCAGCTTTAGAACAGACGTTAGAGAGGTGCTGCACTGTTTTCTGATGAACAAGAAAAAAAAAATCTGAATTTTCCAAAAATCTGTCTGAAACCTCTATCAAACTGATATTACACTTGGCACTGTTTGCAAGCGAAAGTGGCTCTCCATCACTGAACACAGACTTTTTCTTCATCATTGAAGCCTTCACTGCATGACTTGTCAAAATTTTTGAGTGCAGTTGTAATGGCTTCATTGATGTCCAAATAAAACCGAAAAAAATGCTCACATCAACTGCTTAAAAATGAGCAGAGGAAAGGGAATGGGAGAGGGTGAGCTTCTCTCACTGACCACACAAGAAAGCAATGAACCTATTCAATAATATATATAAAGGTGCAATGAAAATGACTAAACTATGTGGAACCTGTTTGTCTTTTCCGACGCCTAATTTATTGCACGAAGCCGCTTTGCTCATTAAAAGTAAATTCCACCCTGAAACTGAATACATATTTGCTGTTTCAACATTACAGTGTTTGAAATAGCGAGGATTAGCAGCCCTTTATGCTGAACAACAGAGGAAGGACTTCTAAAGATGTTATTCAAAGACAAATCTGAGCTGCTCCACTGATCATGAACAACGGGAAATTTCCTTGAACGCTGTGATGGTTCGGGCACATTTTCTGATTCACAGCTGGAACTCATTTGAAAAGAGTAACTGTGAAATTCTACGAGCCCGCAGAGTCAAAATCTAATTCGTTGTCAATGGACCATCTCCAAAATGTGTAACCAGAATACATCTTCAATTCAATCTTCAGTGCTCTTATTTCATCTAAGGAGATCGCAGTGTGTTTATGCAGATACTGACTTGACTGTCTAAAATTTTGTTCCAAGGTAGGGGTGTGCTGTCTTTTTGAGGATCTACATGGTCAAAATCCATTTTTATTGAGTTTTGTGGTTGTCATAAAATTGGAGGTGTAAAATAAAAGCTGTTAAGATGCCATTTCCAAAATCCCTTTACAATAAGATGGCCCACCAGTTTTACAAGACAGTGACAATTTGACCTCAGTGTTACATACCAGCATCAGCCAGCCAGCTCAAACCTTGTATAACAATGCATCCTCACTGCCTTGTGCTTCCTGGTGAGTCATTCATAATAAGCAGCTGCCTCACAGTCCACCAGGTTTATTGACTTTCTAGAGCTGCATCTGCAAAATTTAAACGGTCTCAGCTGCAAGCAAAGCACACCATATGTTGTACTGTTGGCTGCAAGAGTGAACACAACAGTCTTCACGCAGTCCCAGCTTCTCAAGAACTGATGAGCTAGCGAAATTCTTTTTCTATTGATGGGAATGTGCCCAAGACAAGAAGAAAATCTCAGCATGCTGTGTGGCTAATGTGACCAGAGGTCAGCACCATGTGGAAATTGTAAAGCTGAATGAAAGAATTACAGTATTGCAGGTTGAATGAGGCCATTCAAGGATGGTGGAAACTTCAAAGGTCCCATATTATGCTAAATTCACCCCCAGCATTCATACATATAGGCTGTACACATTCAAAACAGCCCTTAGTACTACCGGACTTCCCATGAACGCGCCCGCAAAGCACGGCAGTTGCTCTGATGTTGGCTGCACAAACGAGCACAGAAGTCTCTTTTACCTCCTTCTTCGTCTGAGGTTTTGAAGGTCCAGTCAATTAATTTTATTTTCAATTGAAATGTACCCACAACAACTCCTAAAATGTTGTATGTGTGTGCTTGTCATTTCACTATGGACTGTTTTCTCAACGAAGGCCAGTACAAAGCAGGATTCGCTAAAAATCTGAAGATAAAGCATGGATCAGTACCAACTGTCCGTGACCCAACTACAAACATGGGAGCTGTAGGTTTTACCATTTTATGTTGCTTTACTGTATAGACCTACCTAGAGAGACAGCCTGTTGAATGTGGTTTTAGCATGGCAGCTAATTTAAGTTACCGTATTTTCCGCACTATAAGGCGCACTATAAGGCACACTTAAAAGCGCACTTAAAAGCGCACTTAAAAGCGCACTTAAAAGCGCACTTAAAAGCGCACACTTAAAAGCACACTTAAAAGCCTTTAAATCTGTCAAAAATCGAAAGTGCACCCTTTAATCCGGTGCGCCTTATGTGTGCACTGAGTTCCAAGCGCTCCGCTTCATTGACTGTCGGACCATTTCACGCCGACATAGGTACGTAAAGTACGTACGCTAAGTATGCTGGCAGCGATAAACCAAGGTATCTGACTAAGGTATCTGCTTTGACTGTTGTACGAGCCTTCGCGAAAGCCGGCGTCATTGCTGAACAGCCACCCGGTGCGGGAAATATGGTACTATTGGTAACACAGTTAGCCATTCAGAAACGTCCTTCTGCAGCCGCAGAGTTTAAATTTCTTCAGGAGCCTCTCCTTCTGGTTCAGACTCTGGATCAAATTGGTATGGCTAAACCACAGCGCTTCTATGAGCCATACCTACACACTCTGTGTAAACATTAGTGCATGGAACCGGACAACATCTTCCAGAGAGGGGCGTGAAGGAGGTGTGGACAGACACAGCTCATTAACACAGACACAGAAACAGAGTATTCTCAGTCGAGCTCACAAGAGGGAGATACGGGCTGGCTGTAGTCCAGGAACAAACTGGGTTTTTAGGCAACAAACTTCAAACCGACTGTTCTGGGACCTCTGAGACCTATGTGAACTTGCTGAAAAGTAGTATAATATTGGACCTTTAAGACTGATTCAAAAAGAATAAACAAGGACTCAGTGGGTTACTGTGTTTTCATCATGCTTGTTGTGCTTTACTGCAACCTAAACTCAGCCAGGGTATACATCTGTTTGCTTCTCTCGTGCTCTCTGGGCTCCCTATTGCTGCAGTTATATACTAACAAATTCCCAATTAATCAGTTCTCATTTTTAGATTAAGTGTTAAAAATAATGGAAAAGAACAATAAAATTAAAAGCAATTTAAATATAAAATCCATAAATAACAGCATTTACAGTGTGTGTGCAAAGTGGTAGGGTTTGTAAGGTAGGTGTGGTAAAAGTAGTCCAAGTATGCGTAAGTGTGGGTTATTGCACAGTGGTTCTTGAGTCTCTGTTACTAGTGAGAGTTCATCAGGATAACAGTCTGTGGGGAAAAAAACTGTCTTTGTGTCGGGTGGTTTTGTTGTGCAGTGCTCTGTAGTGCCTACCGGACAAGAGGAATTTAAAGAGCTTGTGTGTGAGGTGTGAGGGGTCTGCAGAGATGTCACTTGCCCGCTTCCTGACCCTGGACAGGTACAAGTCCTGGATGGAGGGCAGGTCGGCCCCAATTTCTTAGTGTTATGAATTTTGCAATATATCCATGTAAAATGATCGCTCACAGAGAAAGTTGCAGGCCATAGAAAGTCCTGGTCTCACACATTCATGTCAGCTCCTTAGGTCAACTGTTCAGAAGCACAGAGAGTTTTCTTCCTGAAACGGCGTGGACAGCAGTAGCTCAGCTGCAAAAAGCCCACTTAGAACAGGGCAAAAAACAATGGGAATAAAGTAATGGTAAAATGAACAAATCTGAGCTGAAAAACTGAAAGACACACTCTGGGGACATGTGAGAATGTCAGTAATTTGCTGAAAAGGGATCACAATATGGAACGCACAGATTCAGACTACACCATCTCCACCACACAGTGCACATCTTACAATCAGAGTTTTGAAAACAATTTTCACTATCATGACTACTAATTACAGCAAATCAGGCCGTGTGCTGATACTGACCTCCTGCCCCCAAAAGTTTGAGAGACACAGGTCCACAGAGTACAAATCCCTACATTAGAATATAGTGTATTATCTTGGAGCTGGGAAACACATGTGCTCATACAGACATAGTTTTCTGCCTGCCTACACAAAAACACATGTTCCCGAATGGTTGGCATTAATCAGTATAAAAGTGATCACAGCAGTGCAGAGTCAGTGATTGTGTGAGCCTGACAGCTCAGCTCCTTGACAGTTTGTCAGCTCTGCAACAAGTCCGTGTCATCAACATTTACTATGATGAAAGCTGGCACCCTAAAGGCACTTTGCTGCCTGTCATTACATACGTGGTGTAACGCGTCAGTCTTCTGCTGACTGCACCCCACATCTCTTTGCTCGGGCTGCGTGCAGTATGGATGGCAACACAATAGGCAGATGAAAATTCAATAATTCATACGAGCGAATGCGGACGGATTCATGGGTTTCAAATGTCTCAGCCCAAAATGAAAGCAAGGACGGAAAAGGAGAGGTGAGAGTATGTGTAAGCGAGAGACAAGCCAACAGAAAGGGAGAGACAGAAAGGATTTATCAGTCTGACACTCATCAAAAGTATCAAGGATATTAGCATACCTCCTAGACATTCAAATTCTGCCTCAGAACATATCTGACAGCTTTGACAATGGCAAATTTTGCATGTTTTCACTGCCACTTCACACTGCTGTCAACTGACGACGGGAAATGTTCATCAGCAGCAAAACAAACAGGTTGAGAATAATGCCTTTTTTGATTAGCTATTAAATGTTTTTTGATGTTGTATCCTCCTAAAATGCTAATTGTACCATTACCATTCATAAAGACCTAAAGGGAGCTATGGAATATTTAGGAAAATGCACAATGAGTTCCAAGAGGCATGCAGGGTGGCCCTTCCAATTTAATACCCATGCAACAAAATGCCACCCTAATGTCTCATTACAAACGCTAATGAAAAAGTTGGCATTCACACAAAGACTAAAAAAGATGAACACAATTAACAATGGATCAAGACTTTGTTTTTCTTTTGAGGAAGTGTCAGAGCGTTGTTTACACAGGGATGCCACATAAAAGTAGTGTGTTTTTTGCTAAAAACCTCTAGTTGATCCATATCTTTAGTCATATTGTAGCCAATTGTCTTCATTGGCTCTCTGTAAAATCCAGAATAGCATTAAAAATTCTTTTCCAAATATACAAAGTTCTTAATGACTGAGCTCCATCGTGTCGTAAGGACCTCATTGTACCATACTGCCACAGTAGAGAACTTCATCCTCAGAGTGCAGGCTTAATTGAGGTTCTCTGAGTTTCCAAAAGCAAAATGGGAGGCAGAGCTTTCAGCTATCAGGCTCCTCTGTTGTGGAATCAGCTCCCAGTTTGAGTTCAGGAGGCAGACTCCCTCTCTACTTTTAAGATTAGGCTTATAACTTTTTTTCTTTTTTCGACAGTTCGGGCTGGCTCAGTTGACCCCTGAACCAGCCTTTAGTTATGCTGCTATAGGCCTAGGCTGCTTGGGGTCTTCCAATGATGCACTGAGAACCGGTCCTCTGCTCTTTTCATACTTTTACACAGTATATCACCATTGCATGACATCATGTTTTCTCTCTCCCACTTGTCTTTTGTCCCCTCTGCAGGAATCTCTCTCTACACATTTTTGATCTGCAATCACTGGCCTCAACAATCTCTTCTATGTTTATTGTTGGCTTAAGTGTTTTCTGTCCTATTTCTATTTGCCATCCCTTCCTCTTTACCTTTTACCCACACATCAACCAGACCAGATGGCCGCCCTCCCCGAGTCTGGTTCCGCCAGAGGCCTCTTCCTGGTAAATGGAAGACTTTTCTTCCCATTGTTGCCTAAGAATCTTTGGATTTGCTGAGTTTCTCTCTATAATGTGTATTTTTTAAAGGTCCTCAACTTCTTTTACTCGATAAAGTGCCTTTAGAGGATGTTTGTTGTGAAATTATGTTATATAAATAAGATTAAATTGAATTGGAATGATTGCTTTAGCTCCAATATTGCAAAGGTTGCTCCATGTTGTTTTCCCACTGTCAATGAGCCACAAGTAAGTTCATCCAAAAGAAGAATGAGACACCACACATTTCACGTAACTTAAGTGGAATTCTTTGAAAAGTCAAATTCAAAGTAAATTGCACCATGACCAGGACTGATGTTAAAAAAAAGCATTAATACCCTGCATACAATACCACTATATGATGTGTCATTCATGTTTTTTATAAAAGTAATAAAGGAAGTGGCAACACTGAAGTTGATTTTTTTACAAGAGGTCTAATAATATTCTGTCGATAGTACTGAAATTTTTCCGAGGATAATTCAGTTTGTAAAATGAACCACAACAAACAAATGAGAAAGCAAAAAAGCTGTGAATAGTTTTCTCTACTCAATGCGGTAGACTGCTGTCGCTGTACTTCCTCTCTCAATCAGCACCGTGGGATCCAATTCTGTTGACTCAACACCTGTTTCTCTGGATGACCTGTTTTTCACCTCACTTCCCCGCATGCTCTCCACTGCAGAGGCCACTTTATGCACTCGACACTTTCCTACACCTGGCGTTCCTCAAGATGAGATGTAGAAATAGCACCCCACCGCTGGTAATATCACCAACCACTACATTACCGTAAACGAATGAACTTGTTTGTTAAAAAAAAGTTATACATTATTTCCTGTGATGACTAAATTTGCCTTAATGGACCTGTTATCTAAATCCATCTGAATTAGTCACAGCTCCCCAAGCACAGTACAGTGATAAATGTAATGCTTTCCACAGGTGAACTGCAGCCAGGGAATATAACACACAGTTATCAATCAATAAGTACTTAATTTTTTTAAAAATGCTGAAACTAACTTTCCAACTTTTCTCGATTTCTTTGTGTGTGCAGAAAGCAAAAATTCAGCCTTAACTTACTAACATTCAATAGTGCAACTCTAATTGGATCTGTGCTGATTCCTGATCCCAGCACCTCCATCCTTTCTTGCTCAGAGCCAAGTGTTTGTTTAGGTTGTAAAGTATTTAATAAAATACCATTATTGCTCGGCTGGCTAGCAAATAACATGTTTCTTGTAAGCTATTATGCGGAAAAAAATGTGAGTAGTAGGGAAGAAAAATGAATGTTTATTTTACCCATTTAGAGTCGAAGAGTCGGGCATTTTTTAAAACACTTATGGGAAATCTGGTGTAAACTTTTCTCAAAGTTTGTGCACTCAGTCTTACAAATGGACAAACCTGCAGCAGGACTTCAGCATCGAAACCCCAAGGTTAATAAAAACATTTTGTTCTTTAGTTGGCTCATGTAGCTAGATCCCAGCACATGGCATGTATTAATGACAAAGCAGCTGCTCCCTGCTCACTCCTCTCTGATGTTTCCACCTCTTCACCACTGTCCTCATCATCACCTGCTGACTGCTTAAATAAATCTGTTATATCCTAACACACTTTGCGACATCAGCCAGCAAAAACCCCGTTTTTAAAATTCTTGTCTCTTCTTTCTCCTCCTCTGCATCGCCTCAGGTTTACTCTTTCAATCCAAGTTTCAGCAATGAGTAGATACATTTAATGAGGGCTATACTCACTGTGTAAGTGTTAGATACTTTCAGTTGTGATGGTAAGTTCTTTTTTTATCAGTTTCAAATGCAGCTAAGATGAGCCATTGGATACCTATATACAGACTACATTATGCATGGATTGGGGAAAATAGAACTTGGCTCACTGGGACATTTTCCAAATGCCTTGATAGCCAGTTTGCACCCAGTGTTTTCGAAATTTGTATGGCTGGTGCTCTGCATATTGCATGTGGAAAACAAAAACAGCAATTCCATTTAATATCAGTGAAGCAGGAGGAATATTACAGGACTTGAGACTGTGACAACTTTTTCCCTGAGAGGTCTTGGTGGGGTCCTCTGCACAATCTCCTGCTAACGAGAGGCCCTGCCGGTGCCACTCTGGCCTTATAGCTGATGTCCAAACCCGTGCTAGCTCCCACTGTGCTCTATCACAGCGGCAGCTGTTGGACTGTGCACTGACCACCCCCCACAGAAAACCAATCATAATTTCAGAGACACCGCCAGTGCGCCTCCCAGCATGAAGGAGAAGGTGACTTATGACTTGGGAACACACAACCAGGGGTGGGAGTAACAGTACTAGGAAGTTGTTGTTGTGAGTGTCTAAAGGAAAGCAAATCTTTCATCTTTTTTTCCCTCCAAATAAACATCCCAGAAGTTAAATGAAAGTCACAGCAATAAAACGCATCTTGCTTTTCAAACAAATAAACTAAATATATTTACATGCTTAAAAAAATCACAACATGGCTGTTCACACATATTTCTTTTCATTGTCCAACAACAAAGACAAATAAGGAATGAATTATAGAACAGGATTTGTTTTATAGTTGGACTACCAGACCTCTGGGAACCTGTTGTGACAGTGTAAATAGAATAAACAAATAGCTGCTTGCCATTCGCCCCACTGTGGCACAGTGGGACCTGGATTATTTCTCATTAGCATTGAATACATTCTGCCGTGTGTGTGTGTAATTGTTCATGTGCCTGTGTGTGTTTGCATGTCTGCATTTGCACATGCACTCGTGCTTATGTACTGCATGTGTGTGTGTGTGAGTGTGAGTGTGTGTTCACGCTTCCATTGTTACTCAAGGTCACATCGGTTTTAAATAACTTTAATCGACAGTCACATTTCAAAAACTGACACTTTTATTGTTCAATTAAGTCAAAATCTAATTTTAGTTTTTGCAGAAAATTAGCATCATTAACTCACTAAAAACTACTTAAAGTGTAATGTGTGGATCTATAAACACTTTGTCCCTTGTGCTCTTCAGGATTAGCGAGGCAGAGTGCCAAAACAAAGCAGGAGCCCTCCTACTCCTAATGTATTTAAAGTGACACATTAACGGGATAAACAGTCCCCTTATCTGCTGAGTGCATAGGCTTCTTCTAAAACACTACAATCCCATTAACAAGACCTGTTCTGATTTCACATCGTTCTCGTTCGCCGTTACAGTAATGTAAGGCTTGTCCACTGATGGGAGGTGTCTGCCAGTGCCAGTGTAGGAGGTTTAGATGTAATAGTACACATGTCAGGATTTACTAATCTTTTGTTTTGGCCCCTTCGATTGAGACCTTGGTCAAATAAGAAGTGCACTTACAGCACTCATGTCAACTGTGTGCCAAAGAAAGATAAAATTTTTAAAAATAACATCTGAAAATATGTACAGTAAATATTGCTACCACCAAAGAATGCTTTTGTCCTCATGGTGTGTGATGTGGCAGATGAAACCAAAGTATTTGTTTTTCCTGTTAAATGTTGGGGATGTTTACATAGCCTGCTGTATCAAGTCAGTTTATCCATTTAATGTAGTATTTACTGAGACGTAAATGAGGTCAGCCAGCGTTTAACTGATCTGCATGAAGTCCTGCTCATGTCAGTCTGTTTTGACACATGAAGCAAGTCTTGAAAGTAATGGAGTGCAAAAGAATTTTCTTTGGATAAATGCTGGACTGGTTTTAGAAGAGACATCTTAAAATGAATGCCATCAGCTCAGGAATTAAATGAGTATGAAGAAGGTAATATATCCTATATAGTATATATTATGGAAAAGAACTGGGAAATATGTGCTTCCATTGACTAGATTAACAGATAAAAAATCGCAGCACAGGCCTACTTCAAAAGTACCACTGTGTTTCAGCCATATTGCACCGGACAAATGGACCTGAGTCATTCGCAGGAATGGCTTTGATGTCAAAACGATTTCCCAGTGAGAAGCTGTGGCAGACTTTGTCTACTTGGGAGTCATCACATTTATTTCTGGCTTAAGATTTGAATAAATCCAGCAGTCTGCTTCATATGTTACACCATCTCGGACTCATTGATCTTAGCAGGCGCATGGTTTCCATCACCGCCTTGCCTGGATAGTGGTCAGAAGGCCAACAGTGATAGCCTTTACCAGCAGTGACCTGACAGTGGACCATGATGTGTCCAGTGTGTCCAGCTGAAAATGGACTAATTAAGGAGGAATTTATAATGGGAATTCCAATAGGAATTGTCCGTATCACAGAATGCAGCTGTGTCAGAGGATGAAAATCTTGGTCATGGATTTGGTACATAATGGATTCTGACTGTCAGGATCCTAAACTCACTAACCTTACAGTGGAATAGATTGTTGATTCGAAAGCAAGTCCTGCTCTAATAGCTGCATCCACTTCAATTACTTTGCTGAAAATGTTTCAATGCTGGCAGGGCCGGCCCTTAAACTACCAACAAAATACATATACACTCATCAGCCACTTTTTTAGGGAAAACCTGTTCAATTGCTTGTTAACACAAATAACTAATCAGCCAATCACATGGCCGCAACTCAATGCGTTTAGGTATGTAGATGTGGTCAAGACAACTTGCTGAAGTTCAAACCAAGCATCACAATGGGGAAGAAAGGAGATTTAAGTGACTTTGAACAAGGCATGGTTGTTGGTACGATATGGGCTGGTCTGAGTATTTCAGAAACTGCTGATCTACTGGGATTTCCATGCACAACCATCTTAGGGTTTACAGAGAATGGTCCAAAAAAGAGAAAATATTAATTGAGCGGCATCGGGTGCCACTCCTGTCAGCTAAGAGCAGGAAACTGAGGCTCAAATTCGCACAGGCTCACCAAAATTGGACAACAAAAGATTGTAAAGACATAGCCGGGTCCGATGAGTCTCGATTTCAGCTGCAACATTCACATGGTAGGGTCAGAATTTGGCGTAAACAACACGAAAGCATGGATCCATCCTGCCTTGTATAAATAGTTCAGGCTGGTAATAGTGGTGTAATGATGTGATGGGGGATACTTTCTTGGCACACTTTTTTTTTTAGAAACTTTATTTGTCCTTGGGGAGCAATTCAGCTTTCGCATGTCCCGGTTGGGGTGCAGGGTCAGCCACGGTGCAGAGATCCTGGAGCAGGAAGGGTTAAGGGCCTTGCTCAGGGGCCCAACAGTGGCCTCAGTGGGGGCTCGATCCACCTACCTTCCAATCAGCAGTCCAGCCCGTTGCACCACCACTGCCCCCTTTGGGTCCCTTAGTACCAACTGAGCATCTTTTAAATGTCACAGCCTACCTGAGTATTGTTGCTGACCATGTCCATCCCTTTATGGCCACAGTGGACCATCTTCTGATGGCTACTTCCAGCAGGATAATGCACCATGCCACAAAGCTCAAATCATCTCAAACTAGTTTCTTGAACATGACAATGAGTTCACTGTACTCCAGTGGCCTCCACAGTCACCAGATCTCAGTCCAGTCGAGCACCCTTGGGATGTGGTGGAATGGAGGATTGGCATCATGGATGTGCAGCTGACAAATCTGCAGCAACTGCATGATGCTGTCATGTCAATATGGACCAAAACATCTGAGGAATGTTTCCAGCACCTTGTTGAAAGTATGCCACAAAACATTAAGGCAGTTCTGAAGGCAAAAGGAGGTCCAACCTTTTACTAGCAAGGTGTACCTAATAAAGTGGCCAGTGAGTGTACATGTACATTGACATTTCTCAGCAAGGCATTTAGGTCTTAACATTATCTCTGGATTGCTGCTGCATCCCTTGGGTTTTTTTTCTTACCCATAATTGATTTTGTCATAGCACTGAGAAGAACTACTTTGGAAAAGTACAAAAAAAATTGGTTTGTAACTATTTTCTTCTTAACAGGAATTGATTTAGCTTGATATGACACCTCAGCAGCAGCTTGCAGAAAATCTTTCTGCCTGGCTGTGGTGACATATTGCATGAACGTGTTAATCAGTCTCAGCTATGAAGTGGATTATTTTGCACCGCTCTCTTGCTCTGTAGTCTTTATAAGCACGGCCACTACAGTGAAAAAAGTGCATCATTTAGTGGCTCCCATGTCAAGACTGTGGCGAAGCCAAATTAGTATGCTGGATAGGGGAGACATCATTATGGATCTAATATGCACTACACAACAAAATCAGCAGTCCTTCATGGGTAAACTTTTGAAAATGACGGCCCTGCACAGACGACTTTATTACTACTGGTCCACTGCTGTGCTTTTTGTGCTGAAGTAGCATTAATTAGAGCATAATCATTGACCAGAGAGCACATTTTGTGTTTATTTCTGAGACTAGTAAACAAAAACAATTCAAGGTTCCCATGAAAAAAACACAATTTCGAAAAATGGGTTAGACTTAATTCAAAATATTCTAATTAATCAGGGCAATCTGAATGAACAATTGTCAACAATTTGAATTAGTCATTTGAAACAATACAATGTGTGTTTGATCATGACATATTTTTGTTCAGATTGAGGTTTTATAGTTAAAGGAAGAAAGTTTGGTATAAACATTACTGACAGAGATTGCTATCCTGATTTGAATGTTTTTTTGGAAACCGATCCTGAGCTATAAATTCTTGATTTGCCACACTTTAACCTTCACCCTTTTCTACACAGCACTTCGTCATGTGTGCTTTTCTCTATAGAGCACTACCCTGCAACTTAAAAAAGGTGTTTACTTAACCCAAAGAGATTACTATTCTGTCTTGTACAGCACTAAAAGCCTGAGAATTATTTGCAGCTCTACCATCTCCGGGCAATTTTTCACCGGCTCGTTCCATAAATCTCTGTCTCAACTTTCATGATGAGTAGTCCTCGCTGGCAGCCTCCCATCTGTGTGTCCCTTGGCTGCTAGTTCCAGGGCACAACCTCTGCTGCCATCAGTAATCTCACAGTCGTTTGATTCATTTCTTTTTGGGCGACTTTTTGAAATACTTAAATGTTCAAGCTCTGGTTCCTTAAACTGTCCCTCTTGTTGCAACACCTAAAGCACAGTGTTGACTACGGTTTTCACATTTCATTCTCAACTGCTGGAGTTTCAAGCATTTGTTTGTCCATTACCATGTTATCCTTGGATGAGTTGCATCTTTGCAACCAGTGTGCTCATCCATCTTACCTCCCCCTGCTCTCCTGGGAGGTATGTTTGTTGTCTGCGTATAGCTCAGTGTGGGTTTCCTTTTCTAAAGAGATGTAGCTGCGACTGACAACCTGCTACCCCGACTGCCCTTTCCCATCCCTCCAGTCATGTCTGCTTTTTCTTTGTCAACTGTGTTCATGGTTGATACTACTGTAGCAAGTCTAAAAAAAAGTACAAAATTCATACATCCTACTTTATTGATCAAATCTTCTCATGACCCAAGCCTGTCGTCATAGAAATCTTCCCACATGTGCAGACTTAGTCATTCTGCAAATAAAGCAAATGGACTTGATAACACAGTTTTATTAAAACCTGGTTCCAATTTATCCTTACAATGACGCAATTAACATGATAAATAAAATAACTAAGACAAAAAATGTGGCAGGATTCAGTCCTTGGCAAATAAGGACTATGAACTGCTCCAGAGAAACAACACCACTGGATTTAGCTGGGCACACATCATGTTCCACATTGGCACTGATATTCGCAAGCCAGTCTAGAACATTATACCAAACCCTCTCCAAGTGCTTGAACTGTAGGAGTACTCTCCAAAACTGAAAGGTCTGGGCAGGAAACTATTGCCTCTGTCAATCAAATCTGATGTAAAAGCTTTTTTTTTTGCTAATGAGTAATGGCTGGAGGCCATCAGGTAGAGCTACTCCTTTGTGTTTTGAAAGAACTTGTGCCATTTCAAAACGTCCTGGGGTTTCCTCTCATCCAAGTTATGGACAGAATATTGGGAGGCTGCTAAAACTGTTCGTCTGGAGCAATGACAGCGATTCAAAGCGGAAAATTGCTACACTAATGAAAATTGGTGCACTGACTTTCTTAGTAAGCCCCATTGTTTTTTTTTCTCTTCCCCTTTCTCAACTATTGTCCTCTTTCTTTCCCCTCTTGGAAACCCCTCTTCTCCGTGAATGCAGGTTTATGGTATGGGGAAAATATGCACAAAATCTGCTATATATATGCCACTATAAATAACGAGCCTATGCTGATTTTTAAGAGTTAATTAATTTCCTGTGGGCATGGCTGTGTCTTGCCTGATTAATGATGGTAATGCCATTGGCATGCTGACTTGGGTCCCCTGTCACTGGAGATAAATCAGTGGTGCACTGAGAGGCGTCATGCCCCAGCTGTGCCCAACATGTTCACTTTAACTGGCTTCCTGACCTACGACACAATTAGGGGGTGACCGTGGATGTACATCATCATGAGTCAAGTACTTTGTTACTCACAAGACAGAAGGATGCTGACAAGTGTCTGAAATGAATCCCTATATCTTAATTTGCTGGATATTTTCCTTATTTCGTTAACACATATTAACTGTGGTGGTGTTTGGGATACAATAAGTGCTTTTCAATCCATTAACATTCAAAGTGGAGAATTTCACTCCACTAATGTCAACAATCTACACGAATCACTATATGATCAGGAAAAGGCAAAAGAGCTAGGTAATCCTTCTGCTGACATTACCCATAATAAATTCTTGCAAACTAGTAATGCCAGTGTTCTACCCTTTATGACCACCAAGCAGAGAGCCTGCTACAAAGATGTGAAAAAAAAAAAACACTGGGACTAGAAACGACACATATTAGGTCATGTTCATTGGGTTTGTGTGAATCTCTAGGGAAAAGGTCCTGTACTCTTTAAAAAATGAATGTCATCAGGCATTATCAGCCAAGCAGGCTTGCTACAGAGATAAAGTAAAGTTTCTGTGATCCTGAAATGTATGACTTATGTTAAATGTTTAGAACCGTTGTAAGTAGCAACACAGTGATGAAGCAAAAAGCAAGTATGTGGAGGTCCAGGTAACTTTTAAAACTCATCATCTGAGCCCACACCCTGTCTCATGCTACAGCTAATGTGGACTGTTTTTAAGATTCTATTGTTATGCAACAGCCCCGTAACCCAACAGAGGATTAAGTGGTGTATAGATAGTGGATGGATGGATGTTATGCAACAGACCTCCAGGAGTGCACTGAGGTCACTTCCTTGACTGCGTGGTAACTCTGTGACAAGATGAGACGGACAGCTGAGGGTGTGGCGATTTCAGTCCAGTGGCACACTGCAATCTTGTTGCCAAGAACGAACATGTTTTGCACTTTGTTTTTTTGTGTCCCACTTTATGTGGTGAAGGCACACCTGTGTTTTTTTGGCATGAAGCGCCAGACTGTGGCAAACTAACTACTGTGGTGTCTGTGCTTATGTGCAAATTGACAAAAAAAGAAAAAAACAAAAGTCTTGATTAAATTCTCTACTGCAAGCCAAAAGGTGTGGATAGTTGCAAGAAGAAAACAGCTCACACGGTTCAAAGAAAATTCACACATCAATTACCATATCTCTCTTCACTAATAACCCCTGCTGGTCCTTCCCAGATGTCTCCACCCAGGACACCAAGGACAATGGTTTCACACACCATGTTCTTTTTAATAAGTGTGGCGAAAGTAACACCTGGAGCTCTGCATTTTAATTACAGTACAGGTAAAAGTGTCACTTAGATCACAAACATCATCTGACAGAGATCCTTCGAGTCAGATTTTATTGTAGTAATCCTAGAAACAAGGCTGTTATTTCTTTTAAAACAATTAAATTTATGCTCAGATATGTGTTGCAATATGAAGATTATGCTGAATTACATGCTTGAGTTTAGGGATGAAGTCAAAGGTGCGTAACTCTAACTCTGAGGGTATTACCTGCAGATGCGTATGAATCATTATGATCACAAATAAAAGGGCAGACTATTACATACAGGAAGCATGATAATGATGGAATCGTTAACTTCTCATCAGTGAATTTAAAAAATGAAATCTACCTAAATAGGCATCATCTACTTTAGCTGGGGTACTCCAGCTGCTTTGCTCATATTTTGAAACTGTACATCCCAGACTACATTATCCGTCCTGACAGAGAGAGCCCTAAAAGGGTAAGAAAGCAGCGATTGTGATCATCGCAGCCTCTAACACTCCCACCTGCAGTGTGTGGTAATCACATTATTGCACTGGTCTGCACAGGGTGCAGTTAACTGCGATTTGCACTACATTTCTATGTTCACGACCAAAAGTGTTCCTGATCACAGACCAGCTATAAAACTAACAAAGCAGTTTATGTTTTCCTCATACCAACTCCACCTTAAGGACACAGAAGTTGTCCTTGAGGAACAAATTTATACAAATGCTGGCACTAAACATGAAAAAAACACTGTTACTGAAAATAAGACGGGCTGTTGCAGAATTATCCAACATCAAAATACAGTCTAGTAACAGTGTTGGCGATAAAAGTGGCTGTTAATCTGACACAAAAAGTCAGCTGATGAGGTAAAATGAATTTACATGTTCAAGCATGGTTTCCTTGAGAAATAAGGACATTTCAGACACACCTCAAGAGCACTTTACCTCCAGACTAAAAGCTACAAATCATTTCTCAATCCAAATAGATGACTGTATAGCTAAGTGCCTTTATTTATATCAAAGAAGGGTTTTTATAAAAGTGATGTGCCTACTTATGAGTAGGTAGTCAGAAATGTAGGCTCAACAGAGCATAATAAGTAGTGGAGCTGCAATGATGATGAAAAAGCAGCTGTTGTGAGGGCATTATGAAGGCAGCTGGCAAAGACAGTGTGGAAGGAAAACTTTATACACCAACATAAATACCTGATGAAGAATTCAAAGAAATGATCCAGTTAATGAACAACATTCCAAAAACACCACTCCATGGTCACATTTAACTGAGCATGGCCATGAAGATGTAGAGACTTATTCATTGCTTGTCACATGGTACAGAGATTACCAAGGTGTTTGAATAGAGGAAAAAACTGATTCCTTCCATTTCAGCACATTCCTTTGGTATAATCATCACTCAGTAAGTTGAACTAGAGAATGAAAAGGCAGCTTGAAGCTTTAAAACATTTGCAAAATGTTACGGACTCCAAAATTCTCTCATGCTCTAGTGGGCATGTTCTAGAAGACATTAATTAATGGGGTTCAGTGCCACAGGAAAATATAAACATTGGAAATAATTGTCACCTACCCAGAGACCATGGTAGCACTGATTACACAAAGTAGCAGTAGTGGAAAGTAACTAAATACATTTGTTGAAGTACTATTTTGAGGTACTTGTACTTTACCTCAGTAATTCCATTTGATGCTACATTATACTTCCATTCTACTGCATTTCAAAGGGAAATATTCTACTTTCTATTTTCCAACATTTATTTGATGGCATTTGTTACTAGTTACTTGAAAGATAACAATTTTATACACTATTTAAGATCAAACCAGTGGTTTCCAACCTTTCATCCTTCTGATGTCTTATCAAAAGTGATGTGTAGTCAGGTTTACATTTCACATCTCTATGAGGTCCAGCTCCACCAAATCTTTTCACATTATTTCATGTGTTAAATCAAAAAAAGAAAGTTTAGGGAAATAGTCGAAAACCTGAAAAATAGACTTTGCTTCTATTAGTCATCTCACGTCCCCTTATATTTATCTGCTGTCCAAATATAAAATGTATATAAAGTAGTTCAAACTAGCTCCACCTGCAGAAGCTCCAACAGTGACATGCTACTGACACACTGATGGTTAATATGAAATTAAACATCTACTAATGTCATCTATAAGATGCTATTAAAATACTATAAATTAAGTTATGCTGCTAACACTTATGTACTTCTCCTTAAGTAGGATTTTTCATATAGTTCCTTTTCTAATAGAGTATTTTCAAATTGCTGAATTGGTAGTTTTACTTGTCTAAAGGATCTGAATACTTCTCCCACCACTCCAAAGTAGAGGGAAATCAGTCTGACAGGCAAACAGGTGGATTAAAAATCTCTAAATGACACACAGTGACCAAAAAAGCAACGTTTTCTGTCAAATATCAGAGAAAACACAACTATGGCTGATAGCTCTGGATGTGATTGGGTGACAATAAGTAGCTAGAATTACTGAGTCACGTTTGTATGCTTTTGCCAACCAGTCAAGTTGCAGTTTGCATTAATCTCTTTCCAGACTTTTGACCTTTGACCATTTGGCTACAATATGGCATTGTTTCATCAATAGATCCTATTAGACATTTGTGTGAGATTATTTCATACATCACATATTTTGTAAAGTTGCAGTGATTTTGACCTTTGATCTTACAATTTCAGTTCAGTTTCCTGTTCAAGTGAGCGTCTGTGCCAAATTTGAAGAAATTTCCTCAAGGCGTTCCTAATATATTGCATTCACAAGAATGGCACATTCGTGAGGAAACAGTGGCTTGACCCTTGCTCTTTAATGATCAAAATCCAATCTGCTTATCCTGAAGTCCAAGTCAACGTTCATGCCAGATTCAACAACATTCAGGATATATTTTGTTCATGAGGGTGGGACAGACAAACGGACACACACACAGCATTTCTCTTTACTTAGTAGCTTCAAATATCAAACAATTCTTATTTGCAATGGGGTATAGAATGCAAATTCAAAAACCCTTAAAGCGTCACTTAACTGTGCTAATTAAGACTTTAACACTGAAACTGCTTATAAATGGAATACTACTAATATCCTACAACTCTTCCCAAACAGATTAATCCACAACAAATAATCCAAAAATAAATGGTTTCCAACCATCCCTAATGTCCTCAGTACAGTGTCCACCTCCTTGTGAAATGAATATAAAACTAAAGACCTTAATCCCTTCTAATTCCTCTCTTTTGTTTTCCCCTCTGTTCTAGATAAATAAATAAGTAAAGAATCGGAGTCAACTTGGCATGGTATACTTTATTAGTGTAAGAGGCTTATCGTCAGCATATGAACCCAGTTCCAATATCACTCAGTACTGTATAAGCTTCCAACTCTGGATACTGACAACACTGACAATGAAAATGAAAAGTGAAAGAAGATTAAGAAAAGCTGCAGAGGACCACTGAGACTTCAGAGGCATGGTTGACAGAAAGAGACGGAAACATCATGAAAAGTTCATGCAACAAGTACAGCGGAAGATGGTCTATCTGACAGGCTATCCTACTACAAACATCTACACTGACATCTATTCTTTGGGGAAGAGACGGCGAGAATATCTGTCACCTATTCTTTGCAGGCAATGAATCTTTGATTAATCTTGTGCCAAGTCAACTGGTCCCCTTCATTACCACTGATAAATAATAATTGGTACTGTTAGAAAAGACGTATCTATATCTATTCATCTAGCTCTCCTTTGAAGCCAAAGGGAAGTAATGCTTCACAATCTTATGGTCATTTGATGTCAGCTACTTTTCTCCCTTTCATTTGTATTGTTATGCGGCAGTTTATAAGACTGCAGGCTGGACTGCAGTGAGAAAGACTAATAACAGTGGAGTCATAAACTAGCGCTGATCAGACGACCAACTGATTTACTTTGATCGTAAAAGATGCAGGGAAATTGTGATGTTATATTACTGACTTATCTCAAAGCTGCCCTGCGAGGCCCTACGCATTTTAGAGGACGAAATATCTACTTGTTTGAAAACGTACAAAAAATGTACTACCTTTCTAACATTACAAACTTGTCAGAAAATTAAAACATGTACAATTTAGAAAAGGGAATAGGAGTAAAAAAAATAAGATATGATGGATGGATGGATGACACCCAAACCAAAAAAGGTTCATTATACATGGATCAACGACAACATTATGACCACTGACAGGCAAAGTGAATAACATTGATCATATTGCTACTATGTGGTGTTCTGCTGGAAAACCTTGGATTTTGACATCCATGTTGATGAGACTTAGACACCCAAATAAACACTGTCCCACAACAAGCACACTCCCTCAAGCAAATGGAAATCCAAAATGTCACTGGCCTACCCCTGCAGGAAAATGCACCCCACCACATGGAAAAACATCAAACAATCATGTTGAGGAACATGACAATGGCCCAAGACATTGATTTGCCCCCAAACTTCCTACACCCCATTCTGATCGCGCATTGACAGGATGCAATGGAACAAGTTTGATTGACAGACACCCTACTGCACAAGCCAGAGTACCCAAAGGATCCAATACCATCGTCCTGGTGCCAGACCCCATAGGGCACCCTGAAAGGTCCTCTTGTCCAATGCAATGGTGCATTTTTGAGCACATAAGGTTGACCAACACAATATTAGGCAGGTGGTCATAATGTGATGCCTGATGGGTGTATGTACTGTGGTCACTTTAGAAAGCCTTTGCTAGCATGTAGTGCCTTCAAAAACACTAAGGTTTGGCTAAATGCTATGTCTCAGCATGCTATTTTTTACATTTGTATTTAAGTACAACTGTTGCTTCAGTGTCAGTGTATATACTTAGTCAAAAACAATGGCAGAGACAATGATAAAAAATATAGTTCAAAGCTGTTAAGGGGATAATAACAGCCAATAAATGACTCCTTAGTCTTATCTGAAGGGGTAAAAGTTGACCTGTTGGTGGTGAAGGACAAACAAAAACACCAATTTATTACAATTCCCACTACAAATTCCATGACAGGAAACCAAATTGCTGCTGATACATTTTTGCCATACCATGTTTGATCAACTAATCAGTACCTGCCATGTCTGGAGCAGCACCAATTACTCAAAGAAAGATAGTGTTACCAATCCTGTCATTTTATATACAGTGCATTGACAATACTTTCAATATTCCCTGCTTATAATGCCACCTAGAAACTAACTGTTCTTCTTTTTTAACCATTTTAGACAGGTTCTGTTTCAGGCAATGCACAGGACTTTCACATGGGCAGGCACATGAGATGGAAAATTTTGACAGCTTGCTCCATTTCCCAGAAAGAAGAAAAGTGCATGTCTTTATGATAATTAAGCACTTAAAAACCCTCACTGATGCAGACAGACAGCCTGCCTGCAGACTTCATTGGACAGACATTTCATATTAAATGTGCTGACTTACAAAGACACTTTCACCTGAAATACTGAGGGAAGACACTGGTCTCGGAGTGGAGTCGTGCAAAGGAAGTTCAAGAAGGACTGGGAAGGAATGAGGTTCTAAAATGGGTAACTTCTGAAAGCTTTAGTCTCCACGGGCTCTCAAAAATGCATGTGCATGTAAATGTTCTCTCTTCGATTGTGCATACAAAGCAAATTGTGCATTTGCTGGAGAGATGCAGTGCAATTATATATAATACCAAGTGCATATACATCAAGGGGAGGACAATACCAGTGACATATCCAATTTACTATTTCTGAGGGCCACATTTCCCTCCTTCCTCATTGCACTTGTCCCTCAGTCACTTCAAGATAAGAACAAATAATAAAAAAGTAGGAGAAAGGCTGAACCACTTAACTTGAATAACAACAGTACTATATACAATATTTGGCATTCGATGTTTTGTTTTGTTTATGTTTGCAATATATAATGGAAAATAAAGAAAAACAAATGTCATTGTGTATGTTTTCAAAAGTGATAATGTCAGGGAAGGAAAAAGAAACAAGGAAAAGGGAGTGGCTGGCAATAACTGTCCAACAACGGTGAGTCACTCAGCCACAATAGGAAATCTCATAAAGGTGTCAATTCTTTGTCTGGCCTCCAAAGTCTGTATCATCCCACTTTGGCCTTCTATTGCAGCATGATATCAATTATTTTCTATGGGCAACAGTCTCCTGGAGAGGTCTCCCTATGATTATAGCAGACAGCAGGCCCCACCAGCCAAGGCAGCTAAGTGGTCTGGCACAGATATTGTATGCAGTCCCCTTAGAAAGGAAAGGTATATGCTGCAGACCAGACGGGCTCAGTTCTAGGCAATGAAAACAATGGCATAAAGCACGATGTACTGCATTTGTCACATACCCACGAGGGCTCAAATCCTCAATAGCCATTGATTTTTTCTGTCTTTCACCGCACAGCTCATGGATGATTTAACAAAAAAAAGGGGTTTTGTGCTGTTTACATTATAAAACATTGTGTCCAATTACTTTTTTCTTGTAGCAACATAATCACAAAAATAGTTTTTTTACAATAATTGTACACTGCACACAGCGGGACACCAGACACCAGTTCGCTTTTATGCACAAGTAAATCCAAAAATAGCTGAGAGATGTTAAAGAAGGCAGTAATAACCTTTCATGTTCTCTGACTTAACACCATCTTATTCATGTAGCGAGCACATCAAAACGGTTACCCTGGTGCGCTCTCCCGCTGACTTCCTCTTTGCACGAAAATCACATTAGATGACTAATTATCCTGGGTGAAATGTTTCATGCAGCAATATCCATTCAGGATGTTCAATTAAGTCCATCAGTAAGTATTATATGATTGAAGGAGCTTTCTTGTAATTGAAAATCAGCTTTCTTGCACCTACCTGATGCACCACATGCATCAGTCATACAACTATGCACTAACAGCAGATCACTAGCACCACTCGTCCAACCTCGACCACATGCTAGCCTCTGTCAGTCTGAGTTAGTTCTCTGGATCCGACCCCATGCGTTCTTTCCTGTGCACCGCCAGCACCTCCCGCGGAGCAGACTCCAAGATGTAATCTTCTCTGCTTTTCCTTCCATGGCCGTCCCCCCATTGTGCCAAAGGCCTGTGTTTTTGAAGCTAAGGTAAACCTGCCTCCATGTGGTTTCTCCACCACTGATTGTAATCAGAGGTCTGTAAGTGGATTTCTATCTCACCTGGATTCACTCGACTGGTACATTGATTCGTATCTGAACCAAAGCCGTTTTCAGATGTGGAGATGCAGACGAACGTGACGGATGACTGAATGAAGCACTCTGCTAACCCGCATGAGCGTATTTTCTATGCATTTACGCACGCTCGCCGAACAATAGTGAGCTGGTGTAATGGAAAGGGGTTTCCCGGTTGTTGATGTTGTTTTTTTTTTGTTTGTTTGTTTTGTTTTCTGGCAAGGTCATAGACTTACCAGTAAAGTGAAAATGTGATATGTGAGTTGTATTTTGCATGCAAGTATTTTTCTGCCCTCTCATAAATAAAAACACACTGTTGGTTTGCCTGCGAACATTATAACTCTGTGCTCATTTCCTGCAACATTAAGTCACAAAAATCATCATTATATGCACCATTTCAGACTATAAGAAAAATGAATTTTGAGGTTAGAATAGCAAATACTGCACAATTTGTTGTGTTTGTTTTGAAGGTTCACACAAAACACAGCTTTAAGCACACTGGCATAGAGTTTTTATTAAGGAAGTGTAGCAACCAATAATGTAATACTGGCTAATAACAGAATAATTTTGGCCATTTTAAATGAAACAAAGCAAATAATGTCATAACTTGCCAATAATGTAATAAAGTTTTTGAGACAATAACATACATAATACTCTTCGGTTTTTTTCTTTACATTTGTAAATGAGTGTCCACATCATATGCTGAATATTGGACCTAAGTGCCATTATAGTGCCAGTCCAGTTATTTAAATACAGTTTTAAGTTAGGACTGAATCGTTTTACAAGAAAAAAT
This sequence comes from Dascyllus trimaculatus, assembly GCA_024666655.1. NCBI lineage: Eukaryota > Metazoa > Chordata > Actinopteri > Pomacentridae > Dascyllus > Dascyllus trimaculatus. The sequence goes on along the minus strand of CM045460.1, from coordinate 13,991,623 downwards.
AATGTGGTAAATTAATTTGACAATGCAATATCCAGAAGAGACACTGACATGAAATAATGAATTTACATATCTAAGCTAATAAACAATATTCTAAATAAAGATTTTGTAGAACAAATAATTCTCAAATTGTGTCTGACAAACATTACTAAGGAGAGTGAGAGCTACATGGGACGTATCCATGGCGAGTGAATATGACCACTATGCCATCCACTATATCTATTTTTGAAGAAAAAACTGCACAAAAACTGCAAAGAAATATTTTATTTCCAATAACTGCAGTCCAATTTATGTATTATTACGTTGTCTGCTGCAGTTATTACATTTTTAAAGGATTTTTTAATGCTAGGCCATTAATGTAATAACTTGTTACATTATTGGCGAGTATTACGTTACTGGCTGTTGTTATGGTATCGGTTCACTACAGAAAGCCTATATCTTATGTCACACAAAACAAGGTGACTATTATATAAGTGAGTACTGCTTGACTTAATAAGATTGAAATCTTCAATCTCAGTAAACAGTCCTGTTGGTCTAATACAAGCCAAGATGTTAAAGCAATATTAAACCCTGGTATAAACGGCCCGGCAAATCTTTAAAGAAGTTTATATTATTTAATGGTATTCATAGCCCATCCTTGTCATTCAGTATGATGAAAAAAGAATCAGCCTCTGTGGCCAGTCTTCTGTTTTCCTGCATGGTTTCATGGTTAGGCCACATCTATTAGGCAGGCCTCTGCTGCTCTGAGACTGTATCACATGACCATAACAGACGGCCTCTGTCAGATGTCATTAGCCAGCAACTCTGTTTCCTTTACACAGCAGACAGCGTTAAGATGCACACACTGCAAGGGAAGAATTACAGACACCAAAAGCCACAAGCATACAGAACAAATGCGAGCACACAGACTGCAGTCGCATATGCAGATGTTCTCATGCCAACAACCAGAGGCCCCTGTCTCACAGGATCACTGTAAAACACTTCTTTTTTGCTTCCATCCAAATTCCCGAATCGAGGGGGGCTAAGGTTTTTTAGTCTGCTTTTCGTGGCCAACCCCAGGTACAAAACATAAAAGCACACACACACAGCCTAAAAGCAGCCCATGACACAGATTCACTTCCCCATCTCTATGATAAATGCCTCAAAGGCATGCCTTCGGAAAAATAGCTCAAGGTAAGATAAATGTGTGTCTGAATTTGCAATGAAAATGAACTTGGGACGGAGTTACCAACTTTTTTTGATTGATTTATGGACTTCCTAGTAACCATGATGCTGGTTTTAAAATGCAAGAAAAAAACACGGTGCTCAAACATTTTGTCAGGTGCCAAGCAGCCTACTTAAGCGGATGTCGACCACTTGGATTATCCTCCCTTTGGCTGCAGTCAGGTTTTGGCTGTGTCCCCCTCCTTCTGCTCTGCACTCTTGCTGCTGCCTCCAAGATCCATCCACACTGAAAATTTTCCTTCACTTCATATCTTAAAAAGGAGTGCATGTAAATTCCCTGACATCAGGAATACCTGCAAAGATGACTCCCCTAAAAAAATCTGACCCTCTAACTCTTTATTGCAATACACTGTAGGTAATGAATGTTTATATAAAGTTACTGTAGGTGTCCCCCATATTCAACAGTGTGACTTAAAGTGTTTTACATGCTCCTATCACATATTAAAACCCCACAGTACACTGGGAGCCGCAGAGTGTTTCTGAATGTACAGCTATCTGCATTGTTATGAAGTCAAATATATCAGATACAATAAGGGATTATAAATTATTAACAGCTTTGAGCGGGGTAAATAAAATGGTTAAATATGCATTAGCGTTGATAGATGCTCAGTGTTTTCAGATTCTCACATAATGAAGGTCTCAGCCATTAGATGATCAACCTTTAAAGCAATAGTTTTCATAATCAAATTAAATCCTTTATATATTTTTTTTTCTACAAAGGAAACTATGTCAGTCTTACAAAATGAGCAGCACAGCCTTGCGTAATCTAAAATACAACTCAGCAATGTAAAGTTCTTTTCTCATTTGATGTTTCCTGAGTTTTATCTGTTTTTCCAGATAATCTTATTACGGCATCGCAAAGTGAAACAGGAGCTGTTCAGTCAGAAATGCTGACTTTGAATAATTTCACTTTCCCGTCTCTCCGTAGCGAAGTCGCTTTCCAGTGCAGAAAATCTAACTACAGGGAGCTACAGAAGTCCTGTGTTTAAATGGTTTGAGACAATAAGGCTTAGCAGGGCTAAAATGAAATGAGCTGGCAGAACTGTCCACTGACTGGGTCTTGTGTTGCCAGTGCCGATTAAAACGACTAAACAGATGTCTCAACGTTATGTAGGCACGGCTTTTTTACTGGGTTTTGTCATTTTAAAAAGTTGGCATTATTTATGTTTAGACTCCATTTGCTTTAACAATGAGAGGGCCTTGAAGAATCCCTTTAGAAAGTATGAGTTAAGTTAACACATTATAGGTAGAAATTGCTCCACTGGGAGGCATTTACATCTCAGGGGAGGGGGAAGAAAACAAAGAGACGCATATGCACACATTTATTTTCCTAAGCCTTTGTTGAATATCATCAATCATCTTTTTGAAAATGCGGATTGTTAAGGAACAAAGTCTTAAGCTCCCACAGGCCACACAAATATGAAAAAGCTAAGAGTATAATAAATGTTCCTTGTCACAACTCGGATGAGGTCACTACTCCAAACCACTAAATTATGTAGCGGCCCCTGAGCCATGCAGAGTGCTAAAACATACAGAAAAATGCCGTTCCAAATGTAGACGTAGGAGTGTGGCAGTCTGCGGTAGTTACACAAAGCCAGCAGCAGTCTCAAAACAATATGAAGAATTTGTGTTTTTTTGCACAAATGTGTGTCATTTTCACTTTTGTCAGATAGAGAGTGACATCAGATACAGCCTACAAACCTATGAAACCAATTAACACATTAACAAGCACCAATTAAAGCAGGTCTGATAGAACATCATGTTCCGCTTTTCAGTCCAACAACTGTAAATGAAGTGCACAGATATGTTCCTGTGGTTCAATGTTATGTTCAAATACATGATAATAAATTAAATGACACAACAAACGCATTTCATGTATGCAGAATGTTTTCGGATCAAAACAACCTGTGAATATTAAATGATATTCTCTTAATTCTTTCATAAGAAACTGGTGTAGTTTTAAAAACAAAGCACAGATGGAAGTCACATGAGTATAACCATTTCATCACTCGTTGCTGTGAAACAAGGGACTACAACATATGTACCAAAGTAGGACAAAAAGTGGACTAAGGTGTTGCGTGCATTGCATCAGAATCATTGTTTGCTTGCAAAGAGGTGCAGCAATTTTCTAATGCATGATGGCAAAACTTTCCCACACTGGCTGCCACTTGAATAAGATGCATTTTAATAATGTCACATAGTGCATATAAATACACACCAATCAGCCACACTATTATGACCACTAACAGGGGAAGTGAATAACATTGATCATATTGCTACTATGTGGTGTTCTGCTGGAAAACCTTGGATTTTGACATCTGTCTTGATGAGACTTAGACACCCAAATAAATATTGTCCCACAGCAAGCACACTCCCTCATGCAAATGGAAATCCCAAATGTCACTGGCCTACCCTCGCGGGAAAATGGACCCCACCACATGGGAAAAAAACATCAAACAATCAGAAACATGTTCAGGAACATGGCAATGGCCCAACATGTTGATTTGACCTCCAAACTTCTTAAAGCCTCATCAAGATGCAGTGGAACACATTTGATTGAAGGAGGCCCCACTGCACAAGCCAGAGTACCCAAAGGATCCACTGCCAATGTCCTGGTTCCAGACCCCATAGGACACCCTGAGAGGTCCTCTTGTCCATGCCCAATGGTTCAGAGCATTTTTGACCACATAAGGGGGACCAACACAATATTAGGCAGTTGGTCATAATGTTATGCCTGATCAGTGTATAAATAACCTGTGTGAAGTGTCACTGTCTGTTATTTAGTTGATTTCAAAATCAAGACATAAACTCAAAAATTGCAGTTTTATGAATCCACATTCATAGCGACTTTTTCACCCCACAATCAGCTCTGAATGATGCAAGTGTCAAGTTGGTAACGGTCTAGACATGACAACAAACACACAGCAGATAAGGAGTCATTATAGACACCATGTTCAACAAACAAGGAATGCAGTCCCACTGACAGTTCATAACTGAGGGTTAAAAACTAGGACATGCATTGTTTTCATATTTACAGATATTTAATGCTTCATTTGTAATCATCGCCTTATAAATCTTGGGAATAACACAAGCATGGTTTCATTTTAGCCACTCAATAACGGTTCCAAGTAATTTTGGTAGATTTTATTGTGAAATCTAAAAAAAAACATAACAATAAAAAAAACAATTGAATTTGCTTTATCACCATATAAACTAAGCGGAACAATACATCTTGTTTTGGCTTTGGAAACTGACATTTCTCTCCATCCAGCCATTTATCTTTTCATCAACTGAAAGCAAAACAGGAAACAGGTTTTCCACAAGCTTGCCAACTAAATTGATAGTTTATTTTTAAATGAAAGCCAGCCAACACAAAAGAATTTGCTGAAGAAATCAAAGGCATGCACAAACAGACGTGGTTTAAATACGGGCTGACGAAAGTTGATGTACTGTCAACCTGTAAACCCTGAAAAACTGCAAAACAATGAATGAAAGCCCCTCTGGCAGTCCTGTGACATCTTGAAAGGGATTTTTTCTGAATACAATGTGTTATGACAGAACTTTGCAAAATCCTTAAGAAAACGTAAAATAGTCAGTAGTAAATAACATTTTGATTGGTGAGAATGCATCTAAGAGATGTTCTGTCAACTTCCACAAGCTTTTTTGCCTTACAAGGGTTAACTGTTTGCACGGCAAACAAACTGCAATAAAACGCCGCGACTGTGACGTGATTGAGGCACTTTCACCTCCATATATACATAACACCATTTACATGTTGGTTCTAATGGGTGACTCCGTCTCGATGACAGCTTATTACAGTTGCCTATCCAGTAGTCATGGGAACAGTCCATAAAACCACACAGCACATCATTTGGAATCTGTCTGGCTTTAACAGGAATAAGGCCTGAGAACCAGCCGAATGGCTTTTGCCAGTCAAACAGACAGAAGACTGAGGCTGCAATGGAACCATGAAGCACCCATTCTGACTGACACAATGACATTCTGAGCAAATACACTCAGAAGGCTGCAAACGTGTGCAAACTTTGAAATGCAGTGAGCCCTGTTTCCCAAAGATTAAACAACTAAACTGGATTTTCAATGAGGTTCTTAGGGAAACATATTTTCTTTGTGATTATGCTTGTTTGTGACGTACCATAAATGTGTTTCTATCAACATGTTTGCTATTTATTGTATTGCTTTCCAACTGCTCCTTCATTTTTTGTCAACTAATCATACACTGATCAGCCACAACATTAAAACCACTGACAGGTGAAGTAATGTCATGGCCCAACATGCTGATTGGACCTCCAATCTTCCTAGACCCCATTCTGATCAAGCATCAACAGGATGTCAAGTTTGATTGACAGAGGCCCCACTGCACAAGCCAGAAAATCCAAAGGATCCATTGCCAACGTCCTGGTCCCAGGCCTCATAGGACACCCTGAGAGGTTGACCAACACAACACAATATTAGGCAGGTGGTCATAATGTGATGCCTGATCGGTGTATATTAGATGGGGCAGCACTCATAATCCAGAAAATGGAGAAGCTTCCAACATGTTGTGAAAGGATGTATATCAATCTAAACCTAACCAAACGAACAGCAAGTGAAAAAGAAAGTAAACAGTGGGTGAAAACAAAGCTTAGGTCTGAAAATTATCCCCCATCTGACACAAATGCCAATCTTTTGGGTGAAAATCCTCTGTAAGACTAATGCTACCATTACCCTTAATGCAGGCTCTGCAGCTCTTTGAAAGTGGAAACATTTCCTGCTATGTCATACTATGACCTTACTGGAAGAAATGCTTCTTTCAAAACCTAATTAAGAGTGTAGTTTCGTTGAATAGGAATGTAATTTTCAGCACAAAAAAGTGGAGGTCAGATAAAAGAATTTCGGCTGAGAAGACGCTAATTGGATTTTACATCTTAAGTCTTTTTTTTTTAATATCCATACCATCTGTCAGGCTGTATTGAAATAATTTTTTTCTTGACCTTTAAAGAATGCTTCAGATTCTTCCCTGTGACATTTCTCTAAACAATTTGTCAACATCAAATAAATGTGTAAATGTGTGGTATCTAATTGGTAGCTCAGTATCAGAGCAGAGAATGAAAAACACAAGCACTTTTCTTCTTTGTACTGGGAGGCATCCCTGAAGCAAAATAAAATATTCAAAATCAATACCCTACAAATATGTTTGTTTTGATCCTTGTGTATTAAATGTTGACTTTCTTAAGCCAAGTAACCTTTACCAGTCACCGGATCAATAGGTTGGAAACTAAGAAGCCTGTTCAAATCCACTGACGAACAGCATTAAGTTGTCAAAGGGAAGCAATGTTGTTTTATTTTTTTTTTATGAAGACAACCAGAAAAACCCGGCACTCAAGTTGCAATTTGCATTGGGAGAGGAAAACATTGGCTCAATCTCAATTAGGTTAAGGAGAAGAGAGCCCGCCTGCATGCAGCTATCATCCATTAGGAGACTGTAATAATGACATATAAATGCAATTAATATGACTGATGAGTGGCAACATCCTGACAATCATTTGCGTACTTCATCATAATAGTCAGTCTGGCAAATCCCATTAGATCGGTGGATGTAATGGTGAAAGTGCTAAGGAAAAAATCCATCATTGGGTTGACGGAGCGTTCATAAATGTAAAATCGTCAGGCTCTGACAGCATTCAACAAGTCAAAAGTGAGGACACAAATACCAAATAAAAGAGAACATGTGACATAGTAATGTGAAAAAATCCTACAAACATTTTATTAAAGGCTTTTTTTTGGTAAGAAAATATTTTAGAAAATTGACACAGAGCAGTTTAGTATCCAGACTACTGATTTCTTACTTGGGATGGCACATCAGCATCAACTCCACATGAGATCTCATGCTTTCCATATTTGAAAACCAGGTGTCACCCCTAACTCATCACATACAACCACTTCAAATCCTTGGTGTCACACATTTCAGTGCACCTGGCACTTTCAGTGGTAGATTAGCAAATCTGTGAATAACAAAAATAGATACCACAAACACATAGCCAAATAATCACTGCCAGTGTCATCGCAGTCTCTGCTTTCCGGCAGGGAGAAGTTCTGCTTTTAGGATGTGGTCAATGTTGTAAAAGGATGCAGTTTTGGTGGCTAAACTGGAGCAAACAGTGAATGAAAATGAAAGAAAACAGTGAGTGGAAATAAAAACCCTGCTAGTGAAAGTCTTGATTTATGCTGCTCTATGACCGTTCCAATGCCCATATACTGAGCTGTTTTATACTGAAAAAACAACTCTACATATCTCAGCATCGGACACTGATGTGAGTCAACTTGACAACTTGTGCCAATGTCTGTTTTACGGATTTGTTTTAAGTCATATAGTCAGAAAATAATCCCAAAATTGTCAGCACTCTCGAGACAAACAATAGTAATACATGTAAAAGGGACAATTAATACGATGACTCCGTGGTTGTAAACAGCATTATTGTTTTCAATTCATTTAATTACGTAACTTTGTCAATTACATACTAGGTATAAATGTTGCCACAGACATCAGTCGAGTGACAGCTGAAAGCTCCCTTTTTCTTTTTCCATGCAAACTTTCCACACAAGTGCAAATGCAACACTAGGACATGCAGTACTGCACGTCACCCATACATTATGAGGTGAGAGCGTTGCCCATATTTAGCATAAAAATCAAAGCGTGGGATCACACATTGTTATGTCGACACACCTGCTTGACATCAGAGACTGGCGCTGGCGGAGAGCTTCTATCACGCTGAATGCAGCGGGTTAGAACAAAAGGGTTCAGGTTAAGAATCGACGCCGAGGCTCTAAAGCTGTACTTTTAAGGACCGAGATTTATGTGTATGTACAAAAATAATGCTTTGATTTCTCAATGTTTGACGCACAGTGTGCTGTTTTAGGCAAAGAAAATATGCAAATATGACTGCTGTAGCCATGTTCTCAGAATTAAGCAAAGTATAAATACTATTAAATAGCAGAGGTAAAAGGTCTTCACTTCAGCGCTGACAGAGTAATCTCCCTGACTCTGAAGTCAGTAGTCACAGTCTTAACTGAGTGTGGATAGCTGGAGAGTGCTATGTTGAATGGTCTCATTAATTCTGTTTGTTGAGCTGTCTCATTACAGAGTTAATAGTGCATCTGTCCTGATTGAGATCATGTTACGGAACAGTGATCACCCTGTTGAAGTAATGGGTAGAAGGCACACCGAGCAACGTATGACTCGTCTAGTTTCCAAAATGCCCACACATTTTCCCAAAATAATCCATGGCTACAGCTGATATTAAAGATCCCTATGTAAATTAAACTAAATCTGGTTTGTTTGGAATTGAATGCATTGGGTAATAGCAGCATTGCGTCATATAACAAAAGACAATAAATGTTCCAGTATGTTTTTGCAACTAATGCAATCCTACAGTGCGGTCTGAATGAAATTCAATTCAATTTTAATTGTATAGCGCCGATTCACACCATAAGTAATCTCAAGGCCCTTCACACAGAAAGGTAAAGGCCTTACAATTTCAAAGAGACCAACGCACCAATTCCAAAGATTTGCTCTGATCAAACTCTTTGAGTGATGGAAAAAGTCCGGTTTCCAGTATGTCTTCAATTCTTAAATCACCATGGCAGCAACAAGTGTGTTCATCAGGTTGTATTATCTCCATTCTGTTGTCGGCTATAGCCTGCGTGTTCTGAAGTAGCAGCTCTCAAGGCTGCCATCATGCAAACTATAGTCTCCAGTACATCTTGCTCACTCAGAATTCTTTACCTGTACAGTATCTATACTGTAACTCACATACATCACATGTACAATGCTATTTATAAGTAAATAAAAGGCTTTGTCCACTCAGTGGTTATAGGTGACTGTATATTGCATTATTTTTATTTTGTTTACAGCACTCGTGTTGTTTGTTGACATCGTGTTCCTCATCTCATCTTTGCCTTGTATTATCTCTTGCATCATTTCATGGTCAAGTCAAAAGCAATTTTCTGGAACGTAGGCGTTACATAACTAAATATGAAGAGATAATTACATTATAGGAGTACTTTTGAGGGGAAATGAAAAATTGACCTTGTACCACCTTAAGAAGTGTGGAAGAAATCTACCATGTATTCCCAGCTGTCAGTAAATATAATCTTTAAAGTTGTGATTTCAGAGCCTACAGCATAAATAAAAATGTAGCATAAGTACGCAGAGAGAGCAAAAATAGTGGCATCTTTAACCTGTGGCAGTGGGTATCAGCAGCAAATCAGACTCCTGACCGTCACACACAGATATGTTGCTGCCTTTGGGGATCTTGTACACACAGACATGTGAAAACATATTTACCAAAGAGGCAGTATTCAAACAGCATCATTCCTCAACACCATTTTTTTCAATAGAGTAGAAAAATGGAAGTTTCCTCATGTCAACCAAGGGACTGCAACCAAACAAATACTGATTTTCAACACCAGCTCATCTACTGTTTTATCGTATTACCGCTATAAAATGATAAAGCAGATGAAAATGCCTGGTTTTGACTTTGGTTCTATGATTAGAGTTGGAACTGGAGGTATGCATCTGCCGTACACCGCCTGTAACTCCAGTAGCTGCTCCACCATCGGCCACCTACACATCTGTTTCGAGACACCCACAACAGGATGGATCCCCGCTTCTTGACAGAGCCAAAACATTAAGGGAAAAAAAAACTTTAGGAACCTCTCATACATCCTCTTTCCTTTTGGAAAGCAGCCTCCATGATTGCCTCCCAACTGGCTGCACACCTTGCTGTTTTCTCCCCTTCTTCCTTGATGTGTGATTTATTTATTTAAAGAGGTGACATTAACATTAAACTCAGACGTGCTGCATGTGTTTTTCAGTCTCCATCTGAATGTGCAATGCTGTGAAACAGATGGAAGGAGAATATGTCTACATGCCTATGTGTATAGGCTATTAACATTTTTTTTTTTCAGAATCACTGGGTCTACGCATGAAGGCATGCATGCAATCTTAAATGAATTACATTTGTTCCGCAGCCCACTTCTTGCACCAAAATGATGATGTAGGATAAAATGTTAGATACATATCATATAGATTAATAAAAACTACACAACACCATATTAAAGGTTGCAGATGTGTGTATATTTTTCACCTTGACTGAGCTCTTAACCAGTCTGAAGACATGTCACCTAGCAGTGACCTCAGGAGAGCATGTTCTGCTGTGTTACACATCTAAGGGTAATAGCTGTTAGATCACAGCTAATCCAGAGCCAGACAAAAATACCTGAAAAAAAATGCAGTGTGTGCTGCGCCTGTGAATGGAGGCAAGAGGGGGATACAGCCATGACATATCAATGAGCTTCCTCTGGATAAGCATACAATGTGTGAGGCCAAATGCCCAGCGCTTATCAGGAGTGCATAGATGTGCCGAAACACCTCCATTCAGCATCACTGGTGCCGCACGAAAGAAAAGACTCAATCTGATGGAGACATTTTCCGAAATGGTAAATGGAAAGTATTGAATCAAATGATAATGACACAGAAACAGTTTATCAGTTTAAAAACCCAACAGCCCACAGCGTATTTCCCCATCCCTCAATGTGCATAATGATTGCACCAAATGTCATCATGAGCTGCGAGGACGCAAAATGAAAGGCATCGGTTTCGACTCGAAAACACCGACAACAAATTGGAGATGTTAATGTTGGCACCCCTGCTAGCCAAACATTTAGCGTGCGATTCTCTTGTTTCTGTCAAAAAAATGTCTCTCTGTAAAATCTGTATAATTCCACTGTTATCTAAGAAAGTGACAATGGTTCAGCATAACACAATCCAGACAACCGGCGATCACAATGTGTTTGTCTGAGTGACTGCTCAGGAGAGAGTACACGTCTCGGTTTTGTTTTAAATCAGAGGGGCCAATATTATCCAGAATGACAACTAGAGAGAAAAAAGAAAGTGCCTTAGAACATGTGTCCCTGTGCAGATAAAGCCAACTCCACCGGTGAACTTGGACAGATGTGCATGATGGAGCAGAAAAAAAAAATGTGGGAGGGAACCCATCAGTTGAGGGGAGATTAATGGTGCACATTCTTTATCCAAAAGGAAATCTCAGATATTGTACAGCTCGGAGGGAATGCAAATAGGTACAAACACGCCAGCATAGATAAAAGGTTTAAAATCTTTTGTAGGAACCACGGGGATGTGACGGTAGCGAGCTGTGCGGAGCTGGCATGTTTCCAAGGTGCAGAGCAAATTCTGGTGGGAATCAAATTTTATGGGTCTTAAACATCATTGTGACCAGCTTATATGAACAATGACTCTCCTTTTCCCCTCTTTGAAAACACACACACTGCTTGTCGTGTTTGCAAAATAGCGTCCTTATGTGATTGCAATAATTCCATTTACTAGGTTAGTTGAGACTATTTAACTCCATTTCCACTGTTAAAATAAGCTAATTTACCCAATTTTACAGTGTAAGATTGCAGACAAAGAACAACAAAAACAAACACATCATTTTGTGGGACTGTGTTGAAAAAAAAAAAGATATAGAATCTTGACTACATATTTTTTTTTCGCATAAGAAAATATTAAACGCAGTATGACAAGATTGGAATGAAAACAGAGGTTGGTGAAAAATATACAGTGTGTGCATGAAAGAAGCAGTTGGGGGGAAAACTGGAGCTCAAGCAGAGTGAAACTGGGCTTTCTCTGTGTCTCTGATCTGAAAATCTAACCTGTCAACCACTAGGAGGTCACTTAGAGGCTTTATGTTCTGTTTGAAGCCGGAGAAGGTAGCGTGAGTGAATTACAGCGAGCCAGCTTCTGGGTAAGCTAAGCATTTTACCAACAGTGTGATGCAAACTCTCCCTTCCAGCGTATTCCATACTGCTCTTAATTATATACAGAGTAGTGCGGCATTGTTTCCAGATTGCAATTTATTGTAACCGCCCATGCCCCACACACAGAGGAATTAATATAATTTGAAAAAACTCAATTTCTTTCAAAGTAAAGAACACTCTGTGACTGGAAAAATATAAATGTTTCACCATAAAAGACGGATAAAAGTGAAAAGTGGAAAATAATGGATTCATGAGGCTAGAAAATGGAGTAAAACACTTAACAGTCCATTTTTTGGCAATTATGTTTTTTTAATAGTCCTTTTAGACACCCAAATCAGGTGCTTTCATCGAGAAAGACTAAGTTGGTCTCCTTTAGCATTTTGTTACTTTCATGCCAGAGAGGAAATGCATCGATGAGGCCAAGCAATATGACCATCTGCCAAATACTGTGTTGGTAACCCTTGTGTGCTCAAAAATGCTCTGAACCATTGGACATGGACAAAAAGATCTCTCAGGGTGTCCTATGGGGTCTGGAACCAGGATGTTGGCACTGGATCCTTTGGGTACTCTGACTTGTGCAGTGGGGCCTCTGTCAATCAAACTGGTTCCACTGCATCCTGTTGATGCTTGATCACAATGGGGTGTAGGAAGTTTGGAGGTCAAATCAACATGTTGGGCCATTGTCATGTTCCTCAACATGTTCCTGATTATTTGATATTTTTCCATGTAATGTCCTGCAGGGGTAGGCCAGTGACATTTGGGATTTCCATTTGCATGAGAGACTGTGCTTGTTCTAGGACAATGTTTATTTGGGTGTCTAAGTCTCATCAACATGGATGCCAAAATCCAAGGTTTTCCAGCAGAACAGCATATAGTACCAATATGATCAATGTTATTCACTTCACCTGTCAGTGGTCAGAATGTTGTGGCTGATCGGTGTATACTTTAGTGCTAAACTGCACACACTGATGACTGACTGATCCTTTGATTAACATAAAATTCTCAATGGAAATGACTCAAACACTCTCAAAAAGTTATCATGGTATGCACAGTAAGCCTGAAAGAACCACAAACAAGTCCAGCTGCCTTCTATTTAAGCGCCTTAGCATATCCACAAGCAACCGACAAAAACAGCTTTACAGGAGGATCTATATGAAGCAGCAGTAGCACTGGTCAAAAGCTGCTTTACTTGTGTGTCACACAGAGAGTTGACACAGAGCACTCTACAGCCGACTGGCTGAGTATCAGCAGGCTGGTATGCAGCATTTCCATTTCAACTCGCGCAAGATAAGTTAGAACTTGCACTCAAGTAAGAGCACTGCCCAGGCAAAGGAAATTCCACCTGCTCTTGAGCAGCCTGATAGCTCTCACAAGAGGATGAACTTAATATTTTTTTAAGCAATACTGCGGCTTCCGAACAGAAATTCGAATGTGAGCACACTCCGCCTCAAGGAGGGAACGACGTCCATTCCATATACAAAATTACAGCGTCTGCTCTCCAAGTCTTTCTCTCTGCTTGCGGTTCTTTTAGTTTAGGCAGTCAGGAGTGGACTTAATACTTCACTATTGTGTTTATTCGTGTCTTCTGTTTAGTTGAAGTGCCCACCCTGGGCCACAACGATTCTTTTTTTTTCTTTGCCAGAACACGCTGAAGGTATTTAGCAGAACTGAAAAACAGTAAAGCTAAAAGTGTTTGCAATCATTTGAATAAAAGCACTAACTTCTGTTTTATTAAGTGCAATTAAAAAACATGTTTGTTCACTTAAAAATACTTTTTTTAAGCTGGGTTTTTTTTGCCCCGCCAGATAAAGAAATCTTAAAGTTTAAGTTGATCAAACATCGATGAAGTGAATTCACTAATGAACTCCAAAAACCCAAGAAAAAGTTTCATGTTCATTTAGGCAAGCAGCCAGTCAGTCATTGTCTAATTGTTCTCTGTCTGCAAGTCCATTTCTGAATATGAAAGCGAGAAGCCGAGGGAGAAAATGTATCACTCATATCTATTTTTTTTTATTTCTTCAATTTTAGCTCCATTTAGTTTCATTAAGTATAAAGCGATTGGCATCAGTATTTCTATGTGATAATCAATTGGCAAAATTGAATGTGATGGCAGTTTGCATCAGTATTCATTGACTGAAAAAACAGATGAGAAAATTAAAAAAAAAAAAAAACAGTTCTAACTGATGGACTCTCAAAACAGAATGGCACAAACTAAGTTACACTTTAAGGATAAATAAAAGTCAGTAAAATGTAAATGACTGGCTGTTAGAAAGGCACAGACTGGACTTCATTTGTTAATCAGCTAAGAAAACTGGATCTTACCGTCAACAGATAATGACTCCAGTGATCTGTGAGCCAATTTAAACTTTGCACTTTAAAACAGTAAAATATTCAACACGTCCACATATCGTACTTGGGTTTTAAAGATATTGCAGCCAAGTTGATGGATTTCACCCAAAGTCCCTGTGCCCCTAATGTCTGGCTCACATTATAAAAAGTATTTTACTAAGAGAGCAAATACATTACACAGTTTTTGTCACATGGGGCCTTCTATTATGTGGCGGGGACACACCAGAGGAGCCCAAGGAGCAAAAAGAGCAAGTAAATGGAATTGCTTTTATAAATCAGTGTCACATTATGCATTCAGTGCACAGACTAAAAAGCCTCTCCACAGTATACAAGCAGAAAGTTTATAAATCTTTTGGGAATCAGCTTGCAGCGAGCTCTCTTGTTAGCTACGTTGTCCGGGCTATTCTTTGATACTAGTCCAGCTTTACACATCAAGATAAGCTGTCGAGGAATTACGGAGGCACATAAAACAATGCAGGGGCAAAAACAAACTTACAGTAAAAGGAAGTTGTGGAAATGAAATAACAAGGGAGACGGGAAGCGTTGCATCAGTGGAAATCCATCAAAGAGACAGCGTGCTGCAATAAAAGCCAAACAGTAGGTTGAAAAAAGTTTAGGTTAATTTTAAATGTCCGAATAATTTCGGGCCATTGGTTTCAGTTCACATGAAAAGAAACATGGCAGTTACGGTGAGTCACTGGGCCTCCCGCCTGTTTTCAGGGCATCAAAAACTAAAATTCTGTCAAAGCTGCTTTTGTGGTGGAACCCCCTGAAGGCCGTTGAAACTATTACCGAGGTCCTTTATGAAAAGTTGAGGCTAAAACTAGCAGGCTCAGCTCAGATATGTAAATATCAGATTCAACCACTAGATTTCACAGAACTTCAGTAATTAGACCTGTAAGCAAACAGCCTGTTTTCTATGGTAAGCTCTAATCAATGCCCGCATCTCATATGTATGTATAAGGGAGGGTAACGACTTGGTTGGGATCCACATTATAGTAAATCGCCCAAAAAAATAGCAGATAATTTGAAACATGCATTATGCGTTTCAAGTAAGGGTAAAAAATGCCATACATCATTTTGACAAGCATCGTCTTAATTAATGAAATAGGAGAAGCATATGAGCTGTTGTGCATGTTGCATAAATCAAGACAAACAAAAAGAGCTTGTGCATTCATTAAAAGCGATTTACATAAAAGTTCTTTGTTCATTCCGTCAAAGATAACTGCAGTGCGCCTCTCAGCAATGGTAATGATCAAATGATTATCTTGAGATCAAAGCTGTCCACCAGAGCTACAAGGCAAGACTGCAGACCACAGTGGTAAAAACTAAGCATTAAAAAAATACAGTCACTGCAAAGGACAGGAACCAGCATGAGCAGCTGACCACAGTTCATTCACCCTCCCCATGCCATCACTTGTCACCATTAAAGTGGGATTCTTCACTCCCTGCAGGTCACATAAGTTTCCCATTGTGCAATGCGATTCAACTTCTTAATCTGTTGTTTTCTGAAAAGCAACTTCCAGCAAATGAAACACAAACAAAGCGGAGCTGAGCATACTGATGCTGTTCTGGTGGCTCCTGACAGCCCAGCACCTGACTGTAACGCCTCATGACTTGTCACACATCTTGTATCTCACTGGGAAAACTTCAACAACATCAGCGCCGTTGCTTCCATCGTACAAGAATACGGCGATGTTTAACGCCCAGAGTCAAGTTTTGACACGTGCAAGTGTAAATCACCATCTGCAGCAGCGTATGAATTATCAACACCCGAAGACGGTGCTGGCAAATCGCAGTGGGAGAAAATTCGAGTTTTCAAGTTTGTTGCAAGAAGGTGATTAACTGGAGGATGTACTTTGGCTAGCCAGCAGACACTTTCATTCCAGGTGGAAGCGCGATGTTCTGCATCAGTGTGAAGCCATCACAGATCATGCAGCCATAAAGACTGAGGATCGGGTAAACATAAAACCTCAGTAAACATAACAACAACAAATACATAAATAATACCAGTGAATTAAAAAGCATTTAAAAATGAAATAATGAAGACCGGCTAGTGGCCAGTAGACGGGAACCAAAACCATTTAAAAAATGTCAGTAAAATAAGATTCAACAAAATAATATTCAAAAATGTTGACGAATGAAAACTAATGATGCATGTGAACTAAAATCAATAAGAGGTGTTAAAAAAAATTTAACAAAATAAATAATAAGTAGGACCGGCAAACCAGACAATGCAAAGGTGCAGTTTCCTCTTTAGTTTTAAAAGACGGTAGCATTAAAGCACAGCTTATAAGATGCGGTACGATGCTCCGGCAGCTTGGAGCATAAAAGCTGAAGGCTGTTTCACCAGTATTTGTGGAGACCCGGGGAATAAGCAGACAGCCCTGTTCCAGATGACCTGAGGGGTCTAGTTGGTTCATAGCTCACAATCATATCAGAAAGATTTCGGGGCACCAGACCTTGTAGTGCCTTAAAAACACACATAAAAAAAATTAAGTTCTAAAAATGTACAGGAAGCGAGAGTCACCACCGCAGCACATGTGATTGTATCTCCTTTCTCTCGTTCGAACTGCATTCTGGAAGAGCTGCATTCAAGCAACAGCAGTCAAGTGACAATATACGTATCCCAACCGATCATCATGTATGAAATTCCTGATTAATAGCAGCGGAGGGGGTTGAGAAGCCAGTCAGCCAGAACAGACCTTCATCTACGCTGTAAAAAACTGTCATTTTGCTGTATATGAAGAACACAAAAGGCATGAGTCTGAAAGCGCTGTGAAAGGCCATTGTATGTGTGTGGTTAGAAACACAATAGATGTTACAAATGACACCACCTATAGCAGAGTATTCATCTTATAAAGACAGCCTCCTATAGGTCGATCATAGCGGGCCAAGGGATGATAAATAGATCATTTTCTGGCCTGCAGATCACATAATGCCTCTCCGTGTACAGGTTGAACCTTTTCCAAATGCGGCATATTCAAACCAAAGCTAAATTAATCGTCGACTTTTAAAGCGTCCAAAAAAAAGAAAAAGAAAAGAAAATCTTCGTCTCAGCTCCACACCACGTAATAACTCCCATCTCTCCAGTTGACCTTTGCCCTCTCTTCATTGCTTGTCCTGCAGTGCTAAGCTGAACCCTTGACACCAGATTGAGATGTAGTGCGGCGTGTACATGTTCCGTGCCACAGGGAACAGAGCTCTCTAGTACCTGCATTCTCTTTTTTTTTTTTCACTTTACCACTGTAGCTTTTAATCTCCCATCTCTAAGCAGGGAGGGTTTGCTGTAAACTCCCGCTTATAGGGATACAGCGAAGGTAAAGAGTGGAGACTATTTGAGAGAGAGAAAAAAAGCTCGGTTGACGTCCCTGGGTTTGATAAGACGCGTTAAAAATGACTATGATGCGGCGGAAAATGAGAAAGTGTAAAGGATTTAGGCCAACACGATGGACAGAGATGATAAGGAGCGGGGTGCAGTTTTAATGTTTCCGTTGTTGCATTAAGTGCCTGGAGGTTTTCAAAAAAGGTGAACGCCTAATGAGGTGTTTACAGAGTCAGCCATGTTGCTAAAGGTATTGATTTCAACAAAGTCCCACAACATCACTTAACATGAGTACAGAAAATGATCCTGTGCGACAAAGCGGAGCAGCATTAGAATTATCTCCCTTGGAATTGTAAGTGCGATGCTACAAACTTGAATTACCAACACATTTTGCACACTGCACTCCAAAACTGCAGCATTAGCACCACATTGAGTGCAACACTAGAGCTCCATGGTATTGAATTTGTACAGGCGAGGAAAGCAAATATTTCAGCAGATCCAATGTGCAGCGTTTAGCCAAAGATATGTACGTAGGCTATGTGCTTATTGAATAAATGGGCATCTCTCCCTGTTTGCTAACATTTAAGGAAAAGACTGAGAAAACAAAACCAGGGGAGGATGGGCATGGGGAGGGGAAGGAGCTCTGTACATTTCCTCCATGCTGCCCTTTCTTCTCATCCATTCTCCGTGACACTTGTGGTAATAAATCAAAGCCGAGAAGGCAGGCCACAGTGGGAAGGAGACTTGCTGTCCTTTTCCCCCTTCCCTATAACCTCTGACGTCGGTTCGACAAAACAATCGGACATCTGACAGTATCGTGGGGAAATAGACAAGGCTACACTCATTATGGTTTGGATGGCATTTGGCTAATAGGGTATGCCCCTGCATACCTTATCTCTGTGATGCTATTTTCACTATTGCAGAGAAAACAGAGAGTGAATTCTGTTATCAAAAGGAGAGAAAAGCAGCTACGAGGACAAGGTAACACAGGGGTTAGTGGAGTGCCACTGCAAATGCTAACTGGTTAGGACACTATCCTCTGATATCAAAGCAAGGGATAAATTTCTATAAGGAGATATAGAGCAGATATCTTTTTTTGCTTGTGCTTGTTTAGGTTTAACCATCGAAAATAATCTAGTCAGGAGAGTTTGTGCTAAAAAAAAAAAGAGCACCTGTCAACATGGGTACAATATTAAACATGCAAGTAAGGTCACAAAAGAGTCATCGTTGAAAGAGACATTAAATTCAAATCAATATGGAGCGCTTTAGCTTTTTGATTTGAAGGTCCAAATTGTGTGTAATATTTTTAACTATAATGTATTGTACTAAAAAATGAATGATGTAAAAAAAAATTTTAAAAAAAAACAACGCACAGGACAAATTTATACACCGATCAACGAGAAAATTCTGACCACTGACAGGTGAAGTAAATAACATTGATCATATTGGTACTATGTGGTGTTCTGCTGGAAAACCTTGGATTTTAACATCCGTGTTGATGAGACTTAGACACCCAAATAAACATTGTCCCACAACAAGCACACTCCCTCATGCAAATGGAAATCCCAAAAATCACTGGCCTACCCCCACAGGAAAATGCACCCCACCACATGACAAAACATCCAATCAGGAACATGTTGATTTGACCTCCAAACTTCCTACACCCCATTCTGATCAAACATCAACAGAATGCAGTGGAACCGGTTTGATTGACGGAGGCCCCACTGCACAACCCAGAATACCCAAAAGATCCACTGCCAACGTCCTGTACATACCCAGTGGTTCAGAGCATTTTTGAGCACATAAGGGGGACCAACACAATGTTAGGCAGGTGGTCATAATGTTATGGCTGATCAGTGTATATTAGATGGGGCAGCACTAAATAATCCAGAAAATGGAGAAGCTTTAAACATTTTGTGAAAAGACATATGTCAGTCTAAACCTAACCAACCAAACAACACGTGAAAAGAGAGTAAACAGTGGGTGAAAACAACACCAGTCTTAAAATGGTCCCACATCTGACACAAACTCCAGTCTTCTGGGTCAAAATCCTCTATAAGGCTAATGCCACATCACCCCAGTGTAATTTTTGACCACATAAGGGAGACCATTTTATTAGGCAGGTGGTCATAATGTAATGCCTGATTAGTGTATATAGGAAGCAGTAAATAACAATGAGGTGATTTTGGACTTAACTTGCCTGGTTTGGTTTAAAAACAAGAAACAAATAGTGTCCGACGTTCAAGTTCTGTTTTGTCTGTTCATCCACTGCCTGATGCTGGCACAACAGCGCATCTATGGTTTGTAAAAAACTACTTGCACAAAAAAACACTGGAGTTGTCTTTTTATAGGACAGTCTCACTTAAATACATGCTCAAGCAAAAATGAAGATAGAATGAGGAAACACCACTTCTCTTAAATAACATAATCACTATTTTAACGACCCAAAAAGTCCTCAATGGTATGAAGACAACAATAGCAGCTGTTTCAAGTATAATGAGACACCCACTACTTTGGGCCATTTAAGGTGCTAATATGTTTATCATTTGGTATCAGAGTCAGTGAAAGCATGTTAAATTTTCAGTTACACAATAACTTTTTACAATGACTTCTCTTTTTCAGTTCAGACTACGAAGTTAGGAGGTGCTGCCTTTCCTGGGTCCACAACTTTGAATCCATCCACTCTACCGAGTTGACTGATTCGTCTGGCATTGTGACATGAAACAGCACTTTCTCTGGGCTGAAAAGCAATCGGTCAAATAAGTGCCAGTGAAGGACTAACGATTAGCCGATCAATGCCACGGCCAGGGCTGCCGCTGTTGTCAAGCTTTGGGCTCGGGCACGTTTTGGCTGCTCAAAAGCCTTGAATTTGATACGACTCCCTTGATTAACAAGTTCATTTTACACTGACGGCATTATATTCTCAACATCATCCGGCATTGTAGTTTACTTCATCCCCATTCGCATTTAAAACCCCAGAAAAGCCCATATGTTGGCATGGTTACGCATCAGTGTCGACTTAAAATGACATTAAATTCAGGCGGATGCGTTGGTCTCCAGTGACTGGTTAGAGAAAATTGAACCCCCTCCCCCAATGGAAATCGGTTAGAGTGGAGTCAATGTCAGACCGAGGGTGGAAACGGAGTGTAACAAGTTGACAATTCTGTCTGTTATCAGGCGAGATGCTACCAGCCTCCTAGGAGCTTCAGAGCAACATTAATAGAGCAGAATATAGAGCTGGAGGACAGCTGCCTCAATCCAATACACGCTAAACAGTCCCGTACAATTTTTTAGTGGCTATTAAAGTGTAAAATGAAAAATAAAAACAGAAAAAAATGACCTGCATATATAAGCCTATACACTGTGTGCATCTACTTGTGTATTTGGCGAGGCTCAAGCTTTCACAGCATCAAAATTCATGTTTTTAATAGGTGAGAGAAAATGATGAGGTAGAATATTGATGGAGCAAAATGCAATTCTTGATATAATAATAATAATAATAAATTCACCGTGTGTTATGATTCAATTTGCTCATATTGTTCTGCTAAATCAACAGCACGGTGTTTTGTTTTTTTTGTTATGATGTCAATTGCGGCATTTAATTTCACAAGCTCTACCACAGCCACTAATACATTCATCACAGAAAAAAAAGCTGTCAAAATGACCGGCATGCACTACGGTGTTGAACATCAAATAGATGGAAAACACAGGTGACGACACCAGAATGTCTGGGGTCTTAGCATGAATATATTAAGATTTAAGAAGTATAAAGGGTTATTTTGGAGTACAAAACTACACCATTTTAACAGGAAAACCGACACGAAATTCTAAGTATTTGGCTTGTTTTGGAAAAGTAGACTTGGACAACGGTTTCACAAGATCAGGACAGAAGCACAGAGCCTGAATAAGGCATCTGACTGCCCTGCAAGGGGAAAACTGACATTATTTAAAAGGAAACATGTTTTTTTTCCTTTTCAATGGTATTCTCAAGAAGTGGTTATGCAGGTTCACAATGTGGTCAACAGCATGGGTGAGCGCTCTAGAAAATTTCTCAAGGCCGGAATGAATGCGGTTTATAGTAGAGCGCAGTTTTTAAATATACCATTTTCAACGTTGCTGCTCTTTACATTCAATGGAAATCTTGTTATAGCCAACATGAGGGCCGCACATGTTGTATTCCGTGCAAAATATGTATTTGTTAACTGAATCTCTCACACCTCGGCGCCTACGGTATTCCAACACACAGAGCCGCTGAAGCCCCTTCTCTTCCCCTCCACAAGCGTGCAGTCATGCACTGAAAGGGTGAAGCAGCAAATTTGCTAGCTGGCAGACTGGGAGGACAGAGAGGCCTTTCTCACCAGTCAACGGCTGTCCTTAATGAGAATAGAAAGTGATTTACTAGCTTAATGCTCCAGCCCTCAGCCCGCCTGCCCGCCTTTGCTTTGCACAGCCAGTTTGGTCGACACTCTTCATACAGAGAGCGAAATTGAGACCAGGGAAAGAAGAAGAGGAGGGGGGGGAGGAAAAAAAAGAGAAGATAGCGAGCCGCTGTCCGAAAACTGCAGTAATGAGACTTTTTCGTGGATTTTCAGTATCACCCACCTCCACCCGAGTTGTGCATTTTGGGGATTTTGCTTGGTTTTTCTACCATAGTGTGCTGATGGGATTGACCTGAACGTACAGTATTCTACTCTAATGCTCTTTGCTTCATCTATGTTCCATACACCAGTCAGGAAAAACAGCTGCAATAAAAGGGGAAACATAAGGAGCCTTCACATGACTTCAAGACATACTCAAAAGATCATAAAGAAAGCAAGGTGAAGATGTTCCCTCCATATGTAGCCCCACTCCTCCTGCAAAAGCAAATGTCTTTTAGATTGGTGGAAGAAGGCAGAGATTGTTCCCTGCTATTATGTCCTCTATGATTATCCAATCAGCGGTGCCATTCCCCAAGACCATTTTAAAGTCAGTGTCTTTCACTGGGGAGAAACTCGCATAACCTGTCAGAGACGCGTTGATTCACTCCCAAAACACAGATAAAGCGGTACATGCCGGGGGGTCCCCCTTTTAAATACCGACAGTGAATGCAAACTTCCAGTGTTGTTGTTTTTTTTCATTCAGTTCAACTTATACCACCAGCAAAGCTTGTGAATCATGCGCTCAAGCGAGGAATAATAATAATAAAAAAAACAATTTCATGCACATTTGGGAGGCCAAATTGCATTCTTTGATTGGGGGCACCGTACTTATGGGTACGCATGAAATTTTAAATCATAATCACGTTTAACCACAAAATAGGCAGACAGGGGGAAAAAAGGGGGGACAAGTTAAGAAGGTGGAGGGGGGGATACAGAAGGTCACTTGTACATGTTTTCCAGGCAGAAGCAAAACAGAAAAAGAGAGGAAAGTGGGGTGGGGGAGGAAAAGCAGCTTTGGCCCAATTGGCTGGGAAACACAGCACTGGATCCAAAACAGAACATGAACAGGTGACTTCATACATGATTTTGGAGGGAGGATGGAAGCACGGTTTCCTCTCTCTCTCTATCTCTCCGTGCGTAAAAATGTGCAGCAGCATCACCATCATGGAGGGCAACAAAAAAAAACAACACAGCAGTTTTCTTACCGAGAGTGAAGTAGGGGAGAGCTGTGTTGTCAAGATCATCCATTACGGAAATTCGCCCAGGTAGGTCTGTTCTAACGAATAACAGGAGCCGGGATTCCCCCCCTCCTCCTCCTGCTCCTCCTCCTCCTCCTCCTCCAGTTCCTCCTCCACCAGCACCACCTGCTCCAGCAGCAGCAGCAGCAGCAGCACCCGCTCCTCCTCCTCCTCCTCCACCGGCCACGTTCCCCGAGGCTCCGCCGGTGAAGCTGAACTCGTTCTCCCGGAGTACGGGCAGCGTGGAGACGGTGACGGTTTTCACCTCACACGGCGTCTCCGCGTCGCTCTCTTTGTCCCTCTCCTCGTCCTGGAGCGATGTCGCCCCTCGGTTCGCCCGCGCCGACGGCGACCCGGCGGCCAGGAGGAGAGCCGAGAGGAGGACGCGGAGGTGCAGCGCCAGTATCTTCGCCATCCCGCTCCTCGCGTGTGGTTCTCTCGCTTTGAGTGGGGCTCATAAGCTGTCCGTTCACTTATAGTACAGTCGCTGCAAAGGAGTCGCGTCCGTCCAGGAGGCGGCAGCACAGGTGTAGTGAGGAGGATGACATCCCTCCTCGGCTCCTCGGCGCATCCATCTGAGCTCACATGTGGGACAACAAATCACCTAAACTTCCCGAAGCACGTGTACTTTTAAAAAAGACAGATTTGAGGTGGAGTTTACATGCAGGGTTTTTTTTTTCCTTTTTCTTTTTATTTATTTAATTATTTTCACAGTTTGACAATTTCAAAATATTAGTTTGTGGTAGGATAGTTTTTACTTTTTGTTTCTGTTTGGATTATTATTATTATTATTATTTTTAATTTCACAATCAGACCATTTTCAAAATATTTGTTTGTAGTAGGGAGTAGAAAAGTTATAAGCAATTGTAAGCAATCACGTATTTCTGTGACTTTTTTAAATACCTATCAGAGGTTGACTTTATACTTTAAAGACAGATTTGAGGTGGAGTTTCCATGCAAGATTTTCCTTTTTTATTTCTTTTTTTTTCTTTCAGGCAGACAAATTTCAAAATATTAGTTTGTAATGGGATGTACAAGAGTTACCTTTTGTTTTGTTTTGGGTTTTTTGTTTGTTTTTGGTGTTTTTTTTAATTTTAAAATATTTGTCTGTAAGAGTTATCTTCAATACACAGAGGTAGATAGATGACTTATTTTATCCCCTTGGGGAAATTTAAGGCGACCAGTAGCTCACACATGTTACATTTAAGAGAAACAGTAAGTGAATAAGGGAACTAACAGGCAAAAAAATGCACAAAGTAAGGTGAAATGCTGGTAGAAAAAATAAGGTGCAAACCCTCAACAAATCTCTTTCATACCTTTATTGATTTATCTTAATTTAAATCAGTGCTTCCTTTAGAACTTATGAAGCACTTCTGAGATTCAACACATGCCTTTTCACATATGTCACTTTATGCAGCACTTACCAACAATCTAAACTCAGGGTCCATTCAGTCATTTAGTTCTGGAGCTTTTGGTCATGTCAAATGATCTTTTTGAGCACACTGAGTTGGGACTGTAAATGTTCTTTTTTTTTCTTTCCGTAGCTCTCCTCCAAGCTGAACTTTAAACTTCATTCTTGACCTTGTAATGTCACCTCAAGTACAGCTTCAATATTTTAGAAGAATTTGACATGTGTGGGAAAAGTTACCCGTCTTTTGTTTAAAAAACAATTTTAGCCAGTACATTCAGTGGACAGCCTAAGTCTAAATATTGTATATAAATAATTCCACATGTCTTCAACTTGCCACACAGAAAAAGGGTTTTCATTCATCCCACACAAATTGTCAAATCAGTAAAATAAACCTTTTCTAGCTCTTGCGAGTGTTAAAGCGCAGTAACCTCTACTACTTCAACTAAAAGTGCAGTTTTGCCAGGCACATCCAGGTTTAAACTGAATTACTCTCAGCCCACACTGCAATATACATTGGTTCAAATTAAAGTCACCAAATTTATATAGACCACAAAAAAAATTTAAAGAACAACAGCAAGTAAATAAAAAAGTGGAATTGAAAGCTCTCTGTACATGTTGTTCTTCACTTAATTCTTGGAAAGTCAAAAAGGAAAGCTGAACTTTAAACTTCATTCTTGACCTTGTAATGTCACCTCAAGTACAGCTTCAATATTTTAGAAGAATTTGACATGTGTGGGAAAAGTTACCCGTCTTTTGTTTAAAAAACAATTTTAGCCAGTACATTCAGTGGACAGCCTAAGTCTAAATATTGTATATAAATAATTCCACATGTCTTCAACTTGTTTTCATTCATCCCACACAAATTGTCAAATCAGTAAAATAAACCTTTTCTAGCTTTGCGAGTGTTATGTGCAGTTTTGCCAGGCACATCCAGGTTTAAACTGAATTACTCTCAGCCCACACTGCAATATACATTGGTTCAAATTAAAGTCACCAAATTTATATAGACCACAAAAAAAATTTAAAGAACAACAGCAAGTAAATAAAAAAGTGGAATTGAAAGCTCTCTGTACATGTTGTTCTTCACTTAATTCTTGGAAAGTCAAAAAGGAAGCAACATCAGCAATGTCCTTCTTTTAAAAAGTATAAACTGCCATTTTTCTCTTTCTGTCTGATCTAGTTAATGCTGTTTGTGGTTGTCTCTATTGTCCAGACTTTAGATTAGATCTGATTAGGGTTTGGGGAATTTTTGCTTTTTTGACAGATACTGCATTTGCAATTTGATTTGCAGCGTCCATCTATCATCTATACCCACTTTATCCTGCAGAGGGTCGCAGGAGGATGGAGCCTTTGCCAGTGGACATTAGATCAGAGGTAGGGTACAGTCTGGACAGGTCACCAGTCCCTCACAGGGATAACACAGACAGACAGACATGCACACTCTCACACACCGTCAGTTTCGAGATGCTAATTAGCCCATCATGTATGTCTTTGGAGTGTGGGAGGAAAAACTCACACAAACATCAGTTCATTCTGTAATGGATTTGAAACACATGATGGAGCATTGTCGTGTAAGATGCCATCAAAAATATGGCCGTCACACAAGGAGTGCTACGTAATTTGTAAATCTGAATTTGACAGGACATTTTAAACCCATTCAAATCCAATCTCAAACATGCTCAGTAACAGATATCCTTAACTGAAGCCTTTGCTTTGTTTAAAATTGCAATTTCGATTTGATATTGATTAATAGTGCAACTCTAAATATCAGAGGTTTTTGTCATTACTGCATTTTCTGCATTCTACTTCGCTGTGCTCTGTCCATGGTTGTGAAACAGTAAAACCTTAGTTGAATCCCAAGCTGATATAACATCCAGGTACTGCACAGGATGTAGTACTTGCTCATTTATCTCCTGTACCCCAGATTTTAACATAACCTTATTTTTGCATTGTACAGGAAATGACAGGAACCAAAATTTAGCAAACATAGCAAAGAAGAATGCTGTGTTTTTCTTGTTTGTTTTCATACCAAATACTGAATACTCTTGTATTTTTTTCCCATCTGTAAACTACTCCATTATTTACTGAGCATACCAATGTGGGGCAGAAGTGTTCAGAACACAACATGCAAATCAACCAATTCTTTTTGCATGCTGCCATCTTTGTGAATAGTTATTAGTTGCCACTTTCCTGGTAACGATAATATTTATTTTATTTCTACTACACAAAGTCACAAAGTGCTTCACAGGGCAGCGACATAAAACAGAAGGTCACAAAATCAGCAATATTTAAAAGACAGATAAAAGCACAGCAAGGTGTGTAAAACCAACACAGCATTTAAGAGGTGGAGAAATTATTTAAAGAAATAAAATACGCTTCCAAGTAAATAAAAACTCAGATAAAATCAGGAAAGACTGTCTAATCAAAATACATATTAAGAAGAGATTATAAAGACATCAGTGATTCAGCCGACTTTATTTATTTGCTGTGAGAAAGGCTGTGAAGAGATTTAAAAGTACTAATAAATGCAATCCTAAAATTTATCCTAAAACACACTTGGAGCCACAGCAACGAGGCTAAAATAAGGCAGTGTGCTCATGTTTCTTGGTTCTCATTAAAAGCCTGAACTATCTGGAGTCAACTGATGGATTATTTTGCTCAGGCAGGTAAAAAGACTGTGACAATAATCCAAATGAGAACACATAAAAGCATGTAAAATGTTCTTAGAAAGTAAAAATAAGACATATTTTTGAAATATTTCTGAGATGGTAACAACATGATTGCACAAGCTTTATAGTGTGCTTCTCGAAACTCAGATTATTGTCAGATCAAATGCCAAGATTTTTGATCACAGGCCTGACAAGGTGCAAAAAGAGAACCTGCTGAAGTGAGAATATCTATAACAATATACTACTGGAGAAAGTTAGTTGACATTCAGTTTGTAACATCAGTAATGCAGTCAGTTAGAGGACTCGGCATGGCAGGCTCAGAGGATCTAACAGGCATGTAGATGTGTATATCGTCAGCATAAAAAAATACAAAGATACACCATGTTTTTCAATAACGTGTCCAAGTGGGAGTTTGTATAATGAAAATAGGATAGGTCCCAGAGCCAAGCCCTGTGGGACACCATGGTTGACAGAGGAAAATGATGATACGTGGGTTGTTGGCGGACACACAGAACCTTCCATTTGACAGATATAATGAAAACCAGTCTAAAGCTGTCCCAGTGCCTCAGTCTCTCCAGTAGAATTTCACTTTATTGGCAAAATAATTTTAAAAAGTCAGCACTGCATTCAACTGGGGCGGCGTTGGTAGCTGGATGGGGGAGATGATCAACAGTGTTAAAATAAAAATCTAGGATTGTGTCGCTGCGAGGAAATGAGTTCAGAGAAGTAGTTTGTTCGGGCAAGCTTGACCATACTGTTATATTGCACTAGTGGGTCTTTCATAATGCTGTGGTGTATTTGGAGACTGGACTTCTTCCAACCTGGTTAGAATGAATTTGAAGAAGGGACACAGTGCCACCTTTCTCCACGTCTCTCTCAGTATTCAAAGTAGTTTTAAAGGCATACTCAAACACCGTCTCCATATGTGTGTGTGTGTGTGTGTGTGTGTGTGTGTGTGTGTGTGTGTGTGTGTGTTGTGTTATCATTTCTGAAATAGACAGTTAGGCAAGAAGGGTCTCAAAATCTTCATAGAAAGAAGGCCTTTCTGTGTTGTTTCTGTATGAGGGTTTTTCTTCAGGTGCTCCAGTTTCTGCCTAACAGTCTAAAATTGGCTGTAGGTGTGAGCATTCATGGTTGTCTTTGTGTTAGCCCTGTAATTAACTGGCAACGCATCCACAGTGTCCACAGTATAAATGGATGGATGAATGACATACACTAACCGAGACTACAGTTCCTGGACCTTGAGTGCAGCCCACTGGTGAGCACAGAGTTACTGTAATGTGCTGTTTACACGTATGCCATTGATACTGATACTCGAAATGTTTACTCTTTCTCCTACTCACTTAACACAGCCTAGCCCCAGCTGCAGTGAGCAGATATGGTCGCATATCAGCAGATCTTTTTTCAAAAGAAAAGCAGCTAATGTTTGTACAAAAAGCCGTTGTCAAGGCCACAACATGAGGATACTTCCAAGTACACTGCATTGGGTTACTTTTAAAATGCCATGTATGCTCATTTCAGCAGTGCACTGTGGTCACACAGTCATTCAGTCAGTAAAGCGTGTTAACTCTTATGTGTAGGTAGCCTGAAAAAAGTCCAGCAGCCAGTTCAGTTTACATAACCGCCATATGATGCAGTCTAATACTATATGTGAAGAAATAGTTTGAGCTGTTGACCAGTGGATGCATTGATGCATGTTGAGGTTATCAAGTTCCCTGACACACCGAGCTGGTGTCAGTGCAACTATTGCTCTGATGCTGAGACTTTATTATGTATACAGAGACTGAAGCAAGAAAACTAATGTGAATATTGCGGAACTGCTTGTTTTTAATGTTCATATAGTGCCATCTAATCATTATCTAACACAGAGATAAAGGCAGGCACAATGTGTTTAAGCTAATAACACACATTTATTATCATTCACGTCTTTAATGAACACATCCATTAAGCATTCCCTGTGCTGGTGGAAACCGTAAGTGAACCCCTGGTTTAATAACTGCTCCAATCTCCTTGTATAATTGCTTCCTGCACCTGTAATGATCAAGAGGGATTTCTGACCATTCCTCCTTATGACTTCAGCTAAGGATGCTTCATGTAAATGGCTCTTTTTCAAGTCATTCCAGAGTATGTTTTATTGGGTTAAGATCTTGCAAAAGCTGGATTCTCTTTGTCTGAAGTCATTTTGTGTTCGGGGTCATTGTCCTGCTCTGTCAGACAACTTCTACTGAACTTCAGCAGGGACAGCCACCCTGACATTATCCTGTGAGATATCTTGATTAACTTGGGGATTGATTTTTCCCTTGATAATGGTGAGCTGTCCAGGCCCAGAGCAGTAATGCAGCCTCAAATCACAAAGTTCCCTCCACTGCACTGTATCCTTTAGGATAGTGTTTTAAAGTTAGTGTGCAGTGTCTGTTTTACTCCATAGAGCTGCTTGAGCATGTTTACTCAATGCAATCATGCAGTGAGTGGCCAGAAACTTCTAATAATAGTAATTTGTCTGACTGTCTACTGATGAATACCTAAACTATTTTAGATTTCTTTGCAGTCCTCTCCTATTTAATGCAAATCGACAGTTCTTGATCTTAAGTCTTGTGAGATATATTTTTTTACTGTGCCTGTTTGAGCCATGGTTCAGCAGCTTGGTTTTTTGTGAAAAGCAAACTCAAAATGTTTGAGTAACTTTTGAGTCTAAGTGACTCATACCTTCAGTCTTGTTTCATTGATTGGTCTCCAGGCCTTGTTAACACTTTGCTCCAATTTGTCGATGCTATTAGCCTAAGGGTTCACGTACTTTCCACTGCGCATGTTTGACTGATGTATTAAATGTGGACAGGAACGACTGGAACGTTGATGAAAATCTGACCATATTTGAAGATTAAATACTATGTACTTAAAGGCAGACAATTCCACTTAGTTTTTCATGCGATTGTATAATAAAAAATATTAGCAGGGTCATGCTGTATGGGGCTTTTAGCTATAACGAATAACAAGACCTAACAATGACAGATAATGCTTCTTCAAAACTGACTCCCAAAGCTGTAGGAATGCAACTAATAAAAGCCACTTATCCATCCATTTTTAATTTTGATGTTGACATTTTTGAGCTGGAATGCAGGAGCTGTTGTGTGTGTGAGTGTGTGCATACAATACATACATATATATATATATATATATGTATGGGGGGGGGGGGCAGACAGACAGACAGACAGACAGACAGACAGACAGACAGATAGACAGATAGATAGATAGATAGATAGATCATTAGGGAATTTGGGCACTGCCTCCAAGAGGTTGTTTCTTTACTATTTTAATTCTTCAGCTCCCGGTAAATACATTATTATTTTGGAGTTCAGAGATCCATAGGGAGCTCAGAGTAGTGTCGCCACTCCCTTGTGTTGAAAGGATCTAGTTCAGCCGTATGATTAAAATGCCTCCTGGACTCCTACCTTTGGAGGTTTTACGGGCACGTCCAACTGGGAGGTGCCCTTTGGGTAGACCTAAAACTCACCGGAGAGATTATATCTATTTCATCTAGCCTGGGAACACCTTGGCTTCCCTCAGGAGGAACTGGAAAGTGTTGGGGACGCCTGGAAAGACCTGCTTAGCCTGCTGCCACCACAACCTAACCCTGGATAAGCACAAGAAAATGGATGGAAGGTTGAATGGATGGGTATTTTGAGGTTGCAAAAACCACAGAGACAAATTTTACTTGAGCACTGTGGTGACCTCTTGAACGAAATGATTCCCAGTACATCTTTTAAAATATCACACAGTTCCAGTCGCTAATAATATGTCTGCACTTAACTTACAAATACTGTGCCACAGGTGTGGGGAGTGAACAGTCTTTCTCTCAGACTGTCTCACTCTTAAATTTTGATTTCAAATTTTAGATGTATTTTAAGTCTGTCCTGGTTTCTTACATAGCACACTATAATTCACTTTTGCCCACTGTGAATAGGAATTGTTAAACTGCTCAGTTTAAGGGACAATAGGCAGTGGCTTGCTTGCATTCTGTTTAGTTGTCGGGGCAAATCTAAAAATAACTGTGCAGCAGTGACATTGCACCCTTTACTTGGGGCAGTGCATCCCACAATCTGCCGGCAGCATATGAAAACTCAACAAAGTCAACAAAAGATGCCACAGAGCACTTTTATCCAGCTGGACTTGTCCAGCTGACACAACTGTGCAGCTGTTATAAGCGACCAAATTTGCTTATGATGCCTGAATAGTAGGGATGTACTTCCTCTGTTCCCTTGTTTTCCTATCTTTTCTTGACATCGCCTCCATGTGGTTTTAAATAAGACAGTCTCGCAAAAGCTGCATTCCTGTACAACTAACGTGAGTCTAGTTTTGTTTTGAAAGAAACACATTTTCTCCCCAAAAGATAAGGCTGTGACCCTTCCAGTTTGTCATAATTTTTCACTCAGGAGACTGGTGTTCGGATATTGTTTGCATATTATTCTTAGATTTACGTTCTGGTTTCATTTGCTTTTCACTTTGGTTTTTCACCCGTGGTTTGGTTGGGTTAAGGAACCAATGCCAATGTGTTGGTTTATGAAAGTACCACAACATTAATTAGCTTATATATTAGAAGCCTGGTTAGGTTTAGGTACCAAAACTAATTGGTTGGGTCCAGTTAAAATGTGACCCATCTAAAGTTAGATGACAGTGATGAAAAAGGGGATTTATTTAACATGCTTTTTGCACATGTTTTCCCAATTAAGTAGTTTCTGTCCATTGCACCCTTTAAATTAGGTGCAGGATTAATTTGCCAACTAGCAAATTTGTTGCTATCTGATCAGCTTTAAACTGGTACCACAGTCATTTTTTTTTTAGCAATTTGTATTTGTAGTCTTGACTTTCTAATAGGCAAAAATGGAAACTTTACCATTACCACAGTATCAATTTGTATTTGTAGTCTTGACTTTCTAATAGGCAAAACTGGAAACTTTACCATTTATCTTGCTAATGACACCTAATGACTTAAGTCGTTAATATCCATAAATCACAGTTTAAGTTCAGTGGCACCAGTGTTTAATCCATACTTTGCAAAGCTAACATCAAAGTGAACCCCTCTAAGTCACTACCATATCCACCAACCCTTACAGTAATTTGCATTTGGGCAATATTTCCCTTTCCCTTCTGTGCTAATTTGACATTTTAGTCAGTCTGTCATAATGATTTCCTGATAGAATAGTTGGCTACAAAGATTAGCCTAAAGGGCAAATCTGACAAGCTTTCTTGTCCTGCTCGTGAAAGTGCTGACGCTGTTGAGAGATCTGGTGCGGGCCCATGGAGCATATGCCGTACTTTTGCAGACATGACCTCTTTTGTTGATAGATTTCATTGAGCACTGTCTGTCTTTAATGGGCAAACAGTAACAAGACTTCAGATAGGCTTGATTGATGGCGGCGCATTCGGTGAGGTGGCGGAGAGCTGCGAGTACCAACTCAAACAAGGGTATGGAAAGGAAAACTGCATTGTTATTAGTTGATGGAGAGCTTTTAAGCAGTCTGTGGTTGGTTATATGAGATTTATTGCTCAGGAAATTGCTTCGACCCGAATGCCGCGGCTGCATCTGACTCTCTCAAAATTGAATTTGATAGACAACAACCTAACGTCTACTGCACCTAGACGGAGATGGTTAAACAGATTTCTGTGGCATAATGAGCGAACGGCTTGACCTTTTCTGTCCCCACTCCCCTCAGCAAGACCGGCTGATTGTTGTTTGATGTCAGGAAATGATTGAAAATTCTCTCTTCCTCTATTTTCTTTGACTTAGGTGTTAATACTAGGCTTGCAGGGATTGCTGTGTACGAAGCTCTAGCCTAAAGGTTCTAGCATAATGGTCTAAATCCCCAGATAAGAGGAGTAAATTTGGATTGGGAAAGAAAAATGAACATTTCTGCTCCCTCATCCATTATTAAAAATTTATAATTCGGTAAGCTGCAAATCTTTAAACAGACCTGTGCAAAGGGCAGCTGTGGAAGGCCGTGGATGTACCGATCAGTCTGTAAATATGCATAAATGAGTGAGTATGAGGTACGAATGGTTTAATGACCTGTGCATGTGTTGGAAGCGCCACTCACTACAGTTAGAAGGCTGCGATGGGATTGAGATCCCATGGCTGCCACAGAAACAGCACAAACGCTGTGGGATATATTTCTTCTAATGTGGGTAGGATTGGTTAGTCTGCATGAAATCCGTGAATATATTTTAATACGAGGGGTAATTATGACTGAACTCAACTTTCCGTTTCTCATTTGTGATACAGCTTAGAAATAATCAGCTTTTTTGTTGAGGCAGATTAAACATTCCACCCCAGTAGTTGTTTCACCCAAATCCACAAATGTCAACCTCATGCCGGTGTTACAGGAAATGTCAGGTTAGAATTACCACAAATTATTAGGATTCATCCTCCGTGCACCGTGGATACCTGTGCTGCACCACACCGCACCTCACAACCCCAATCCCAGCCCCTGCAGAGAGGGAAAAAAAGAAGGAAAAAGAAAAACATCTTTAAAATGTAATAAAATTATGATGCACATGGTGGCAATAGAGGAAAAGACAGGGCTCACCCAAATCTGAAGGATTCCTCCTCCATGTCTGTACTAAATGCTGGCAGTTCATCCAATAGTGGTTGGAAAATCTCAACCTGCATTCCCAGCTGTGGAACTGCGGCTAATAAAAGCTGCGTCATGAAATCATGAGATTTCATGAAGCTGTAGAACTTGTAGTTGGTTCTTCATGAGGTGATTTGGGTGGAAACAGTCCTGATAGCTGTGCTGGCAGTGTTTTCCTGTGCTATCTTTGCTAATTGATTAGTTTAAGTTATCTGGAGACTGCCCCAGTTCTGCAGGTGTAAACAAAGAGCTCCTCAATTAGAAACTGGGTTACACCTGGAGGACAAACGCACAACCGCACGCACACGCCGGCAAAACACACATAAGCACACAGCAAATATCGCCTAACAAATTGGTTTAGTGGGTGCTGAGCACACATTCCAGCAAATGTGTGCAGCGGTCTACTGATAAGTCTTTTTTTGGTTCAAAGTAACTTCAAATCTGTTATCCTAATTTGTCGAGTGATGTAACACATGTGGGGGTTGGACCGCAACAAATTGTATGGTTCTCCAAAATGGCTTCCATCAGCACTGGTACATTTTTATGAAATCAAGAAAGATAAGTGTGTTAGGAGGTAATTATGTGTGTTTCAGTTTAATCTGCAGATTCTTTTTTAATGAGTGAACCACTCAGGAATAGTTAGGTGAGTTTTTATAGCGGCCTCAGCAATTTGTTCACCAAAAAGCGCTTTTTGTTCGTGTCCTCCACAGAGGACATGCAAATTTACTATTTATTTCACAATAATATTGGAGACAGCTCTCTGACTGAAGCACAAAAAAGAAAATCAGGTTTAACAGTTCTTTTCTTAATTTAGGACAATGGTTCGATCTCTTTGATAAGCTTCATAATTCAAAGAATACAATACAAAATCCACCAAGATTAGAGGAAAAGTAATGCATTTTAGGATTTCAAATCTAAATGTGCAATTCCAAAGACATGTATAAAATACAATATATTTTATAGTTAAATGTTTCTTAATGTTCAATGTTCTTGGTTGACAACAATCAACAAATCAAAAGCCCATGAATCAGTGTAAACATATGACATAAGTGTAGATGTGTGATGTGGGTTTTTACCTGCAGCACTGGCCAGCAAACATTATTTATGGATCTGGGCATTTACATAGACATCTCCGTCATGTGAACTGGTATGTAGTTGGCATTACTCGTGTTTCTGTTTGAACCCTCTGCTGAAACTGCCAGCAATTTTCTGTGAAGACAGCAAGAGAGCAGTTCCTGCCGGCTTTTGCTGGTATTTTTTGCCTGTTGCAGTGGGACCACAGAGCTGATTCATGTATCTGCTACACTGGAGCCTTGGACTGTTCTCATTCAGGACCATGTCTCAACTCATTGACAGGCCCGTGGCTCACTCACAGACTCCAAGTTTTAGAAAATCTACCTCTGGATGACCCCACCCCCTGGTCATATCCTCCTCAATCATCCCCAGTGAGTGCTGCCAGGTCAGCTGTCTCCCCTGTTTACCATCCACATCCTGGCCCACTGACTCACCCATCCGTTAGTCCCACCGGTGATGAACGGGGTAGGTGGGATAGTCAGGCAAGGTCAGAAGTATGGCCTTACTCTCATTACTCTGGCCTTGCTCGCTGCCATTACTTTCTGCTTTCCCTCCCCTGTTCCCCCAATCCATCTGTCACCAGAATTAAGAGCAGTGCAATATATTCCTCACCCCTCAGGCATGTTTTATTACAGCATTTAAGCTGTTGCACTTAGACTCCACTGCAGAGAGTTGGTCTGAGAGAGAACTTGGGACACTCTTAACCAGTTTTTTTTCTTAAAGAAAATCAAAACAGCAAGCTCACATAGGTGTTAATTGTCATAAATATCACCGAACACCAAACAAAACCAAAGTGGAATGTATTTAGTTTTGTCAAAATTGCTCCAGATAATTTTTCACATTGTTATCAACTGTTCTTAGCTGCCATATATCTAAGTGCTTCCAATTCCTGCAGTCATAACATTACTATCCATTGTGCTAATGCAATTTATTGTGCTTGTGAAATTATGCAATACAACATTCTGGACCACTGACAGGTGAAATGAATAACATTAATCATATTGGTACTATGTGATGTTCTGCTGGAAAACCTTGGATTTTGACATCTGTGCTGATGAGACTTGGACACCCAAATAACCATTGTCCCAGAACAAGCACACTCCCTCATGAAAAATGGAAATCCCAAATGTCACTGGTCTACCCCTTCAGAATAATGCACCCCACCACATGGAAAAAACATCAAAAAATCAGGAACATGTTATACATACATATGTGTGTGTGTATGTGTGTATATATATATATATATATATATATATATATATATATATATATGTATGTATGACTGACAGTTCTCTCTCAAGAATTACATTATTTAATGCTTTTTGGGGGTTCAAAAATCCAAAACTGCATACTGTGTTACAATATGCTTTTCAGAAATGAAACTGCTCTACTCCAGAGTACACTAAAACTAATAAAACAGATTATAAAAGACTCATTCTTGCTTCCCTGTAGAGGACTCCTGTGAATTTTAGGATTCTTATTACAAGACAGGTTTTGTGAACTGGACCAGGAGCACTGATGTTCAATTAATTTCCTCTGAAACATAGGGGCTGTGTCCCCAGCACATATTTTGTGGGCTTTTAAATCTATAAAAATCTTAATTGAGAATCCTGTAACACAGTTATACTCCCAGACTTTTGGTCTTATCTAAAGGCCAAAGGTGATGCTATCAGGACTCTTCAACTATAAGATGCCAAAGTGGGAGATTAAAATCACTGATTAAATCTCACTTTTATTAAAGTATATGTCTTTAGTTTGTGTTCCACTGTATGATGTCTTTTATCTTATTTTTCATTATCTTGAACCTTGTGTAGATTGGTTGTAAGTATAATGGGCTCTACAACATAGATCTTTATTATTGTAACACAAGGAGAGAGGGAACGTGAAACAAGGTATTTTCCAGCTGCAAGAAGCACATCCCCTGAGAGCCAAACGTCACCGCATCCTGAGCTCAGCAATTAACAATAGGAAACATATCATAGTGCTTACTCTCTCTGTCCAGATCAGCTAATTTAGCTGATATTCTTGCCCTAAAAAAAGAAACCATGTACTGTACAGGATTTTAAATGAGGACCAGCGGAAAGACCTGATATTATTAGAGAGCTACTGTATCTCTTTCATCTGGCCATGGTGCTCTCTGGTATCTACTCCGAGGCCCCTGGCTCATCAGCAAGACCCCAGACCTAATTTGCAGATCCTGACATGACCCTCTCACACAGTAACTGCTGTAAAATCCATGCCTTCAGACTAATTAGATGGACACAGAGCGCAAATTAGAACAACTGATAATTACCGCCGCGACTAAATATGTGCCTGGACATTTTTTTGGGGGGGAGGATTGCAGTAGAACCTCAGTGGAACATCATCAGATACAAATAAATAAATAACTTTTTTTGGAGTGTAAGTAGAGAGAAATAAAATATGGCCATAATTGGAATTCATTTTAACATGAAGACTGAGCCTTTCATGCTTTGGAATTATTTCAAGGACATTTTTTTTTCTCTCAGTATGCATCTACTTGCACTAAGTACACTCAAAAGCATAACTGGGATGATTTTATGATGTCAAGACACTGCTCTCTCACTCCCACACTAATGTATCATGTGCGGTTTGTTTTCTGGATCATATTATTGGCAGATTAATTTGGGCATAATTTGAGTTCACATCCCCTTTTCTTTGGCTTTTGAGTGAGTGATGGAGTAATAAGTTATAGTTTGGCCAGAGGCTGGATGCTCATCCTCTTCTCATGAGCTTATTTAACAGACAGAGCAAAACAAGGCGATATCTGCATTACAAATGTGCGCTCTCAGATGTGGAGAGCAGTCATACAGAGAAGGATGCTTAAGATGCAAAACATACAAGGTTGCTACAAACCTGTTTAAGAATCAAGAATGAGCTCGGTCTACATCAGACTTGATTAATATAAGAAAAATGCACTGAAACAGGTCTGTACACATGAATAAAAATCCCTACCAAATGGAACAGTTGAGCCTTTATCCAGTGTCATTATAAGATGCACTTCGTCACCTGTGGAAAGCAAGCATAAGAAGTATAATCCCTAAATATTACTGAGGCCCCACAGATGTTCTACACAAATAAAAGCAGCATTATGACTTGATACAAAATCTACACTACCTTAATGTTTTCCAGAGTTTCAATTATCCACACATACAAACTCCAATATATCAATCCTGATAAAAATGTTTGTGATGGTTTGCTGGAGCAATGCATAATATCTCCTTATTTTTGAATACATTTGCAAGTCTGCAAAATGGGTTCTAACTACACTACAGGCAGTGAGAATTATTGAGTTTAGATCAAATATTGCTTTGCTTAAAACACATACACTTACATGCGCTTAATCTGTGGCCTGGATACTCATCTAAGACCTTCTTTAACATGTGGCAAATGAAACCACATCAAGCTATGATCAGCTGGTTGTAAATAGCGGGTACTAAATTAATTAACAAGATGGCTGTGCTGTGTGCACAATCAACACCTGAATATGAATTAGTATTCTGCAAGCCTCTGTAGGTACAACACACTGGCCGTGGTGCAGCAACTGACATGTGGAGCTAGTGGGGAGCCGCAGGCATGAGGAAGAAGACCAGCCACCGGCTTGAGCATGTTCATCCACGTGGATTATCTCCTCAATATAACACCAGCTGAGTCGTATAGATTATGTATCAAATGGCTTGATTTGCTGTTGGCCACTGTGATCCGGCTCCAAACATCTCCAATGCATTTATATGACCTTAAACCAGAGGGACAATGAAGACAACAAAACTATAAATAAAATATGACACACGCCAAATTTCCAGAACACCGCCCCGATAGGAAAATGTGTTCCTGCTCGAAAAGCAAGACACACAAAACATTTGCCAATTTTTTTTTCTGGGCACGCCATGGCAGGATGTTGTGTAACTACTGCTGGCTTCGAACTCAAGATGACACACGCTAAATGACAATGCATACAGGGTTTAAAGGCACACGGAATATTTTTTTAATATGTTCACTCCACACTGTAAATACACTGCTGTTTATTTTAATACTGTTTAATGAAAAAAAAAAGTAGTGGGAAAGAGCTCCGGCACAGACAGTCAACATTTGTTCGGAGCACTGTGCATTTACAAATTTAATTTTACTTTCCATTTTATAGTCTGTTGGAAATGCCAAATGTCATCAGTGCGGGTGAAAAACTGCACATAGGAAAAAGCATCTGCAGCTTAACCCTTTCAGGGACGTTTTATTTAAAAAAAAGTCTTGAGCATATTGTTGCTATTTTTATTTTGATGCTGGCCTAAATGATAGAAACACAAAGGTCTGAGAATGAATCAAAAATAGACAATAAAATACACCTCAAGACATGCTTTTGAATTCCCTGAACATTAATTGTCATCACCATTAAAAAAAATCTTTCTTGTGACCTTATCTTTTGTGCCTATAGAAATATTCCTTTAGAAATAATACATTTATGTGGTGAGATTCCTTTTCACTGCAATAGCAGCTGCATCGGTCGAGGCCATGTGCATGGGGGTGGGAAATGGGACAGTGTGAACCTTCACACATTATTCCGACTTCGTGAGGAGAAACAGAAACAAGTGAATTGGTGTGTTCCAGGGGAAAACAATGGGTTGGGTGTTTTGCTACTCAGATCAGTGTTGGGTGTTAGCAGCAGCAAATGTTAGTGCACATGGAACTGGTCAATCAAATATGGGAAAAGGGGGAATCAATGAAGAGCAATGGATAGAAATGGGTTAAAATTCTACCATATAGGATCAAATATTTTACAAGAGAGTATACATATCAATTGGCTTTTACTAGATTATTATGTTTTTAGGTCATTTGTCCACATCATTCAGGATTTTGCAGTTGAGACATTTTATTTTGCAAGTTCATCCAGCAGCAGCAGTCACATACAGTGACAACAATCATCAAGAAGGCAGCCTCCTGCAATCATGCTGTGCAGTATATCCTTGTGCATGAAAGTGCAGTCAATTCTTAAGTCTATTTGAGGTGCTGTGTGTATAATTCAGTGAAAAGACCAGCAAAGAAAGGTGCACGCACACTTGCACCCAAGTGATTTACCTGCACGAATGTGGAAGCTGGAGTTCGTGCGACTGTCTTCTTGTACCTGTTCTTTTTTTCTTGGGTAACATGCAGGAGTGTTAATGTGATACCAGTATTACAATAGGTATGAGGACAAGGTCAGTGATGACAACTACATACTATGTGACTCCAAAGTGGATCAGAGTGGTTTCCAGCATGCATATTATGGCTGACATCATTGTGGATGCAAGATTTTCTCATGTGCAACCAAC